>JADNRV010000360.1:0-46393 GCA_015499995.1 Flammula alnicola | reverse complement strand
GCACCCAGTAATCCAAGCCCAGCCTTACGCTGGACGTTAGTAAGTTGCGCAATAAGCCCTTGTTTCGAGCCTTGCGGAAATACCACATGCGGTAACCATAAGTAATTATGGGGATAACGCACGTGCGGTAGAGGAGGCGCTTAAGGTGCGGCGGCAACCCTCTGGTAGAAGACCCCAGCATTCGCATCGAGACGACCGACGTGAATCCTTTGGTGGAGTAGTATCTCACATGCTCCTTGAAAGTGAGCTTGCGATCAAAGTAAAACCAAGATATCGCCAGAACGGCTTAGGCTTGAGCCATTTGCCTGCAGTGTAGGGTTCTTCACCCAAGTCAATGGCAGGATTATAAACTGAAGCCGTGTTGTCGAAGTGAAAAATCTCCGACTTCGCGTGCCCAGAGCGAGGGCGAACTTGGTAAAAAGCTCAAATATAATCTTGTAAGCCTTACGAAGGTTTACAACATTGGGATCGAGTCCGGTCTCCTGAGAAATCAGGGTACCATCGTCCACATATGACAGAAGGTCAACCGCAAGATGAATCTCACGGCACCTCTTGTAGAAAAGACGCATGATAGGCGCCAAGTAAATGGCGACAAGACAGGGGACAGGGCAGAGCCCTGTCCCACGCCCCATCTGCCTGTAGAGGGTCTGACAGGAAGGAATTCCACGCATACTGCGTCTTCCTTTCTACCAGATAAGAACTGAAAAACTTGACCACCAGCGGTGGAAATCCAAGCTTCCGGAGAATAATCACGAGAACCTCGTGATTAAGAGAAGGAAAGAACTGAGCAAGGTCAAAGGCAAGGATGCTAGTCTCAACCCTCTAGCCCACCCAGCCCTCACCATGTGCGTCAAAAACAGACCCGCGTCCTCGGTGGAGCGTCCCCTGACGCCTCCAACCTGATTCGGGTGAAATATATCCTGCCGACAGCGTCGAACTGAATGCGGTTCGAGATCATCTTCTCGATGAGTTTCCCCACAGTATTCAGAAGCACAATGGGCCTGAACGCCTTAGGGGTAGAGTACGAGGGCTTGCCGGGTTTGGGGATAATAACCGACATAGACTCCTTAAAGGGCGACGGCCAATGACCCACACGCATGCAGGCATTAGCAATCGAGATAAGGACCTCCACAGAGTGAGGGTCCGACGTACAATCTTCTTCAGGTGGGACCAATTGACATGATCCGGACCCGGAGAAGAAAGACCGGAACACGCAGAAAGAGCTTCCGTGAGTTCCAGCGGGGAAAAGGGAGCCCATTCCCGAACAGGAAGTTGCGGGATGGACTCCAAGAGAGCAGCATCGTATGTTCTATCCGACGCTGAATTGTACGTGCCATGCAGGGCATCCCACAGGGCAGGCAAATCATTGCAAGGCTCTCCACGGTACTGGATCGCCTCACTAAAGACAAGATGGATGACTTGGCAGACGCAAAAGGAGCATCTACAAGCACAGCGACAGCGACACCAGCTACTGTAGAAGCAAGGATAGAAGATCGCTACAACTGGAACAGGTGATCGAGACCGCGGTTATCATAGCAAGACAGTCTTCACAGCCGTTCGAAAGGATGAGCGAGGATTTGGTCCACGGTGCTTCGGGCGAACGAAGAGAAGATACTATCAAAATAGAAGAGACTGTAGCCAGACTGGCGGATTCCCTAAAAATCCAACAGCAGCAGCAGCAGGAGATGCGACAGTACAGCCAAGTGATGGACCGATGCTTTGAGCAGCTAATCTCAGCAATAAAAACTCAAGTGATCCAGCCACAGGCAGGAACCTCGCAACCTTACTCTTACCAACAACAATACCCCAGGAATAATGCGTATAGCCCAGGAGCTAGTAATAGCAGACAGTATCCCGATGGGTGCTACTATTGCAAAGAAATGGGGCACAGGATGCACGAGTGTCCGCATGCGCTTAAACACTTGGATCTGAAATGGATAAAGCGCATAGACAGGTGGTTGAAGCTACCTGATGGTTCCTCACTACCTACAGACAGCGAGAAATCACGCAAGGAAGTAGTGGAACAATTGTATAAAACTAGGCCGGGTATTATACCAATGGCTAAAGTAAATATGCAATCCTTCTATCAGGGAAGCGACCAAAACCAGAATATGATGCTACCAGACATGCAAGATCCAAGGGTTTCGCAACTATTGAATGGGTTAGCACAGCTATTAGGAAGAGAGACCGTGGATAGAATGATAGCGGAAGAAAGGGAGCCCTCACCCTGGATGGGATAGAGGAGGAAGAAGAGAACTGTCGGGTTTTTGAATAGTTCGAGGATGGGAAAGCCTGGGACTGCGAAGAAACCGACCTCTTCCAGAAGACCCAAGGCTCCTGAGGACAGAAACCGCAAGAGTCAAGTAGAAATAGAAGAGTCAGAAGATGAGGAGAGCGATGAGCAAGAAGAGGAGGACGTGAGGAGAGGTCCACCCGAAAAAGCAAAAGAGATCAAGTAGCGCCCAGGGTATTACCTAAAGCGGTAATTGATCCACCAAGGCCCAAGGAGTTGCCATATGTAGACGTCCCAGCATTGCGATATGTTGCACGACCTACAGGCGTGCCTAAGCCTAGAGAAGTAGAAACGAGACCGGGGCCGGCCTACAAAAACCGTGCACCCATAGAAGACGAAGTCGACTCAGAAAAGATATTGGCTGCTATCCTAGATACACCAGTAACCATACCACTCAAGAACCTATTCGGTTCGTCTGATAGTCCAGTCACTAAAGCGTTTGCTAAAAAGATAACCAAAACCAGACAGCCAGTCTTAATTGAGGAGGTTTTAGATGAGGAATATGAGAAGCCAAGAAGGAATGACGCTTCGGCGCCACGGGTGACATTCGCACACGATCTGCAGTTTAAAAATGATGCACTCGAGGATTGGGAAGATACCGGGCAGCCAAACCCGAATTGGAACATAGCAAGCGATCCGGTGTTGCAGTTCATACAGGAACACGACGGAGTGTTGCCCGATGAACCTATAGTCGCAAGGGAATCCTTAGCTCTTAGGTCTATCTATCCGAAGATCAATCAAATGGGTCAAGAGGAGGCGGTAGTAGATCCCGGTTCACAGATCGTGTCTATGGCCGAGGAAGTCGCTATTGAACTAGGCTTAACCTGGAACCCAGGAATCACAGTTAATATGCAGAGTGTGAACAGATCAACAAACAGGACGCTAGGACTAGCAAGAGATGTACCATTTAATCTTGGTGGACTTATGCTCTACTTGCAGGTACATATTCTTAAAAACCCTGCTTACCGAGTTTTGTTGGGAGACCGTTTGACGCGCTTACCCGAAGTGGGATTCAAAACGAGATGGATGGTAGTCAGACTATCACTATCACGGATCCTAATACTGGGAAGCGAGTGTGCCTACCTACATATGAACGTGGTGAGAACCCAGTGCAGTTCAGGAGGAAGCATCAACATGACGCCCCTGAAAGCGCCCAGGCTTTTTAGATAACCTCGAGGAACTTATCCCAGATGAAGGAGAGGTAGTGATGATGATAGAGCTTGTTGAGAATGAGAAAAAGTTGTGCGTGCAATACGCACAGCACAAAGATAATGGAACATTCACGGATGAAGGAAAAAGGCTCGTCTTTTTATCAGGCGCACTAGATGAGGAGGTCATAGAAGGAGACGAGCGTGTAGAAATCGAATCCTACCTTAACCAAATCTATCCTGGTAAGCTAGAAAAAGAGGACCAAGGGCCAGCGGCATCAGACGAGCGGTTCAAAATCGACGACCCTAGGGCCCTCGGTTGTGAGTGTGGGGTTTATCCTCAGACTCGCGATCATATTTTCAAGTGCAAGAAACAGCCTTGGACTCGCCGGAAGCCGAAACTCGTTTCGGAGCTGGCGACTTATTTGTTGGAGCACCCTACGGCGTTCTCCTTCTCGGCACCCAGCTGGAGTCGGATGAGGGACTCTGGGCGGGGGGCAATTCTGGGTGTGAGCGGCGCCGCGGTCAAAGCGGCCTGTTGCCCACAGGTGTTTCTGCATTGAGTCACAGTGATGGCGGACTTCGCGAGAGGCGAGAGGGCTGGTCGTTCCAGTCCTGGCGGGGTCGACTCCCTGAGTTGGCTTCGTGCATCACTTGCAGAGGACCCGACCTGGTTGACGGCGGTGAGGGCTGCGGCCCTTGCTTAGCTATGACCACGTTGATTTTACCGGTGAATCGGGGAGGGCCTGGCAGGCTCTTCTCACATCTGGATGACCCCCCTGTCCATCCCAATATTCCTATTTGCCGTTCGTGCGGTAGCGTTAACAACGCCGCAACGTCGGACAATCTGTAGTTGCGAGACTACCTATCTGGGTTTCAGGCAGCTGCGCCGTCTCACCCGCGCCGCGCTCGCGCGCGTCGCATGCTCGCCGTCGAGCTAACTTCTTTCTTTTGCACGCGTAGTATACCACCTTCGTTTGTATTAGTTAGAGACCGGACTGCTTTCGTGCACCGGTATAAAATTGTTGATTTAAAAAAAAAAAAAAAAAAAAAAAAAAAAAAAAAGGCCAGCGGCATCAGTCTACTTAGGAAAGAAATATAAACCAGTCGCTTTGAAAGTAAAGCTGGTTTATGCATCTCTGCCAGAGCAGTACAGGATCAAGCGGGAAATCAAGGGAGATCCGTTAGCGGATATGCCCAAGCTTAGTAAAAACCCACCTGATTTTGAGCCCAAAGGAAGATATACACAAGAAAGAAAAGATGCGACAGCCTTAGTAGCTAGAATTATATATGATATCTAGGCTGTGGCCTAAAATATGTTATACATAGATGACAGGTTTGCCCCACTTAGGCCATTGCCTAAGACCATGTAACACACTGTATATAGCATGCCGGATGAGCCGGGGCAGGTTTTGCTCACCTTGCAGGCAGCGGGTAATAGTAAATACACATCAACAATGCATAGATTTGATGGGCGGGCACAAAATATGGTGCTGCACGTCGTTGGGGCGCATTTGAGCGCGGGAAAAATTCCTTTAGGGTCTCTAAATATTATTTAATCTATTCTAGGTGTTGCCGCAGGTCGGGGAGGGCGGGAACGGGTGGATTGGCGCCCATGGCTTTGGATGATGGTCCCATTTGGGGTGGGGATGGTAAACAGCTGTCAACAATGCAGCAAATGATGTCCGGGGTTGTATTTTGGGTGCCGCTCATCGTCGCGGGCGCTTTTCGGTGGGGAAAAAATACCATTGCATAGCCCCAATTTTTCTCTATCCAAATCAGTCATTTGCGCGCCTTATGAGGGCGGGACGGGGTGGATTGCAAAGGATGACTTTGGATGTAGTTCTAAAAATAACTATGTACTTCCGGGAGAATGTCATGTCTGTGACATCATGTTCCTGGAGATCTATTTTTAATTCTAGGCACTTCCAATCTATTTTTAATCCCAGGCATGTTCGATGCGGGCCATCAATAATGAAGGAAATGATGTCCGGGGATGTATTTTTGGTGCTGCTCATCGTTGGGGCGCTTTGGGGCGTGGAAAAAATTATTTTGCAGTCAATAAATATATTCTGACCCATCCTGGATGCTTCCGCGCCTGCCGGCAGGCGGAATGGGTGGATTGGGGCGCTTGGCTTTGGATGACGCTCCCAATTGGGGCGGGGCTGATAGTAAATAGATATCAACATTAGAGGATGGGGTTGTATCTCGGCTTGTGCTCATCGTTGGGGGCAGTTTCGGGTAGGGACAAAAATCTACTGGGGTCTAATAATATATTGCTCCCCATTGCTGCCCTTTGTGCACCTCACGGGGGCAGGAATGGGTGGATTGGCGAGGATGACTTTGGATGACTTTCTAAAATTAGACGGAAAGCCTCTGCTGGTTTTGTTATCTATAGATTAGATAGATGGAAAGCGCCCAGGCTAGATATTTTTAGATGCAGGCGCTCATGCCTCGGCGCCTGTCTCCGTTATCTATAGATTAGATACTCAAGTAAAAAAGATTAAATAGAAAACTTTAATATATTTGAACTGTGCTAGGTCATAAGGTATACAGCATAGAAAATAAAATACAGGACTGAAATGAGGATAAGAACAAGGAGAGCGCACGTCGATGTGAGTAACATGCATCATCGACTCTCCTGCAGCTCATCCTCGTGCACGTCCTTGTCGTCATATCAGCGCTCCCACCCCTTGTCGCCGCCGCTGCCACCTCGTCATCATCATTGTATCCCAGCAGCAGCGGTTGTGCTGCTCCTCCCCCACTTTGATGTCGTCACCGCATCTGAGGTGGCCGCTACTGCTGTTCCCCCCTGGTCATCGCCGTATCCGAGCAGCAGCAGCAGTCGTGCTGCTGCTGCCCCACGAGTCCCACCTGGCCGTCGTTCATCGTATCCGAGCAGCAGCAGCGGTCGTGCTGTCGCCGCTGGTTCTGCTTTGCCGTCGCTATTGTACCCGAGCAGCAGCAGTTATCATGCTGCTGCCGCTGGTCCCGTTTCGTGGCCGTCGTGGTCGCATCTGAGCAGCAGCAGCAGCGGTCGTGCTGCTGCTGCTAGTCCCGCTTCATGGCCGTCGTCGTCATACTCACAGCAGCAATTGTCGTGCTGCTGCCGCGAGTCCACATGGCCGTCGTTGTATCCACGACCACTGCTGCTGCCGTTCCCGCTTCATGGATGTACGTCGTGCCAGAGCAACAGCAGCAGAAGTCGCGCTGCTGCTGCTGGTCCCACTTCGCGTCGTTGTCGTACCCGAGCCGTGGCCGTTGTCGTACCCGAGCCGTGGCCATTGTCGTCATGTCCGAGCAGCAGCAGCAGTTGTCGTGGCTGCTGGTCCGCTTCGCCGTCATCGTCTTACCCGAGCAGCAGCAGCTGTCGTGCTGCTGCTGCTGGTCCCGCTTTGTGGCCATAGTCATCATACCCGAGCAGCCTGTTGTTGATCCCACCTCGCCGCCGTCGCCGCATCATGTCCGAGCAGCCACCGGAGTAAAGAAAGAGACGATGACCATTGAATGATCATCGTCACCTCGTCAGGTTGCCTATGGTTTGGATAAGTGGGGGGATGGAAAGACGAAGAGCAGAAAACGAATCGAGTCATGCGACTCGATTCGTTACACACCGAATGGGTCTCCCTCTCCCTCATATCTTCTCACCCGTCACCTCCCTCCTATTTGTGTGGAGACCTACGTAGTAGCAATGGGAGGAGAAGGAAAGTGGTGGTGCAGCCGGATGGTTCAGCGAGCGAAGGGATGGTTGTCTAACGATGTTGAAAATCGTTGATCGCGGTTCAAGCGGACCTTGAAATCACCGGACCGCTCAATTTCCGGAGCTTTCTCGTCGTCGAGGACAGCGTCAATGCCCCTGTAAAATAATTTTGGGATCTGTGGAAATGTAATTTACCATCCTAAAATATTCGTTGAATGCTGACATTAAAAATTACTTTCAAGTCTCAAAATATGCTATCGTACACAAATGAAATCTGTGCGACTGATGTGAAAGCATGGTGATTTCGGGTGCTTGAAATTGAAAACCCTACGGATGGCCCCTTTGAGATGTCTGAAATTTAAAATAATGGGTCAGATATCATCTATAGATTAGTTAGAAGTGTTCTAGATTACTTGAGAGCTTCAACAAAATGTCAAGGGACAGGGATTTGAAATAACATGAAGGATGTTGAATTGATTCCAGATTTCCTCTTCGTTTCATGCCTAACTTGAGTGCAAAGGATGTATCATTACACAGGCCTTCACTAGGCCCAAATAAATTTTGGAATTCTTATTTGGTATACTATTATTACTGAATTATCTACCTTTCAGAGTATCCAAAGCAGTTCTTAAGGTCCTAAAGGCGAGATAGATGACTGCAGAAGTCCATAAATCACCACGCATGGCCGGAAATATATGTAGCACTACCCTAGAGGATCAAAGCTCGGCTCGGACCTCACTGAAATATGAAATATTTCTATTCTAAAAATTTACCGACACTAATCTACATAGTTACCCACCAGTTTAACGTCGTCCGAGACATCCTCGACAAGCAAGGCGGAAGACGCAGAGACGCGGACCGCTGGTGCTAGCCAATCAAATCGGTTTCGGCTGACGCCGAAACGCGATCAACCGTGGTTGAACGCAAGTCATCGACTCCCATCTGCACCTATCGCCTCGCCGCCGCCCCGCCATTTGGCAATACCAACCCACAGCTGCCTGCGCTGTCGCCTCGCACCACGGCTTTTTCCACGTCACCACCGCCCGCCCTGCGTAGCACCACGAATGAACAGGCCAGCAAATCACAAAACCCACCCCATCGATACACGGTTAGCAAACCAGCGCCAACGACGCCGCGTGCCCTTCCCCTCCTTGAGGGATATGGGCCGGCCTTTGAAGTATCTGGGGCGAGGGGTTCAGGGTAGAAGGTCTCGAGGGGAGACCCTGGTAGAGGGAGACCCACCCGGTGCGCAACGAATTGAGTCGTATGACTCGATTCATTTTGTTCTTCCTCTCTCCCTCCCCACTTACCCAATCCATAGGTAAGATGACGAGATGGCGACCTTGAAAGGTCGTCATCTCTTTCTTTATTCCGCTGGCTGCTCGGACACGATGATACGATGAGTGGTACCTACCATTTATATGATAAATCTTAAACAAATGCCAGCACAGTCATCTGTATCCTCCCAAGTGTAGTTATGAAATGAAATGCCTAGACAAATAAAATGAAATATGTTTCATTTCTTACCAGAGAATATATCATAACTGGTATGGAGATATTTCATAACTGTCTAGCTACTTATTTTATATCTATGTGGTGACTTTTTCATAACTTTTTCTTGCAATATTTCATAACTTCCTGGTTATTTCATTTCATATCTATAGGACAACTTTTTCATAATTCCCTATGTCTATTTTATTATTTCCAGACAACTGATTACATTATTAATTAAGTAAAATAAGCATGTTTTAATGGCTAAATTAATGCAATATTGTCTGCACTTGTCTGCAGGGGTGCTGGACTAATTTTTAAATAACTTTCAATTTGAGGCCATAATCTGATAAGAGTATGGGTGGAGGAGCAAGAAAAAGGCAATTTCTAAGTTTTCCCATCAATTACATAATCCAGTCACATGATCTATAAAGTATTTAATTATCTATGATAAATAAAATAGACTGATAGGGAATTATGAAAAGTGTCCTATAGATATGAAATGAAATAACCAGGAAGTTATGAAATATTGCAAGAAAAAGTTATGAAAAGTTGCCACATAGATATAAAATAAGTAGCTAGACAGTTATGAAAATCTTCCTACCAGTTATGATATATCTCTGAAAGAAATGAAATATATTTCATTTCATTTGTCTAGGGCATTTCATTTCATAACTACACTTGGGAGGATACAGATGACTGTGCTGGCATTTGTTTAAGGTATATCATAAAGGGTGGTAGGTACTAGTGATACGACGACGGCGACGAGGTGGGAGCAGCAGCAGCAGCATTTCCACTGCTGCTGTTCAGATACGGCAACGACGAGAGGGAAGCAGCGGCAGCAGCACGACCGCTGCTGCTGCTCGGATATGATGACGATTAGAGGGAGCGGCAGCAGAGCCCACTGCTGCTGCTCTGGCTGCCGCTTGGATACGACGACGACGACGAGGAGGTAAGGGGAGCAGCAGCACGACGGCTGCCACTCGGATACGACGGCGGCGCCCTTTGCTATCCCCACAGACCAAAGGAGGGACGACGAAGCCCGTCGTCCCTCCTTGACTTCGAACGTCGTGCAGACGACGTTCGAAGTCTCTTTTCATCCTCCGCAATTGTCCAACTGCATCCAAGGTAAATGCGGGCAAGCAGCGGGAGAGTGGGAAGCAGCGGGAGAGTGGGAAGCAGGGATGATAGGCAGAGGGACCAGTAGGGCAAAGGTGACATTGGCAACCCAGAGGGAGGACAGGTACCGGTCTCGACGACGCTGAGGATGGCTGAATAGCGCTACCGGTTGAGCAGGATAGGGTAGGATGGCCATGCTGGGAGATCAGCGGAGCTGACGCCGACTGGAGACGCCGCTGCAGAAGATGAGCAGCATACGACCCACTGCCTCTGCCGTCAGAGGACAGCACGCAAACGGCAGAAGGGAGCCAGATGAGATAGATGAAAGGGAGCATGACACACCCGCGATGGTGAGGAATGCCTCCCTATTACTCAGAACGTGCATCGACGTGCGCGTTCTGAGAGTTCTTAATTTAAATATGTAGTATTTTATTTCAAATAAATTGTGTATTCACTATTCAACGTGCACTGAGTGTGTAAACGAACCCAGAGCGCACTGAGTGCATCACCAATATTGGCTATTTTTAATGCTCGTCCAACGCGAGCACATTCCCATCCAAATTGGGAAGGTGATGTGTGTGTCATCCAGATGCTTGATGGTGCATCCACCTCTTCCCGTCCACTTCTGTCGGTAAAATTAGTACCATTGGATTCAGAATTACAGCTAGATTACAACTATGTAATTTATTAAATAAATAATCAACAGGAAAGTGCTCCGAAACCATGTGAATCTATTTATATCACTCATCCAACCCATCCATCTCAATGCGGAACCAGTGGCCAACGTCATCCGATTGCTTCACAAGCCATCCATCCCCTTCCCATTGGAGTCAGACCACAAAAATAGTACCAATGTATTCATAGAGACAAGTACTTTATATATATCTTCTTTATTTAAAAGAGAACATGTAGGGGCAAGAGGCGGAAGGCAAAAACGGCTTGCATCTATTTTTAAACCAGAGCGGCAGAGTTGCGGTAGCCACTTACTAGTATCTAATCTATAGATAACAGGATCAGGCAGGAACAAATCCGTGCCTGTGTCTAAAATATCAGCTCGGAACGGAATATTGATGGGAATGGAATTGACGGAAAGAAAACGGAATGATGGGAACGGAATATGATGGGCGCGTCTATTTATGGAACATCATCCAAAGCACCAGCACCAATCCACCCGTTCCCGCCCCTCTCGACATGCGCAAATGGCGCGAATGGTAGGAATATATTACTGGACCCCGACTCACTTTTTCCGTGCTCAAAAGCGCCCACAATGAGAGCGGGGCCAGATTTTGTGCCCGGCGGTCAAATCTGTGCATTGTTGATGTCTGTTTACTATGACCCCACCCAGTATAGAGCGTCATCCAAAGCCATGCGCGCCAATCCACCCGCTCCTGCCCTCCCCGACGCGCGGAAACACCTAGAATAAATCAAATAATATAATAGACCCTAACGGAATTTTTCCCACGCTCAAATGCGCCCCCGACAACGTGCAGCACCATGTTTTGTGCCCGCCCATCAAATCTAGCATGTGATGTGTATTTATATGCCCGCCCCTGCAAGGTGAGCAAATCTGCCCCGGCTCATCCGGCAGCTATATACAGTGGTTACATGTCTTAGGCAACGGCCTAAGTGGGGCAAACCTGTCATCTATGTATACCCTATTTTAGGCCACAGCCTAGGTATCATACATGATACCAGCTACTACAGGTGGATGCGATGGATAAAGTACACGAGGGAGACTTCTTGTTACCAGAAGAACGCAAGCTGGTACATCAGCTCATCGCGGAACAAAACCAGGCGTTCGCTTGGGAGGATGATGAGCGAGGAAATTCAGGGAAGACTTCTTCCCTCCCGTAGTCATTCCTACCATAGAACATAAGCCGTGGGTAGAAAGAAATATCCCAATTCCCCGGGAATTTATGATGAAGTATGTAAGATCATCAGGTCCAAGGAAAAATCACAGGTCTACGAGCCTTCGAACTCCCCGTATCGATCTCGCTGGTTTACCGTGGCCAAGAAAAATGGGAAGCTCAGGATCGTGCATAGTTTGGAACCCTTGAACAAGGTAACCATCGCGCACTCCGGCCTTCCGCCCGCAACAGAAGAATTAGCCGCGCATTTTGCAGGCCGAGCTTGCGGCGGAATGTTTGATTTATACGTGGGATATGATGAACGACAGCTAGCAGAGCAGTCGCGCGATCTTACTACATTCCAGACTCCCTACGGCGCTATGCGCTTGGTAACCTTACCTATGGGCTGGACAAACTCCGTTCCCATTTTCATGATGATGTTACATTTATTTTGAAAGAAGAGACACCCGATTTTACGATACCTTATATCGATGATGTACCTGTCAGAGGACCTCTGACTCGCTACCAAAATAAGATGGCACTTATGAATGATACCAGAAAACCCGGGAATTAGACGCTTCGTATGGGAACATATGCAGAATGTCAATCGGGTAGTGCAACGCATGAAATATTGCGGCGGCACATTTTCAGGATATAAATCAGTAATATGCGCAGCAGATATTACCGTAGTCGGTCACTTGTGCACTATGGAAGGACGCAAACCAACCACGGAGCGCGTAAAGCAGATCATGGATTGGGACGAATTTGCGGACCTATCCCAGTCAGAGGTTTCCTCGGTACTGTCGGCGTACTACGAAGTTACATCTCTAATTATGCAATTAGAGCCAGGTTCCTACAAAACTAACGCATAGTCGCGAACCGTTGTTTGGGGACCTAACCAAGAAGAGTCTGTAAAATTATTGAAAGATGGAGCACAGAACGCATACGCGTTGAAAGCTATGATTATGAAGGACAAGGAGATGTAGTGTTGGCCGTGGACAGCTCTTACATAGCAATAGGTTTCTATGTCTTCCAAGAAGATATAAATGATGCCAAGAAACACTACTATGCGAGATTTGGGTCCATTACAATGAATGACAGAGAAGCGCGCTACTCCCAACCGAAGCGTGAGCTGTTCGGATTAAAGCGTGCCCTCGAGAACAATCGAAAATGGTTAATTGGTTGCCGAAAATTAGTAGTCGAGACAGACGCAAGTACATTGCTGGGATGTTACAACATCCTGACATGATGCCTAATGCGGTAATTAACCGATGGATTGAACAAATTGGGATGTTCCACTTACCCTGAGGCACAAAGCAGGAAAGACCTTTGGACCTGACGGACTTTCACGCCGTTACAGCAACCAAATGATCCGGACCCTGAGCCAACAGACGAGGAGGACATTGATGACCACGGACCCATAGAGTTAGTGATCGCAGATCCTACGGAGCCGCAGCCATTACCAATTGAGGACTTTGTTAATGAAATTGATAACCGAAAAGGCTTCTTCCAAAGTATATCTTCGGCGTCAATCAAAAGTGAACTAAAAATAGAGGCCGACGGGCGTCGGACCCTCACGCAGTACTACTGGCGAAATCCTAGATCAGATTGAAATGGATGAAAGCTACAGTGGGATCGCCGTATCTATAAGCTGCTTTTCACAAGAATTGGCTGAAGCCGATGTATACAGACTAGGAGAGAAAACACTACTGGAAAGACATTTGAACGAAAACAAAGAAGCGCTAGGACCTGTGCGCGCAGCTTATGTGCAGCAGCTAGTAGTAACGCTTATGCTACCCGACGAAGATGAATTGAAAAACAAGGTGTCGCTATCCTGAAGACCATCGGACGGATAGTGCGCGCGACCAGACAGTAACATCGAGTTTGTAATGAAGTGGCATAAGGATAAGAGATTCAGACCACCGGATCTGAGTAATAAGAAATATGAACGGTTCCTGAGATTCGCGAAGCGATTCTTGATATACCAAGGACGATTATACCATAGGTCGGCAGGAGCCAAGCACCGACTAGTAGTCGCGAAAGAGAAACGCATGTATATGTAACAGCCGCGCACGACCATGTAGGTCATAGAGGCTTCTACGCGACAAACCAATTACTAGTGCGACGCTTCTGGTGGCCAGAGATGGAGAAAGATGTTAGTTGGTTCGTGAAAACATGCCATCTATGTCAAGAGCGCCAAAAGACTATGATTAAAATCCAACCAGTTATAACTCATACGCCGTCCATATTCCAAACCCTACACGCGGATGTGATGCATATGTCACCACGTTCAAATGGTTGTAAATATATAGTACACGGACGCGACGCGATGACTTCCTGGATGGAAGGGAGACCACTTAAGAGAGAAGATGGTCGCTCTATAGGCATGTGGGTACTCGAAGATATTATTTGCGATGGGCATGCATGTTGGAATTTGTTACGGATAATGGAGGACCATTCAAACTAGCGGCCAAATGGTTGAAGGAGAAATATGGGATTGTGGGTATCCGCATCTCACCTTACAACTCCAGAGCCAACGGCACGATTGAACGACCCATTGGGACGTCAGACAGATGCTTTATAAAATGCTAGGGGCGAAGAACGTACACAAGTGGTACTGGTTCTTTAACTATGTGATGTGGGCAGACCGAATCACTATCCGAAAGCGGCTAGGATGCTCGCCTTTCTTTATGGTTACGGCGCAGACCCCATTCTACCCCTAGATGTTAAAGAAGCTACTTGGCTGGTCGACCCACCTGTAGGTATCCTAACAGATGAAGAAATGATTGCATTCCGCGCACAAGCGCTCGCAAAGCATCAAGTGCACATTGAACGGATGCGCACGCGTATAGATGAGCAAAAATATGAAGGTTGTTAAGATATGAACGAGAAAATAAAGCAGTCATAAAGGACTACGATTTCAAACCCGGAGACTTAATCTTGGTCAGGAATACGGAGGTAGAGACTTCCCTAGACAAGAAAATGAAACCCCGTTATACTGGACCACAGATAGTCATTCGGCGGACCAAGGGTGGTTCCTACATAGTTGCAGAAATGAATGGCGCAGTCTCGCAAAACAGAGTAGCAGCATTCCGAGCAGTACCCTACTATGCTAGAGAAAGAATCGAGCTGAAGGATGATATCCTTAAACTGATTGATATATCAGTCAAGGGGTTAGAAAAGATAGTAAGCAAAGCAGAAGCGGCAGAAGAGGCTGCAGCGGTTAATGACCTCGCATTTGAAGAAGTCAGGTTGTTAGCGGACTCAGACGACGAAGATTCAGAAAAAGGAGACTCAGAGAACGGAGACTCCGAGGAGGAAAGCTCAGATAATGAGGACTTAGGGGACTCAGACGACGAAGGATTAAGGGACACTGGTAGAATGACTAGAGGGAAAACTGCCCAAGTACGAAACAAAGTACCTAAGTAAAAACCTCTAGCAAGACTACAAAAACGAAGGTGTTCGACTACTTTCAACCGATGAGACCGCCTACTTCCTGCTAATGCGAACGCGGTCCAGAGCTTCTTGAAGCTTTTGAATGGATTGAGTCGCGTTGTCATATTGCTGGAGTTCGTACTGAATCCTGAAGGAGTAGTTGTGAAGCTCAGAGCGGACATGGCCTAAGGCATGTTCCAAAGCCACAGGGTCTTGCGTATAGTCTGTTTCGCCAGAAGCAGCGTCGCGAGCTCGGGCGAGCAATTCCGCTTCGACGAAGGGAGACAGGATCAACGCTGCATTGAATAAAGAGTTAGTTATGTTAAGAAAAGACAAAATGGATAGGCGCGCGTACCACTAGAGGACGCCGCGGCATTACCATCTACTTTGGCCTTCTTGCCAGAAGCTGCATACTTGTTGGCTTTCTTGAGAGCCTTGCTAGTGGTGTCGAGACCGGGAACGGCGTCGTACTCGAGCATAACAGTCTCAGCACGCTTAGGCTAATAAAGAAAGTGTATGAGTAGAAAGGATATGAGAAACGAGAGCTGCAGACGCACCTTATCATTAGGACTGTTAGTCTTGCGCTTGGATTTCATAGGCTTCGATGGAGGAGCGCCCATGGGCAGAACCTTCATGGTAAAGAGGTCGGGCATGGAGGAAGCATCGTCGTCAACAAGCATCGCCTATAAACGCGATAATATTAGCAAGAGATTGCAGATGCCTAGGGAAGAATAAAGTACCACGTCATCCGGATAACGAATAATGATATCGGGATTGCTGGTGGTGGACGACAAAACTCCACCTCGCAGAGTCGCTATCGACAAGCGCTTTGGACTTGTACAAACGTCCACCGCGTTTCTCAACCTAGTAAGACAGAAGGTTAGAAAGGACGAAACGAAACGAAAGAAAGTAAGAAAGGGTACTCACCACCACGGATTCGGTGGGGAACTTAATAGGAGTCGCCTCGGTCGCGACAGGGGGCGATGTCTCAGGGCTAGCAGTGTCACCAGTTCCAGGTGAGACCGAGAGTGGAGCCTGAGGAGCGGCACCCTCCCTGTTCCGAAGAATGGCAAGGCATATGGAATCTAATGCATTGTATTCAGGGGTACGGAGTGGGACGCATCCGAGCGCAGCGAACTTGGTGTTCAGGAACTGCGTCGCCTTTCTAAGGTCAAAGACGATGTTGTGCAGCGACCGACCACCTGTAAGAATACTGGGAATTTGATTCTCCCAAGGGGCCTATAACACGAAGAATGATAAGAAGAAAGCCTATTAAAAATTCAGATAGGACGTACTATGAAACGAAGGCATCGGAGAGCCTCTTTCCAAAGCTCGCCGGGCTCGGTAACCTTGTCTTGACGACTAGGATGGGTACGATGTAGGACACGCTGAGTCTCGAGATCGGCATCAGCGAAAGAAGGGTTGAGTTCGGGAAGAGATGACATAGTGACAGAAAGGACAGTGGGTGCCAAGCAGAGATGCTGAAGCGGGTTGAAACACTGGGTCCTAGCGGGCTTTTATAGTGTGCTTGGACTTGGAATTGCGACTGTCGAGCTCAGGCGATCTATAGCGCGTTAATACTTTAGCCACCACGGCTGAGTAAAAATGGTGTCGCGACGACCGGGTTGACCGAGAACACCTCAATCGATCCTATCTGTAGCTATGCACGTCGTTATGTCCCTCAATTCTTAAAGAAAATTGTTTTCTTTCCGAAGTACGCAAGTAGCGATTTCCGCGTGCTATTAATAGATGTGTAATGATTTGCAATCAGTGCCTCGTAAGAGCGCCAATCAATTGTTACTATTCTGGGACGTAAGATCACTTCAACTTTGATGAAGGGTCTACAATCGGACTAGGAAACACTACACTATGCCAAGTAACGGACGAGATGGGTAGGAACTCTACGGCTATGTCTAGGTTTAGGGGCAAGCTGTAACTGAAGGTCACGGAAGGCACGAATGTGTGTACCGACTAAGTAACAGACTACGCGTTTGTCCTCAATATGCTGGATAACCTTGTCTACACCTTCGCTAGCGAGTTTCCAGGCCAAATGAGCGGTCTAGAAGCACCCATAAAAGTTAGAAAGCGGATGACATATGAGAAATGATAAAGCATACAGTGTTGGACTGCGGATAGGCAGGGAGAGTGGGGCAACGCATAAGCGCGTATACCTTCCCGGCCATCTCGCCACCAAAATGCTCGCGCGGAGTACCGATTAAACGGAACCAGAGTCCGTTCAGAACGCAGTAGAAGCCAGCAGCATCCTGTCCGTGGACGGTACCTTCGGGGACAGCGTCGTGATAGTCCAACTAAAGCGAAATAAGACAGAAAATGAGGGTTTGAATGATAAAATAAATAAAGAGCAACGCACGAAAGCCTGCGTGAACGCGGTGAACTCAGGGATAGGATACTCATCTTGAAGACGAATTTGAGCGGTGTCGAGGTTGTGAGCGGCGTTGAAAAGAGCGGTGAACCTCGCCTCCTTGATAGCGACTTGTTCCTCAGGAGTGGTATGGGAGCGACCATCCCATATATCGCGAAGGTTTTGACTATAAACCGGAGTGGTGTTGGACGCGTCTACTTGGTTATTGGAAGCCATGGGGAGCACTAGAGTCCAATGTCTGGGTTTTATATTGAACGAGAGTATGTGAAAATTTGATTCCGGGCAACCGATCACAGTACGCTGCTTTCTAGGACGAGCCGCACATAGTAACCGATCTCTAGTATGGACTTGAAACAACTGGGACAGTTGATTTTAAGTTGGGGGAGAGGTACAGGGTGCGCGCACGCAGAACGACCAGCCAATGCATAAGAGCGTCTATGTGAACCACGAAACTTTGCGATTTGACTACAGATTTTACATCATAAACCTAGTCAAGTAAGGCTATAAAGTCTTAAGGAACACTTAAAAGATAGTCTCAGAGACTTATAGCAATATAAGGAGATTCTGTAGACCCTCTTTAAAGCGAAACTTAGTGATCAGACTATAAGTCAAACAACAAAATAAGGGTTTTACATTAACAAAGAAATATAAAGACATCACTAGCTAAGCTACAAAAGAGATAGACCCTTAAAACTATCTAAGAAGCGAAGCTAGTACTCTACAAAGATGCCAAAAATGTAACAAAACATTGGGCTGTATACTACAGAATGACCAAGACCCAAGACAAGACAAGATAAGCGACTATATGACTATAGAATAGAAGTCAGTATTGGTTAAAATAAGAAAGAAAGGATAAGGTGGGACTTACCAGGTCCAAAACTACTGGTAGCACTCAAATCGTCCAAGTCGCCCACGTCGCGATCAAGAGCGTCTAAAGTAGCACGCTCCGAGTCGGTGTCGAGGAAGGCAGAGGCCTCGTCGCGTCAGGCTCGCTCTCCTGATATGGAACGACACGAGGGTGAGGAGGAAGGATGTGGCTAGGGTGAAGGAGCCAGGGTGGAGTAGCAACCCCCTGCAGCAAAGAGACAGCTCAGAGAGGGAAGTCGAGTGAGTAGGGTACCGATCATTGGAAGACAGATCGCCAGGAGACAAAGCCGACAAAACGTCGATCAGCGTCTCCATAGCATCGTCGTCAGCAAGGTACAACTCCGGAATGAGTTGTCGGGATCCGATGCAACGAGCCGATACAAGATACCCAAGACCTCACGCGACAGACGGAGATCTCGAGGTCGCTCTGCCGCACGAGCGCTCGTTGAAGGACGTTGGTGGCGCTAATGCGCTGGATCCGTTCAAATAGATTTTGAAGATCTAGGGGGGTCCACAAGTTAGTCAAGAAAGAATATGCAATAACGGGGAACTTACTGGTCAGGATGACTGGCCGAACTCGAGGAAAGACTCAAAGTCCGGCATCTGGTCCTTCAGCTTGGCTCTGAAAGAGCAGATGCCATGGCGGCTCCTCTGCATGGGATACAGCCCTGTTCACCCTGTGGTATGATGCAGTCCTCAGGTTTTAATCCTTTGAGACTGCACGCAATACACACGGGGGGCGCCTAAAATAACAAAACGAGGAGATGAATGCATAGAACAATAATGACACAAAAGAACCACCAGGGGTTTGGGTACCGCACCCAAAAGCAGAGCGAGTTGGGCAGCAGCCAACTTGCTAGAAGAAGAAGAATCAGCTCTGGGGCTCAGGGTCACCTCTCGTCGAGGGTGCTTGCTTCGAGCATCGCCCAGAGCCGCGACTTTGCGTTGAGAGGCGAGGGGGGCTGGAGAGTATCCAGGGTGACCTGCGAGCCAGAGGCAACCCGGTCGGACTCTTGATGAGAATGGCTGCTAATTTAGCAGCGGCAGCATGGGAACGAGGGGACGAGGTGAGAGATGGGGCGGAGTTCTGCACGAGCTTGCCTTTCCCTTGCGACTCTTCGAAGGACGAGGAGGTACTCACAAACAGCGAAGCGCTCCTCCGGACGTCCAACTACATCAAGGATGGCGTCGGAGACGGTGAGTCTCGCCGCCTCACCTCTGGGGGGCTAGACCAAGAGTTAGTAGAACGAAAAAAAAAAAGCAACGATACATACCGGGGTAGATGGGCAGCGACAACGCGTTCATCGAGATCCATGGTTGGATGCCGCTATGCAATAGACTTGTTAAATCAAAGATATAACAGGAAGAAACATAAATATACGCACCAAGCACCGGTGACGGCGAGGGAGAATATGCGACGAGGGGCTACGATGGGTGAATGCACCCAAGTCGCCTCTAACAGTGCTGAGCCAGCCCGACCAGCTCTGGAAAGGCGGTTCACTATCCATATCAGCCTCTGAGATTCCTCGGCATGCAAGGGTAAAAATCAGTCTGAGAAAAGTCAGTCAGAGTTATCAGTAAAAGACCAAAAGGCAGGGATGTAATAACTTACAACCAGAGAAAGGTCAAAGTCTGCAAAAACGCAAACGATGGAGGGGTTTCACCGGCGACGTGTGCCAGGAAACGAGCCATCGACGAACACGCGAACAAGCAGGGCTCTGGGGACCTAGTCACCTCGAGTCCGCGCATGTAATTACCCTAGAAAAGAGAGTGAGCAGGGCTACAAAAGAAATAAAGAGAAGTGACTTACCATCTGCGTGGTTAACCCTGAGAGCATGAGGCAGCTGAGATACGCGCGTCTCTGGGTCAGAGCAAACAACAGAAGTTGCGATGGAGGTGTCCCAGACTGGTGAGTATGCGCAGATGGAGCAGACATGCTATGCTAAGCAAGGAATGATAGGATACGAAGGGTTGTTGACAGTGGTGGGAAAGTGCGAAAGTACTGGAGTTCTAAAGGAGCGCGTATACCAGTTTATATACGCGGGACAGACAAGCTTCAGAGACCGCCCGAGTCACCAACTGCAACCGTATGACGATGATCAAATACGATTCTCCATATTCACCAAGAAAGAAGCCGCAGGATATGTTAAAACTTGATATAATCAGTTCTGTAGCCTTTCGAGGAAGCGGACTCATTAGAAGCGCTTACCGATGATCAGGATCAGCAACGATTAAGGAAACTATCCTAGAATGGAAGACCTTAGAAACGAGTTGGCAACTTAAGAAAGTTTGTTAGGCAGGAAGTCTTCACCGTGCTTCTCATTACAACGGCAAGCTTTGTCGTGAGAACATAGGCGCTCCTAAAGGATCATAGGCAAATGTTGAACGAAGAAACAATGAAAAGACCTTGTAGTGTGCGATACGGTTGACTGGGGACAGTCAATATCTAAGTTGGGGGGAGATGAAGAGACCGCGAGCGGCTAGCTTGAACGGAATACTATTCTCCTTACCTGAGCTATTTTTAGCACTTAGTAAAGCTTACAATGTAGTCTAAATGTTACAAGTCCGGACATTACAATGACAAGACTACTAAGGACTAGAGGAAACTATGCAAGATAACGAGGAATGCGCGGTTTAATAAAGACATTATCATTAGTAACTATTGAGATAACAGTCAATACATCTAATGAAGTGTACGGAATAGGCGCCTTTCAGTAATATCTTAACCATCCGGCCTATACAGCGAGGGCGCGGATCTCTAGATTAAAGAACGGACATCTAGGCACACTACAGGACAGGTCGCGTGACATTGCCGAAGGCACCGAGGACAGTGGAGCAGCGGGGTAAAGCAGACGCCCATAGACGCGCCTGTAGCAACGCCGATCAAAGCTCGGATCAAAGGGATACCAAATTGGGAACACATACCATATCGGGTAATAACTTGGTACAGGAAGATTTCCGGGGTGCATAACTCGACACAGCGAGATCCCAGATGCACGCTGAGAGTACCAGAGTATCGGGTACGGAGGACAAAGGGTTACAACCCTAATCATGAGGATTATCACGGACAGAACGGGTGAGGATTGCCCGAGCGTCTCCGACGAGATGTAAGCGCGTCTATGCTCCGGTCAGTCGATAGCCAATGACAAGACAAGATACCAATGAAAACGAAAGGTCACGAGCCTGTATACCACGCGGTCGAGGAGGAGTAAGTCTTAGGCGCTTAGGTTAGCCGAGCTGACGACGATCTGAGCTCCCGATCCAACCAAAAAGGCATGATTGAGCGGACGCGCACGGAAACTGTACTCCACAAGGCCGCCGCTCGCGCACAAATGCCCATGAAATCTCTATATTCTCGTCATTGCGTCTATGTAATAATATATCGTCTCAGTAGTATATAAGCAGCCCTGTAACACCGTAGAATACAAGCAATTTACCACCCACGAGATACAAGCGCTTAAGAGTTATATCTTAAGTGTTTCGCCTCTAAGTACTAGGTAGCTTCAAAGCGAGAGTCCCATAATATAAAAGAAACCAAGTAACGATATAAACGAACTGTTAAGAGAGAGAACAAGTGTCTAAGTGCGCTTCCAAGCCAAAGAAAGAGAGTTATAAGCCAAGGAACCTGTCTAAGTGACTTGTTCAAAACCTACCCTTTGTCAAAGGACATCTGGGGACCTGGACTGTAGTGTCAGTAGATGAAGCGTCTACGCGCCTCTGGCCATTGTTTAGGAACTGTAGTGTCGGCAGATAAGGAGTCTGCGCGCCTCTTTCCACTAGTAGAGTTTTTGAGACAAGTAAAGACAAGTAAAGGGCATAGAGCCATCTTCTCAATTGGAGAACAAGTTAGAACGAGATCAGCTAGCAGTTTGTGCATAGAGCACTAGTTTCAGGCCACCAGTTACGAAATCACACAAGTCTATTGGACTTAAAACGACCTATTGACTATTAACGCGTCTAAGGCCTTGCCCAGCCGTTACTTAGTTAGAAACCTTCTTTTATCGCAAACCTTTCATCAGGTATCGATACTATAAAACTATTATCCTCCCCTTGGACGAACTAAGTCAACTAAACATTGATTTGGGTGTTTGAAGTGTAGACTAGTAGTATTAAAAGTGAAGCAGATTAGATTTGATAGTGATCCTTTAATAGACATTACCGAGTCTATTAAACGCGACTACTTGATTATCTAGTAGTTCACACACACCCCGCACTAAGCATCTTTACCGGCCGTGACAACGGGAATTTTCTCAAGTCCAACTCCAAGTATCCACCTCGTTCCCGCTTCTCTGACCGATCTCCCTCCTCGTCCTTTCCCTCAGGCAGCAGCAGGCCCTCCTCCTCAACTGCTGACTGCCTTCTCTGCGCTGAGAGAGGACACGACACGCGTTATCACAGCGACAGCAGCGCGCCAGCCAAGTTCAAGGACGGCAAGGCAGTATGGGCCAAGTACGCCAACCGCGTTCTCTCGACGCCCGACAATCAAGTCATCTGCATCAGCTGGAACCTCAGAGGCGACCGCGGCCACCCATGCTCCCATGGTAGAGATGAGCACGCCCACCAGTGCTCCTTCTGTGGCAGCAAATCCCACCACGCCTTCTCGTGGACCTGCTGCCCTTCTCCTTCCAACTAACGAATTTTTACTTGCTGCTTCTTCGCCTCGCCTCTCCTATACCGATTTCTCCTCGTCCGTCTTCGCTAGATCTCCCTTCCTTCACTCCTCCTATGAGGATTCACTTCTTTTTGACCGAATTATTCACCCGTACTCTTCCGATGCCTTTGATTTCTTGTTGCGAAAGCACAAACTTATTTCGAGCTACCCTCTTTTACCTACGAATTTGACTTTTGGGTTCCCTTTGGGGCATATGCCAGCGCTCTCACAGACGGTTATCTTGGCCAACAACCCGTCCACCTTATCTCACATGGACGTCATCGAGGATTATTTGCGCAAGGAAGTCACGGCGCAGAGGATGTCAGGCCCCTTCTCACGGGAAGAGACTGAACGTATCCTGCGGGGCCCCTTCCAATCCTCTCCCCTCATCGTGTCAGTCCAACCTCAGCAACCCGGTACCCCCGACAAACTCAGGATATGCCAACACCTTTCCAAAGCCACCAGACTCCACGCATCCGTCAATTCGTACATTCGGAAAGAAGACTTCCCTACCCGTTTCGACACCGCAACGAAGGTAGCTAATATCGTGAGTCTTCATACCCTCAGTCCCTTCCCCCTCCCATTTCTTTCTCTTCCTTAAGCACCTCTTTGCGTTTCGTGCAAGAGGTTGCGTTCTCTTCTCGCCGCCAATGCGGATTGGGGTATTTGTGCTTCCAGCATGTTACCCAGGATAGTCGGTCCTCATCTCTCCGCACGCTGAGTGCGTCGATTCATGTTTCCACACGTTGAGTGTGTCGATTATGTTTCCGCATGCCGAGTGCGTTGATTGATGCTTCCGCGCGTCGAGCGCGTTGACTATACTTCTCGCATGTCGAGCAAGTAGATTATGATTCCGCACATTGAGTGCGTTGATGAATTTCCGCACATTGAGTGCACTGTCGAGCGCACCGATATTCCGCGTCGAACGCACTATCATTATACCTACACATTTCATTATTCTCGCATTATCCACCTTATCACATTATGATTCATCCATCATCCTTATTCATGCCATCTATTACAGATTGCGCTCGCCCCACCAGGCACTCAGGCTTGCACCTTGGACATCAAAAAGTTCCATCGTACTTGCCCAGTCCTGCCGTCCCATAAACCTTGGCTCGTCGTTCAAGGCCAGCCAGGTCGGTTTTTTATCAACCACGCACATCCGTTTGGAGCCGCATGCGCCAGCAGCAATGCCGGCATGATCGCGAACGCCGTGGTTGACATCTGGGAGGGTGAAGGGGTATCTCCTGTGCCGAAATATGAAGATGACCTCAAAGCCTTCCGCTTTCCAACTCCTGCAGGTCGCTTTGTCGAGGGCGAATACCGTTATGACTACGACCGCGAGGAGATGCTTCGACGAATCGACTCACTCGGCGTACCTTGGCATGAAGACAAAGGAGACGACCTTCATTGGATTCCTGTGGGATATACCCCGGAAGCTGGTCAGCCTACCTGAGGCCAAACACGAGAAGTTTCACGAGCAGGTCCGAACCTTTCTCGCGAGCTTCAGCAAGTCTCCTTGCAATCTACGTGATGTTGAGAAAATCCATGGCTCCTTATGCCACGTCGCCTTCGTCCACCTGGACGGCCGCTCGCACCTTCCGTCTCTCTCCAACTTTGCATCCACCTTCGGCAACGACGAGTACCTCACGCGATATCCCCCCCACTCAATGCTTACTGACCTACGTTGGTGGCTTGAGAGACTCTCACAACCCAATGTCATGCGCCCACTTTGCCCTCAAGCACCATTAAGAGACCTTGGTCTCTACATCGATGCCTCCACCTCGTGGGGCATTGGAATCATCACCGGAGATGAGTGGGCAGCCTTCCACCTCTCACCCTCATGGAAAGTTCCCAGCCGCGACATTTGTTGGCTTGAGACTATCGCTGTCAAACTCCTCGTATACTTCCTGGAGTCCAAAGGCTTACGCGATGCCCATCTACTTTTGCACTCTGACAACCAAGGCACTATCGGTGCTCTCGACAAAGGCCGCAGCGGCAACGTACACATCAACCTTGCTGTTCGCCGTACCCATCTCGTCCTTATGGACATATCTATCACAACCCACACTGTCTACATTGAGTCTCATGCCAACCCGGCTGACCCTATCTCGCGCGGAGAACCAGGGCCTGCTGGGAAGCAGATCTTTCCATCTTTCGAGCTCCCTGAAGAGCTCCATGAATATTTTATTAATGTCTAGGTTCGTTCGCATCTGCCGTCATTATTTATACCTTATCCGTCATCCTGGCAACCGTTATACTCATCTTTCTTCCCAGATTAAACTACCCTTTCAAGCCGGTGACTCGTGTCATCGAGAAGACCGTGGGTGGGATGAGATCATCAGACTTCGCCCCTCCGTGCCCCACGAGTCTTCATAATCCTTTTCACCCTTTCAAACGACCCGCCTCTGCTACTGTCACCCGTCCTACATCTGCCGCCCCCGTCGCACCAACTCCTGCACCAACTACTGAACCACCCACTTCTGACCATCATAATGCAACACACTTTATCCCCCGCCCACTCGACACCTCATCTCGCACTATACGCCCACGAAAACCCCAAAGTGGTCGCTACGTCACACCCAACCCACTACGGCCTCATGTTGCCGCAGCCGACCGCTTATTTTCGTGGGACACACCACATGCAATTCGTCATCGCAAACAGCTCACAGCATCTCTTCCTCAACCGCTCGTCGACAAGGCCCTCATGTCTATCCGAGGAGCCCTTGCACCAAACACCAAAACCACGTACGCCGCGGGTCCAATGCGTTTCACCCAGTTCTGTGACTGCTGGGGCATCGATGAAGAGGCGCGGATGCCCGCCTCCTACACCCTCCTGTGTGCGTTCATCAGCGAATACAAAGGGAAGCAGTCCGGGAAAACGATCAAGTCGTGGCTCTCGGGTATCCGATCATGGCATGTCGTCAACCACGCGACCTGGTATGGCGACGACGAGTGGGTTCATCTCGCCCGCGTGTCTGCCAACAAGGAAGGCACGAAGCACAAGAGGGCTCTGCGTGCCCCCGTCTCCGTCGAGCACTTATCCGCTCTCCGTCGGGTCCTCAACTTATCCGACTCCTTCCATGCAGCAGTATGGGCTGTTGCCCTCTGCACATTCTTTGGCTGCCGTCGTTTGGGCGAGACGACGGTCACCACTGCCGCAGCCTTCGACGAAACGTACAACGTTTTACGTTCCACCTCGTACGCCACTATCTTTATCCTTATCCCTCGTTTCTAACATTTATACAGTATGGAATTTCGTCAACACCGCGGCGGCTCTCGCTCCGCGAGTTTCCCGTATTCCATGGACCAAAACAACCAAGGAGTTAGGCGCCGCTGTCATTCTCACTGCACGCAACGACACTCTCTGCCCAGTCACAGCCTTGCAAAACCACCTTGACATCAACACCTCCATCCCGCAGTCATTCGCCCTATTCGCGTACACATCCTCATCTGGGCAACCCAAGAATTTACTCAAACATGAGTTCCTCGGCTTCGTCACGGGCATCTGGACATCCGCCATGCTAGCCCACGTCCTCGGCCACAGTTTTCGTATCGGCGGCGCCGTTGAACTCCTCCTCGCAGGCGTCCCACCCGAAATCGTCGCCGCTACTGGCGGTTGGACATCCCTCGCGTTCCTCCTATACTGGCGCCATATGGAAGAGATCCTTCTGATGAGCACCTCAAAAGCTTACAACAAGTCCCATATCGACAACTTGGCATCGATTTTCGAGCAATTCCGTATTGACCATAACATACCTTCTGCCCTTATCACCGCCTCAGATGGCACCCTAGAATTATAGATCTTTCCGTCGCAACTCTGCATCCTCGAGATTATACTTATACTTACTTATATCATACTCAACTTGCTCATTCTGAACCACTCATCACTCGCATATTGTAACTGTTTAACCAATCTCCAGTATCATGTAACATTCAACATAACCTGCTCATTCCGAATCACTTATCACTCGCATATTGTAACTGCTTTACCAATCTCCTGTATCATGTAACACTACCCAGTATATTATTGCTTGCAGACTCCGTCACCCTGTGAGAAGCAACGCGGTATGCACAGACCATGGTTTGGCTGCACAGCCACCACAATATCGAACACAGCAGAGTGACGCTCGATTGGGGCTGTCAGCTTGGCTCATCTGTGCCTCACCAACCAGCCAGTAGTGAGCTTACACTCTGATTGGTACAGCTGCTTGGTTTTCGGCACACATTTTGCCACAACCGAGCTCTCTCCAGACGCTCAGGTCTTGCCTGGCTTTCCTCGCATCAACTTCAGATCGAAATCTGGAAGTCTTTGGATCACGTGATTGAGCCTAGAATTCTGGCCAATCTTATCAGTGCGATTGGACCCACGTTTCGGCCAATCCCGATCGCCTTTGAGATCCAAAATCGAGGAGCCCGGGCAAGCCCTAGGCACAAACAAGCTATTCGTACCCACGAATTCCTTGTCATCGAAATATTTGACTACTTGAAAGTATCTAATATTTCCCTCTCCTCTTATCCTCACAAAGACGCACAAGTTATCTCATCCGAGTGCATGGCTTAAGCGGCGGAGGCGATGGTGCTCTTCAAGCCCTTCAAGGAAGGCGAGAAAAAGTATTCACCACCGCGAGGGATAATGAAAGCTGGCATCGACAAGACCTTCTGCTCCGCAAGAGGATCAAGGCCTGACATCGCACGAACTCCTTGGCCAATAAGGGGATCCAATCTGAGAAGAAGAAAAAGTAAGATTCAATGTTGACTGATTAATGGATGACAGATATACGAACCCAGGGGCTTCGGGTTGGGTCTCGAAAGGCGGGAAATTGGTGTTGTTCGCCCAGCCTTGATGTGCGAGATCAACATCATATCGAACACCGTTCTAATGGATTTCACTTACTTTGCTGAAGGAATTGGAAACCGTTTACGAGGCTGGATTGGTAGCAGGCAAACAGAAGGCCTCGGCCGTGCTGGGTCTTCGCCGCGTGTTTCTCCTCTGCAGTAACTTCTGGCCCGAATTGCACGCCTCTGCGCATAATGCGCCGACCTTCAATCGGGATAGGGTTGATACCAGGAGGTGGGGCCTCGAGGTCGTTCCTCGGGTTGGTCTTGCGAACATGTGCAGCGAATGGGCATCGAAGCTGGGAATTAATCTCTCCGGCGAAGGCAAAGTCGTTGTTCCTAATTATCGAAATTTAATTAGACCAGCATATCGCAGATAGGCAGCTCTCCAACCTCTTTGGATCTTTAGCAAGTGCCGGGTCGTCCTGGAATGGCGATACGTCAATAGGAGCACCTAAGAATGGTTGATTGAACGGTGAGTAATCGTGATGTTTCTTGGAAGGCTATCCACATACCGCTCTTCCAGCGTCCAACCATCCGTGCTCCAAGGAGGTCGCTTCCTTGCACTGGGGTGAGCGCCTTCCCGTTTCCGTCCTTCGCAATCGGGTTCTTCGTCAAGAAATCATCGAATTCAGGGACTTGTTGGAAGAGATAACGGAAAGCAAGGAAACTGCCATCAGTGGCCCAGGCAGCCCTGGTCGTTTGGGCTACATCTCCTGGATGACCAGTGAGGAGTACACCTGGGTCAACGAGCTTGGGCCCAGGGTTGATTACGGTGTCGAAGCCGTTGACGACTGGGTTAGAAATGCCATCCAAGAAGCCGAAACTGTTTGGACAATCGTTTGTGTAAGACTCAAGTTTCAAAGCTCCATGCAGACTTACTGCTCATGTCCAGATTCATCACCGGGTCGGACATCACCTTGGATGCTTATGATCTCCTTGATGGATGGGTACGGGGTGTTGACTCCGAAAACAAGTTCGATCTCGAGCTTCTTCTTCTGGATTGAGGCATGGCTCTCTCCAGAAATAAGGATCAGACCGTGCAAATCCTGAAGGAAATGCGCGTCCCAGTCGGGTGTTCCGTCACTCTTCTTGGGATCGCCGAGGTTGGTGATCGCATCTTGCTTTTGGCCAATCTTGAAAGGGTCTTGATCGCCGTTAGCCGCGAGACTGCTGTCATCAATCCCTAGCTGTGAGGAGAACAGTGGAAGGTTAGTCATTGGTATTCTCTACCCAGCATATTTCTGACCTTGATAAATCCTTGGTGCGAGAAGGAAATATTTACACCAGTCAAGGGGATGAGCCCGGGAAGTTTCTTCTTCTTGTGGTCAGCAATATCGTCACGGTCCTTCAGGACGCCGGCCACTGTCTTGATAAGTGGAATAAACTTGTTGAGGTCTTTCCTGAACTTCGCGACGTCCGTGATGTCGAAGAAGACATAGAACTGAGTCTTCTTTGGAAGGCCGCTCCTGTGCGACGTGGTAAGCAATATCCTTAGGCAATCAGCCAACATTCTTACAAAATATCTCCCTGGATATTGTTAAGATCGAGGGGTGCGGGAGCAGGTGTAGTCATGATAATGTATGCAGAGGAGTGGTAATCTAAGCGTTAGTGTTTGCCTCTCGCCCTCTTTTATACTCATATGTGGGTACCGGAAGGCAAAGCTCTTGCAATTACGGCTTCATTCCCCGCATTCAACGTAAAACACATCAGCATGGCTGTTGTTTGATACCGATTTTCGACATCCAACTCCATCCGCCGGAGTCGGGCGAAGCAGCAGCTTCGAAGATGATTGACGAGAAGCAGAACCCTTTTCCATCGGAGCCCCTCCATTTGCGCAGATGGTATCGTAATACTACATGCATTGCGGCGTCCAGCTGATAAGCCTTCCATTGACAGTGACTATTCAACACCAATCCCTGAGTGGCATTGCGGCCTGGGATTCATCGCCTGCTGGTAAAAATAGATCACAGATCAATACCAAAATACCAAGAAAGCGCCCGATTTCATAGCGCCGACACTTTGTCCACAGCAGCGGTCAAATATCTCCTAAACCGTTTAGTTTTATGGAGCTCGAGATGATGCATTACATGACATTGTGACCTTTTAGGCCCCTCCATCGTAATGGTTAACATGACTAAGGTCGTTGAGTAATACCCCCTTGTTTTGCACAGACCGCATGACAGCACCACGAAAGTTCCTCCCGGAATTATTTCCGCTACCGTCTGAGTCTTCAAAGATGGTTTTTTGCGGTACTCCAGCTGAAGGCTTTACAATGTCAGAGAGGTAAGGTTACGTATCACCGCGACGCCATTAAGACGGTTTCTGACTCTAACATTTTGCGTTCCTGATCTAGGCTCTCTGGCTGCACTGGTATTCATGTACTCTATGTTTTGCAAAGTACACCATATCTCTCCTGGAAAGAGGAACAAGAGCTAGTGAATTCTTTCGTGACAGAGACGTTTACCGTAATACTTCAAGATATATCCCGAGAGGAGACCACGGTAACTTTCCGAAGTGCAATGATCATGATCACGATCCCCTTCGTCGTCAAATTGATCCTTTAACCAAGGAAACATATGCTTAAGAAGCTTAATGAGCTGTCCCCCAAGGCCTGGGACTGATCCACCGCAGAGACATATCCAGTTGGCGACATCCTGACAGGGCTTCAGTGGACATCGCCTCGGAACCATTGCTCGCTGACTGTCGATTTCCAAACCTTAAATCGGTCAAGGAAGGGTATGCAGCCCTACGCCACTGTATTCTGATGATAAAGATGCCAAGAGTGCCAAAGTCTTGTTTGACGGCATTGCTACTATTCTTTTCAAACAGATGACTTTCTGGAACCTCGATTTCAAGTACTGAGAACATCACCTCCGAGCATGCTTCAGATTAGTTCGTGGGCTGCGCCAACTTTGAAAGTCAGTGGAATGTTCTCGCCAACTAACCTTTCACCGCTCGGGGAAGTTGACCATAATGTAACAATGGCAAGCAGGGAAGTGGTTATGCTTCTATTAGTATTACTAACTTGAAGGCTGTTCGCGGTGTACTGTCACGGACTCTTGCCAGGCCTATCAAAAATTCTCGTTAAGGGTTATAAGTTTACGATAAGCTCGAAGGTTCAATCATATACCTTTGTCTATTGTTGCCGAGTTTTGATGTCCAAATTATTCGTAAAGGGCGCTGCATGGCGAAAAGTAGAAACGATGCCTGCCGGCATCACCAACCAAAGGCAAGCGGTGTTTTCGAGACTCGAACTGCCACTACCCTTGACCCAAATTGTGCACCTCTCTGGTTCATGTGTTCTATATTCTCAGAGAAGGAAAAATGGGCAAAAGGTGAAGCCTCGCAGTTGTCCCTTGCACCAGTTCCAGCAAGGTGTTATTGTATTGCGAAAGATAAGTACATACATAGATGTACACAAAATGTTACGTCTAACATAAGGCTTTGCCTTAACGGACAATAAAATGGATTCAAAAAAAAAAAAAAAAAAAAAAAAAAAAAAAACATACATAGATCGATATATAAGCTTCCTGAACCTTAATGAGTACAGCTGCAATGACTTAAAAGTTGTTCTGGGGGCCTGATATTTACCATGGGTGGTATCCAGTGTATTTTTACCTAGAGATTGTATTGAGGCAAAAAAACGGGCAAAGCAAGAGGCTACTCATAATGTTTGCATAATGTAACTTGACGGTGCACGTTATTCATGGATGGCAAATAAACAAACCAATAACTAGCATAATTAAACAAAATGTCTTGAGAAGAAACTTGAAGTTCACGAGGTCGATCTGAAGGTGCTAGTTGAAAAATAATGTAGGATTGCAAAAAAATAAAATGGAAACGAGTGATCTATTTTTAGATCATGTGTAGCGTTACTAGCAACTTCTTAGTACCTCGATCAAGTCAAGAGTCGAGTTCACTCTAAGGTAAGAACTGTTTGGAAGAATCCTGGTCATATGTATATTATAACCGAAATCAGAGGGAAGCTTCGGAGAAATTCTATCTGAAACACTGGCGTTGCTATTTTCTTGTGGTAAGATGGGATTACTTATCAAAATTTACTCGTGATCATTGGACGGCTTCTTGCAAACTTTATGCATCTCTTGGAGATGGTTCGAGCCCCCATAAAAACAATAACGTGATGATTATCACATTGAACTCCTTCGTATTCCTAGGAGTGTAAACAAGATATGTATTTGCACTAGACCCATTCCCCATTCCTAAGAAGTTCCGTCTCGAGAAGGGAATGGCTCATGTGTCCTTCTCGCATGGGGTTATTTCGAGAGAGTCGAACAAATCGGTTTATGTATGCCCCAAATCCCGTAAGTCTTTTTGTCGGGAAAGTGAAGTCAAGGATCAAACAAGTCATCCGAGGTTTATCGATATCCCCGGCACTACATATCAGAAGCATCGGATCGAAAAAACGCGAGAGGTGGGAACTTTCCTTAGTTTCCTACAGAAAAAGGTTCTAGAGCCTACTAGGTCATATTTACAGGGAGGCACAGTATGGCGGAAGTATAATGTTACTTGTTCGTGCTTCGTAGCTTTTGTTCGGTTTTCAAACAAAGATGTATAAGCGCAGTGGGGAGTCTAGAGCCTCATTATCAGCTTCGTTTCCATCGTTTGCTTGCGTATTTTTGGCTCTCTGTGTGAAGGTGACTGGATGACAGGTAAACCGGTAACGGCTCACGAAAGTATTTCGGAGTCGTTACGTGATTTGTTTAAGAAAACACACCTTTATGTTGTTGTATGCCCACGGACGGGTATAGAGTGTCCATTGATCATTGCATCTTCCAATTTAGCTATTCGAGTCTCGCACGTAGCAGCTTCAGTGTACAAACCATCGAGACGAAAGGTATCGAACGAGTTCAAGGTTAAATAAGTATTTAGTACCCTCTCTTCTTTAAGGCTGTCAGATGGTAGACACCTTGCACAAAAGAATCGGTAGGAGCAGTTGGATACAGTTCATAGTCAACACGCGTCATTTTCATCGGAAGTCTGAGGGGTTGTCCGTCAATAGGGTCATCTATAACGTTGACAGAATCAGCAGCATCTTTCACAAATTGACGGATGTTGCCAGTTAATTGCTGAAGAATGGGAAAGTAACGGGAATTAACTGTCAAGTTCTGAAGGTTTGGATATCCATTCTTCCTTCGTTCCAGGAGGTATCCGGGGAGGTGGGACCTGGCGTTGATGTCGAATGCCGTGCAAAGAAGGTGCGAAAGGTTCGGAAGTACATGAGGACCGGACGAGAATAGAACATCTGCGAAATCTTCCGGTCCGCGTCTCCCATAAAGTTCAAGTCTCCGCAAGCATTTCAGAGACTTGATATAATGTGAGGTCTGACGGTCCGGCAAGCGGTCAATAGAAAAAATATGTAGACACTTGATCGACGTCCACCTTCCGATGGTGCGTAGTAATGCATCACCGTCCCCAAAAAAGGCTGGGTGCTCTGCGAGCTCAAGGGGAATCTCGATGTCAGGACAATTGGTGGGACTTGGACATTTGACCAAGTTGCGCAATATCAAAGTGTCCAATAAAGGAGCCTCGATCATGTCCAGAAAAAGGGTAATATGGTCGCCGCATGAAGCAACATTGAGGCTAATTAAGTGGGGTAAGTTGAGTCGATGGGGCTCCGGAGGGGAACTGGAAACAGGATTAAGAGCTTCAAACGCGAAATGCTCTAGAGTCCCAGCGGTGGACGCGAGGATGGAGCGAACGTCCTCGATAAAGGGTGGGAAGGAGAAGTCGGGGATCGCCAAGTTCAACGAAGTTAGGTGTGTCGGATTCCATTTGTTCCATCTGACTTCCATGTCGAGGATGGGAGAAGTAATGATTTGGGGATTACGAATACTAGGACGCGCTGGGCCATTGAGGTTGACGCGGATACCCACGAGGCTAGAGGGCGTGATCAATAAGAACTCCGACAGGTTTGGCATATCAATGTCGTCTGCGATTCGTTTAAGCCACTCGAAATCGTATCTCCCAACTTCAACACAATGGAAGAAAATTTGGCGAATATGGTGCCGGTGCTCTTCAAGGACATCCAACAGCTGTCCTCGTTCATAGAAAGTGGCGCGGTCCTTATCGCAGGCAGTATCGAAGACGTGCACCGTTATCAGCCGACCGTCGGGAGGAAAGAGGGGAAGCACCGGGTTCTGGAACCCGCCCTTCCTCGCCTCGCGCACCCGTATCCAAATGGACAGCTCTGTTTCTTCGACTCTGAGAGCGCATTGTCGCCATAAATGACAGATATGGGGCTCGGAAGTGGGGCTTGCATAAAATGAGATAACACAACGTCCGTCCAAGCACATATTCGGATCCGGGTTTATAGCTGTATCCAGAGTAGTCAGTAATATATTCAGTGGCACTTGGGGAAAATGCATTACCGTAAGGGTAGTGGGTTTGGAGACTCTTCGAGACCTGTGTCAATAGAGGCACTCTTTTATACCTATTGTCGGCCAAGCGTGGATTCGGCGTGTAATTTGTGCGAAAGGGGGGCCACAATGAAAATATGTTTGCTTTGTGAGTTTGGGCCACATGAAGAGGCTCAGGGCGCGGATTTCATGGGTCGTTAGTTGTCTAGATGAGGAAATCAATTAGTAATGGGTAGTCCATGATTACTAGGTCGACACAAAAGAAATGACAACGCTGGCCAGTCAGTTCAATCAGATGCCACTCGACGGAGTGCAATGAGAGAGCGGGTGCCAAACCAATCTGGCCAGGCCCAGTAAAGGGAGGCACATTCACCCGAGACTCTTCCATCCTCAAGAAAAGTAGCATCTCGAAGTAACAAAGGCTATTTGAGAGGTTCAATTAAAAATGCAAGTGATTGGACTTCAACTGACGACTTTTTGGGAACGGGTTGGAAGAATGCTCGTGATCATGAGAGGAAGGGATATATCTGCGGAATCCGAATTACAGCCTATAGGTTTGTTTCGAGTCTGCGGAATAACGAAGGCGAAAGGAATATCCTCCAAGTATTGATAAAAGTAGCCGCGCAATGACTTCGTCCTGAAATTCTGCAGCTGTAGGCAGGTTAGAGTAGAAATGAAAATGCAGGAGGATTTGATGCGTCGGAGGTACGGCCAGCAGACGTGGAAGATCCCGCTCGAGAATGCGAACACTCGGACTCCCGGAGTGTGCTGAGCGGCGGCGGCCTCAGCCTGAGCCCCTAGGATGCAGATGGATATTCTTCCCTGAAAAATGGGCGAGAGATCGTAACTAACTGAATGCTACTTACTCGATATTGATACAACGATAGAGTTGTAGGAGAAGTCTGAAGAGTTATGTGCGGGTATAGTTGATGTGTCTCACCATCATGATGGTTATGGTGGTCCGTGATATGGGTTTACTCCACCGAGTACTCCCTTCCGGCACCGTCCGCAGTCACCGCGATTTTCCACAGACTGCTGCGCAGTGTTGATAGTAATACACAGGAACCTTCAGCAACACAGCTTGAAGCCGATTCAGCTGGAAAATCAGGCTTAACTTTGGGTCGAGTTAACTAATTGCTGACGATTCCTAAATGGTATAAATAAGCTTGACAATGGCGACCAAAGCGATGAGAGATCTCACCTTTTCTCCTGGCTTGCTCCCGACCATGAATACATATTGAATGAATTTATGAGTAGATTGCCAGTGAAACACCTGGTAAGGTCGTGTTCAATTCTATTCATAGTGGGCCGAGCACAGCCTTCCCACAGTGCGGTCCATTGTTATATGTCTCCATCGTTCCCCCATCTTCCCTCTACTTAACTCAATTTTGTGACCTACGTCTCTTCTTTTTTCCGCCACTTTTCTTTAAGACGCCTTGTAACTGGCTTGCAGGCAGAGATGAGCATGCATCAGCCATTATACGCGGCGCCAGCACCCATGACGACTGCTGGATACCCGCCAACACAACTTCAGCTCTATCCCGGTGTAAACTCGACCTCTACGCTTGAAACGAAAGTCGGTGAACTCAGCGAAGACGCACGACCGGTGTCTCGTACTCCGAGCCCAACACCCAGCGAGCAGAAGGAGCTTGATTCTGGCGCGATAGACTGGAAGACGATGTCGAGGCCCAAGTTTTGGTTTAGGCGGGAGTGGATATGTGCGTAGCTCATCTCCCAACGACCATCATGGTGTTAACCTCGCTTGTAGGGGCTTATGTGGTACTCGTGCTCATCCTTGTGCTCACTGCTCTGGTGACTTTGTACCATACCAAGATTGTGGCTTGGTTGACACCCGTCACCAAGTGGTTACATGGGTGCGTCTCCCAACCTTGTTTTTTTCTTTCTCGACTGACCGTCTGTAGATTGAAATTTGGATGGCTCGTGCCCATTGGCGTGTTGTTCGTTATATCTTTTCCTCCTGTAAGGCATTTTTTGCATTCATTCAACATTCTCTGATCGATGCTCTCAGCTATTCGGACACGAAATCGTTGCCATCCTGTGTGGACTCGTATGGGGACTATGGATTGGTTTTGGAATTGTCGCTGCTGGTACATTCCTCGGTGAAATAGGCAACTTCTAGTACGTCAAGACATTATGTCTTTTATCACAGCTAATGTATCGACAGTGCGTTCAAGTACTGCTTTAGATCGAGAGCGGAAAAGATGGAAAAAAACAAAATGTGGTATGCATGCCTAGCTCGCTCCATACGGGATGGCGGGTTCAAGATTGCGCTAATCGCCCGTTTGAGTGCGATTCCTGGCCATTGTGAGTCGAGCTCAAACCTCATCGAACTGTTGTTGACTTGTTTGTAGTCACGACCGCAATCTTCGCTACATGCGGCATGAACATCTTCGTGTTTTCGATCGCGGCCATTCTTTCGCTGCCAAAACAATTCATTACAGTCTACCTTGGTGTCATCTTGGAACAGTCCAGCACCGGTACACAGGACACGAAGAGCAGGATCATCAGCGATGTCGTTCTTGCTGTCACATTTCTCCTCACCATTCTTGCGATGTGGTACCTTTTCCATCATATGAACAAGGCCAAACCGCTGGTCATATATGATAGACGTAAAGCTCGGTGAGTTACATTGTGCGGTGTCTACTACCATTCTGATGCACTTCCAGACAAGCGAAACTAATAAGAGGTTTATCGCCGTACCAGCACGGAGGCGATGTCGCGGGCGAAGACGTTTTCAACCCGAACAGCTCCGACTCCGACATCCCGCTCACGGCCAATCTGAATCAGCAATGGGATCGACGTGGCCATGCGGTGGGGTATGTTGGTGATCCGAATCTTAACGTGCATGCACCGAAACCACGCCTGAACAATGCTGCTTTTCTTCCGTTGAACAACCCCGAGACGTTGAAGAAGGTGGAAGTCGTGGCGGCCATGGAAGGGAAGACAGCGCAGACCCCGTTGGATGGGACACGAGCCGAGATTTCCAGGCGCCGAATCTACACAATCCACACTCTCCGAATGCTCGACGAAACAAGTTCGAGCCTGAGATGGAACAGACGCCGACGCAGGCGACGTTCGTTAACACCGAGTGGCATGCAGGTCGTGCCGTTGACCCGGAGCCACGGTCGCCATTTGACGACGACGCCAGCTATGATCCATACGGGGGGTATCGTGCAGCCACACCACCGGCCGGCCAGGTGCCTGGGCACGGTCATTTCGTACAGCCTACAGATGCGACGTTCGCGACGGCAATGACGACCTCGACCGAGCCACATCATAATGATTTGCATAGGGTGCCGAATTCGCATGATGCATCGTACAGCCCGCACCCTCCGGCAGGTGCGTATGCATACCAGCCGGGAACGCCCCGAACGACTTCCCCGAAGCCTCCGAGTTACATGACGACGAATGCTCCCCTTCGTTGAGCGGCGTTTTACACGAACCTTCCCTGTAACAGTAGACCACCTATTTAACATTTACATTCCTTTTTTTTTTGTTGAGTACTTATGCACTCCCGGACATCATTACTATCTTCATTACTTCCATGTCCACTTCTCAGCCTTTTGACACGTACTCTATGGTTTGGAATGTGGATTACTACATACAATACTTTAAGTACATCGTGTGTTTAACTACTTGTAGTAAGTACTGTCGGAGATACCCCTCATTAATCTGTACCCTTGGAACTCTTGAATCTTGTGTACAACGCAAAATTTATTTCTTATACATATGGATAAGAATAAGACTACAGTATGGTGTACAATTTCTATGCCCTTCGGCGAGCTCGAGAATAACACTTGCATCCCCACGGCCACGGTACCCATCTTTTTCGCTCACTGGCAAATACCTCGCGCTCCGCTTATGCTTTTAATCCCAAAATTGCACGTATATATTAGAGCGCCATCTCTACAGGCTTCAACTACTTATATTTTAACAATGAATACCACGAACGAGCAAGGCCGTCATTATTTGTTGAGTCGGAGTTAGAATAAGAAAACACGACGACTCGTCGACGAGAAAGATCCTTACTTCAATAAAACAGAGAATCGGCGAGGATGACTGTTGCAAAACCATGGAAAATGACCCTAGTAACTGTGCAAAGGACATGAAGGAGAGAAATATTTTCAATTCATAAGCCTGAGGATAACAATATTTAAGGGCCGCCATGCATCAATGGGCTTTGCCGAATGTGGTACACAAGCCGAGTTCTTCAAGTCCGCCACGCCTTCCACCACGACCGTCACTGTCGAAAAACTTGACCTTTTCTCTCTTCCCAATGTCCTATTTTCTTTGATCATGGAAGTTGACGATGGTAGCAACAATTCTAAGCCCGTTGCCGAAAGCGAATGGGTGCAGCTGGAGGAACTGCCCCGGCCTTTCGACACGGTCAGCGCGGATCTAGCAGCGCTCGGAGCTCTCTCCATCGAAGATTTCTTGTCGAACGCGGCGTCTACATCTGCTGTGTACGACATATCCTTTTATCTTCAATTGCCGGAGCCTCCTCCGCCGGAGAAAGAGAAGGAAACAGAGAAGGAGAAGGATTCTAAGCCGACCGATGTGGCGGAGGATCCTAAAGCAAGTGCTGGAAAACCTATCAGAGGGCCCGTGGCTCTACTCCGTCAGACAAGCCAAAGTGTGTTTGGATCTGGAGATTGTCTGAAATGGGAGTATCTGGAAGAAGGGGATCCGAAAAGTTTGTTTCCTTTTATCCGTTATCCGACTCTTTCACGGAACTGATTCAACGCCCCTTAAAAAAATCAGACAAACAATGTATCTTGACTATTACGCGTCCTAATGGTGCCACTAGGTCATATAAGTCGGATTCTGGTTTTTCGCGAAGAGGAGAAGCAAAAGCTCAGGCCGCGCAGATCGCCATTGATATGGGTGCAATCGATTTCGTCATCTCGGGCGACTCTGATGCTTTGAAGGCCAAGAAGGGCCTCCTGCTCAATCCTTTTGATGTGGAGATCGACAATATGGAATCGGATGAAGCCACAGCTGGCCCTATTCCCAAGTTCTCAGACGAGGAGGAGCCCCTCAGGCTCATCGAAGATTGTTGCACGGAATGGAGGCCAGGGAAAGTGAAGCCACATTGGGTGTCATATAACGATACTAAGAACAAGAAAAGTATGTTATCTACCACCATTCATCGTGCAGTGTTGCTCATGTGTATGAATAGAACATGGAGCGGCTTTGCGCATTGCATTAACGCCCCACGTATTTCGGGCTTATTCTGTGGATCCAGTCCACAATAGCGTCAAGGCTGCGAAAATTGCGTGCGCTAAAACCGCTCTGGAGGAAGGCGTCATCGACTTCATCCAATACGGAAATGGTCAAACAGAACCTGCCAAGGTCGTCGATGACGGGCTTGAGGAGGTGTTGAATTCACTGAGGGACAGTCCGCCTCCTCTGAAGGGTGTCACATTGCAGGAGTTTTACGAGACCCTTCCTCAGCCATTCCCTGAAGATGTCGGCGAAATGGGCGCTGCCGAGATCAACGCACCCGCGTGGTTGAATATCACGTTGCAGTCTGCAAGGGGAGGACGTTTGGTGTCGAGCTTTACGCCTGTTATCGACAGTGCACGCCATCGTAAGTATAACCTCTTTTGTCTTTCCTCTACTTCATACTAACATGCTTCTTAATCAGTGCATGGCTGCATACTTCGAATAGAACGTCCTGAGGAAACAAGAACTTACCTAGTTGACCCACAGTTTCCCAAACGCTCTGATGCCAAGTCGGCCGTTTGTCTTCTGGCCATGTCTCAAGGTGTGGGTGACTACATCCGCGGACTAAAGGAAGAGGCAGAAAACAAGCTTCCGGCTGACAAGCGGAAACTGGCGAATGAGAAGCTTCTACAGGTGCTCGCTGCTGAGTGTGGTAAAGTCCGACCAGGAAATCGTCTTCACTTCAACTTCACTAGTGAACGAGATGGTGCGTAACCTTTTTCTCTTTTCCAACAAGGTTTTGATCTGTCGTTCTTGGGACAGCATTTGGATGCATCCTGAAAGTTGACCTCTCTTCCAGTGCATCCGAACCAGATGTTCGAGAATATTGTGTCAAGACAGAATATCGGACAAAGGCCGATGCTAAGGCCGCTGTGGCGTGTCTTGCTGCAGAGCAAGGCTTGGTTGATCTCTTGCGCTTCAGAGGTGCTACCCCGCCTTCCGATTATGTGCCTTTCTGGGAGGCTCAGATGAACGGCGATGGCGATAACTATGTTCCGAAACGCAAGGAACCAGAAAGAGACCTCGACAGTGAAGGTCGAGACCGCAAGAAGCGAAGAAAAGGCAACAAAGATAATGGCTCTGAACCGAATGAAGCCTCAGGTCTCCAGCCGACTCCGAAGCTTAAACAGCCACCCCAAGACCTTCTGCCCCCCAAGCCAGTAACTGTGGTCCCGCCTAATTACCCTTCGAATGCTCGTTGGAAAAAGCCTCATGCAACTGGATCCAGGGGTCTTGGTTCAACCAATGCGTATGCTTCAGCACCGCGTTCGGTCGGCCAAGACCGATCTGGAAGCAGAAGCGGAGGTGTTTCGCAACATCCTCACAGTTATCACCCTATGAGTTCCTCTTCTGCGCCTTCTTCGTACGACCCTCATCCTCATGCACATCCTTATGATGATCGGACGGGGTACGGACCAGGCCCTGCATACCAGCCTGCGCCCGCGTACGCTCAACCTGATCCTTATGGCAACGTGTATCCTCACTATCCGATTCCTCCTGGCCAAAGTCATTATCCGAATCCTATCTATCATTCTCCTCCGCCTCCGCCACCTCATCCTTATCCCGCTTATTATGCAGCACCTTCTCCGCCTCCTCCGACTCCTCCACATGCTCCATATGGGCATTATGCATACCCACCCCCTTATCCTCAACAATACCCCCATGCACCCTATTCTGGGAGCTATTCCCACCCTCCCGTTCTCTACTCTCCGCCACCACCGCCGCCTCTGATGGCCATGGGCCATCCTCCTGCTCATTCCGCGAGTGCCCCTCCGGATCCATATCCGCCGCCCAGGTACCGATCGCATTACTCTTCGCGTTCACCTCCTCCGGGTCCCTTTCCACCCTCTCCTCCCCATCATATGCATCATTTATCTCATCCGTCTCACCCTGTTGATTATAATTCATACGAAGAAAGCCGTCAAATGAATAACCGTCGGCGTCACAGCGCCATGGGTGACTCTCGGCCTCGAGTCAACGGCTTTCAAAGTCGGCCACCGGATGGTACCGACCGGGGCCGCTACGAAGGTAGAGAGCCGTCGCCTTCGGGAGAGCCACCTGTCGCCACGTGGTGGCACGATCGACCTCCTCCAAGTGTGTTATCTCCTCCCTCCTCCCATCTTTCTGTTTATTGAACGGCGATATAAGATTATCCATCACGCCCCCACAACTATCTTGAACAACCTGTCCATGAAGTACCTGTGACAAAAGAATCAGAAGGTCTTGCAACAGGTTACCCTCCTTCCAACGGCGAGATCGGAAACGTGCAGTCTACCCCGCAATCTGGTCTTGAAGCTCTTTATGGTGAGTTTTTTTTTTCGTGGTAAATCCCACGGCTTATAATAATATCCATCGAACAGAATTCTGTGAAAAGGAGAAAATTCCGAGGCCGGCCTTTTTTTATGAAGTTATCGAGGAGAAGGACGGTGCTAAAAAGTATACAGTCTGGGCAGAGAAGGACTCTCAGCGCTTGGAATTACAGAATCACTTTTCTAGTGTTGAAGAGGGCTATGAGAAGCTTTCGAAGCGGGTGCTGCAGTGGGAACGCTCGAGGCTGGAGTGATGACTTGGAGCCTTTTTTATGAACATCTTGCATTGGATTCTCGCATTTTGATGACACGCATCGCATGATATACAGTCGAACCTCTCATAACCCATGCCTTAGATAACCCATAACCCCTTATATCCCATAGATTTTTTGGTCCACCAAGTCGGTGGGCGGGGATTTTCAACCCATAACCCATAAGTCCGCGATAACCCATAATCCATACCCCTCCCCGACCAAAACCCATAGGTTTTGGTACTATATCGGACCTATAAGCGTAGGTTTACGGTTGAATAATTATTTTGCCAGGTATCCATCACAAATGATACGCCACAGCAGCCACTTAACAGCTCAAAACTGACCTTTTTGACCTAATTCCACCCCGAAAGCACCACCCCCAATAATTTTCTCACGACTCTGATGGTGTCAAACCTCCTCCCTGCCCACCGTCATAAGGCCATCAAGGCGTAGATGATGAATGATCTCCTTTCAAGCATGTTAGAGGCACTCGTGAATGACAACCGCCATATTTTAGCAGAAATCCGACCGTCAGTGGCCGTAATTTTTTTTGATATTTTTCGAATCTATTTTTAGCTTCCCTCTCGCAGCCCATAACCTCTGATAACCCATACTCTGAGCCGTCCACCGAGAGGTATGGGTTATGAGGGGTTCGACTGTACATTTATTCTAATTCTGTAGTATCTCTTGGGATACCGTGCTTCTGGTTGATTCTGCTTGCATGGTCAACCGGTCACGGGTCGACTGTACTGGATCTGCCATCTCGGCTAGATCAATTCCTGATATCGTGATAATACTGAGAACTGAGTACTGATCTTTCACCCACCTCCATCCCCCCACCTCCATCATGGCCAGCGCTCTGAAGGCTTTCTATGAGAAGGAAGGCTACGTCATAGTTCCCAATCTTATTCAACCAGGTGATTGGCCAGAACTGGAGCAAGCTTGCGAGCGGGTAATTGCACGTACTCGCGAAGGAGCCTGGCCCTATCGCCGCACTGTTGGAAAGCAGTTTCCACCGTACGGTGACGAAAATCCCGACTCTTGGGGAGTACAGCATGTTATGCACCCAGACCTAAAAGAGCGTGCTTTCGTCGTCTGGTACACCTCTTCAAGGCTTCTCAAAGTAGTCGCAGAGCTTTTGGGATGCCAGGATAACGATTTGCAGATGGGTAAGTCGACAGACGGCAAAAGACGCGGGATAGTATGTCTGAATGACCATTACAGAGCTGTTCAACATCCTTATAAATCCGACTTCTCATGATTTCGCCTTGCGATGGCACCGTGATGATATACCGGAGAATGCCACTCGAGAGGAGGAACAAAAGGCGCTTGAGATTTGGCACTACGGCGTAAGAAACCCAGCTGCAGTCTCAAGTTTATCTGCCCTGACTCGTCAGCGTCAATTATTTAAATATTGTGCCAACAGGTACAATGGAATACGTACGTTGATCTCTATTCCAAATTGAAATTACTGCCGTCTTAAATTTTTATAGAGCTTTATACACTGACTCGTGCCTCTTCATCGTTCCTGGGTCTCATAAGATTCCTAGGACGGATGAACAACGTATTCTATCCTCAGGGCAAATTCCAGAAACCCCATTAGACATGCCTGGTTCTATTCGCGTCGCATTGCAAGGTTAGTATAAATTCTTATATCCGGTGCATTTTCAACTCACAATCGATGCAACAGCGGGAGATACGGTGTTTTACAATTCCAACATTCTCCACTGTGCAGCGTACAGCTCAAAAGAACGGCGAGCTACTCTTCATGCCTGTATCGGTGATGCTAAGGGAGGATCATCTCGCGCAAGAAATGTTCTTCAACATGGACTTGAGTGGATGAAAGGGACATCCTTTCGAGACAACCTTCCAAACGAGACTGCGAAAGCGATGTTGAACAATCTGATTTCGATGTATGACAGGGCACCGCCAGCAATAGCAACGGGTTATTCTCTGAAGAACTGATTTGTATATCCCGCAGATAGCATAGCGTCACAATTTCTCGGTTTCCAAAGCAGAAAACCGGTTTCTTTGAGAAATGGTACTAAGAGCCTTGTGTAGAAAAGGTATAGTATTAGTAGTTAGTAGGCCATGCCGGATCGGCATAATTTTGCTTGTCACAACACGTGAGCACCGCGCCAATCCTGTCACCCTCCCCAATTTACTGCACCTCTTTTCACCCATCTGAGGTCTCATCGTACCCCAGATCCATCCCGTCCACACGTCTAAAGGTTGTTTTCTTATATCTACTCAGCTAAAAACTTGCATAATGTCCAAGAACCCGAAGATGTCAAGCCTAAGCTTAATCTTAACATCTCATACGATGGCGCGCGTACGTTACCATGATCGACCTGCATTTCTTTTATAACGCGTCGCATTGAAGGCTGATGAGGCTTTGCGTTTTCTTTTGCAGAAATTACCGTTAAAGTGAAGACGAATATGAAGTTTGCGAAGATATTTGAGGCTGCCGAGGTCCGTGACTCGATTGTGCCCTAATCTATCTTCTCAAAGACGCCTGTCTTCTGTAGAACGGTTCGGAAAGGAATCCGGTATGCCAACGCGAGTTCCACGTGTTTTTAGAATGTAACCTCATGTGCATTCTATTGCACTTCTACAGGTACATTCAAATTCACATATGAAGGGGCGCGGGTTAGCAAGGAGGATACGCCAGCAGGAGTACGTCAGCTCTTTTTTTTTACTCCTCGGTTCTTCACTGAGAACTATGTGAAGCTCGGCATGGAGGACGGGGACCAAATCGACGCATTTTTGGAACAGGCAAGTGCTCCGTGTTGCTTGAGTTTTCTCTCCCGTTATGCTGAGCGTGTTCTCTTAGCTGGGTGGTGGATCTGTGCGATTATTCGAGTGCTTACCTATATGGTCATCATAATGTCACTTCAAGAACATCATCGTTACTTGATCCCTTCGATTCTCCTCTCTCCATTAATGGAATTGTTTTCCATAACTTTCTTTCTTCACACGCGATGCTCATTATCTATCGATATATTGGCCGTGTGGCCTTCGCTGAGGTTTGAATGTATCACCTCTGTTCTCTGCAACCATTCTCTGACGAACCGAATCCCAACATCAAATTTGCAATAACATTCGAGAAGCATGTGAGTTTTTTCCCGCTCGTCTTCCGCGCTTGTCTCACTGATTTTTCTTGCTGTCACTTTCGAGACCAAGTACGAAAAACCCCTGGTCGAGATGTTTGTCCACTTCGTTTCACGTCTTTATCTCGCCCCGACATCACAGACGTTATTGACTTGTCGTAAGAGTCGCTCAACAATGACCGCAGTGGGTACTAGAGCGCTCTTTTACACACCCTCAACCCCACCTAACCAATCCAAATCTTCTACATAGATATATTGATATTCTCCTGAGCGGTTCATGAATGCGTCTAATTCTCGAGCTTAGTAGCGAATGAGTTGGAAATTGACGTAGGTCAGACTTCATGTCTCCTGAAAATCAGCTTAGCTGAACCAAGCTCTAGCAAGGCGGATCTCGTTCCAGTCTCGTCCGTTCCACTGGCTGGTAAATGTTCATCGATCTGTTCTGCTCTTTCACGCCAGGGTTTAAACGTCGTGTCTTGCTGACAGGTTTCTAACTCCAAAGCGACGCACTTCACGGGTATGGAAAGGTTCGAACGCAAAGGAGTCGTTGCTTATTATCAAGAGAGATTGCTGGTTAAACTTCGAGTGTTTCCTTCCATCTGAACGTTATTCATCTTCTAGGCTGCCCGATCAGCTGGCCACGGTAAGTGCCCAATAAATTTGTCGCTGCTAATTTGTCTATAGCTCCCGACCGCTGCAGTAATGGCAGCACCATCACCCACAGTCAACTCGTTTCCAAGCTCCAGCGGCGCCTACATACGAATGACCCACGAGGCCTGGGGCACAGAAGGCGGTGCACCCTAGCGAACGCCCGCCTCGGCATATTACTCATGATATCAAGTCACAACTTCGATCCATCTAGACTTCTGACTGAGTTCACACGTATTAAGGCGCTATCCGGGAACGACAAAAAAGGGAGAACGAAGGTGTTAGGCAATCCAATGCTTCCAAACTGCTGATTCCACCATAAGCTCTGATTCATATTCAGGAAATATTCGCTTGAAAGCCTCCCGCCACCCGACATATCCCTCACGCAGGTGCAATGCCCGGGTGTACTCCCAGTATTCCAGCATCCAACTAGCTGTTTGCCAATCGATGAGGAATACAGGACGAGCATTTTCGTCAACAAGGATATTCTGAGGTGTCAGGTCGCTATGGGTGAGGCAGATTTTAGAATTGGTTTTTGACCGACGCTCCAAAGCCCTGTTGAGTTCATCATCATCTGACGCCCACGGGGTGCAAAAGTCTTCGGCGTGGAAGTCATGCCGAGAGGGGTATGGTCCTAAAGGTCCTTCAAGAACGTCGCGGATCCTGAAG
>JADNRV010000036.1:0-381414 GCA_015499995.1 Flammula alnicola | reverse complement strand
CTGAATCAGCCACGAGGCAGTTTGAACTCGATGGAAAAAGCACAATCTATGCTGTTTGCCCCCACCCTGGCTGCCATCGTACCTACAAGCCGATATACAAGGAAGGCTGTCCAATAGCAGAGTACCCAAAGCGCTGCAGTCACAAACGATTTGCGAATGGCCCATCCTGCGGCACAGTTCTCACAAGACCTCGGATCGTCAAGGATATCGAAATCCGGGTTCCTATCAAACCCTTCGTTTATTTCGACTTCAAAGATTGGCTCGCAGCACTGGTTTCGCGTCCGGGCTACGAAGATCTCATGGATGCTGCGTGGGCGAAGACAAATGCAAGTCGAACAGAGGAAATAGATGATATATTCGATGGTGACTTCCTCCGCAATTTCATCGGCCCCGATGGCAAGAAGTTATACATGGACGGTGATGGCGAAGGTCGTTATGCCTTCAGCCTTTGCGTGGACTTTTTCAACCCTCATTCGAATAAGCAAGCAGGGAAAAAGGCCTCCATCGGGATCATATCGCTCGCTTGTCTCAATCTTCCCATGAGTGAACGTTACAAACCGGAAAACATGTTCCTCGCTGGCATAATCCCTGGTCCGATGGAACCACCTTTGAACTTGCTAAACCATTATCTTACACCGATTGTGGACGATTTGCTTGAATTTTGGAACCCAGGAGTTCGGTTTTCACGCACCTGCAAGTATCCGAACGGTCGTGTCGTGCGTTGTGCCCTTATCGCCGTTGTCTCTGACCTTCCTGCTGCTCGGAAGACAGCGGGCTTTGCATCGTTTCATCATCAGCACTTCTGCTCCGTTTGTCACTGCACGAAATTTCGAGAGGGCTACGGAAACACGAACTACGAATCTTGGCGCAGGAGGACCAATGCCGAGTGTCGAAAGTCCTCTGATGCCTTTGCCAAAGCTCCTGATGCCTCATCCCAACATGCCGTTTTCCAGGCCAGTGGTATTCGATACTCCGAACTCTCGCGCCTTCCGTATTTTGACTTGGCTAAATGTGTCGTTGTTGATGCCATGCATAACCTCTTCCTTGGTCTCGTGAAAGAACATTTCCATGGTATTATTGGAATTGGCAGAGCCAAGACAGCAGAAGGCGCTGTTATTCCCATTGAATTCCCCGAACCTCCAAGCGACTTCACAGACCCCGAACGGAAATCCCTCAGGAGTTTGCAATCATTTTTGCAAGGTCCCCTGAACGACAAAATCCAGACTTCCCTTGCAAACGTCGAAAAGAAGCTCATGAGATGTCATCATCGTTCTCTTGCATTCGCATGCGACGAGCTTCAGGTTGACGATGAACAGACTTATCTGGATGAAAATGGGAACGCTGTGTATTCCAAGGTTCATTGCTGTGAAGACTTGCTTAATTGGGTTAGTAGTCTTCCTCTTTCCCTTTACAAAGTCAAATACTTTGCTCATACCAAATCCAGCGTTTCGATCAAGTCGAATATCGCGATACAGGTGCCGACACGTCGACTCGCCTCGGGCAAGTATTGACGGAGGAGGAAATGCGCCAGATTCGATCCGATTTGTCAGAAATATCAACACCGACATGGGTCACGTCCGTGCCTTCGAATCTCGAAGTGCGTCCCATGGAAAACTTAAAGCAGATCAGTGGAGAACACTTGGGATAACGCACCTTCCGCTTTCTTTGATCCGCCTTTGGGGTCTCCGCAATTCTGATGATCCTCGTTCGCAAAAATGCAAGGAAATTCTAGATGTCACGATATCTCTCATATCAGCCGTTGTTCTGGCTTCATCAAGAAAGACATCTCCGTCGATTGCCACTGCATATCTTATCCACATGAAGGCATATATGGAGGGTATCAAGAGGCTATTTCCTCAGTATCAATTTCGTCCGAATCACCACATGGCGATGCACTTGCATGAATATCTTCGCCGATTCGGTCCCGTTCATTCGTGGTGGACATTTCCATTCGAGAGGCTGATCGGTATGCTCGAACGGATTCCGACGAACTTTAAAATCGGTATGTTTGATCTAGCTCCTTCCGTCAAATCTAGTTATTAATTGTTCGCTCTGATAGGCCAACTTGAACAAACGATCTCGGAAAGCTTCACTCGGTCTGCAAATCTCCGAGCTGTAATCCACAAGACCAATCAGTGCCCTCCTGCAATCCTTGCTTGCCAGTCCATCTTCAGCAGACTGACCAATCTCAGTACTCGCGATACCGTTCATTTGGACGCGTTGGCTCTGATGTCTGGTCCGCCAGAACCAGAAGTTGAATGGAACCCTCAAGCTGCTGCAAAAGTCCCATCGTCTCTTCGAACCATTCTGCTTCAGCACAACAGCGGCCTACGGGCGGAGAAGGCTCAATTCTTAACCCATCTGACCATCGGCGGTTTACGCTACACTATTTCATCCAAACATTTTGGCAATTCGTGCGTTCTATTGAACCACAACTCGACTCCTGTAGGCACCCCCGGTGTCATCGGATCTATCTTGAGGATCCAAGGCGCCACCGGTACCGTACATACACTGCTCGCAGTTCGTCGCTACAAGCCCCTACCACCTCCTTATAATGGCAACTCTCAGTTTCGTACTATTGGGGCATCCATTTGGTCTTCGGAACTTGGTGGCGTCGAGATTGTCAAGCCTGAAATCATCAGGGCCCATTGCGCCTCCCTCGCCATTGAGGGCGACATTGCTGGTGTCATTGCACAAGGAGGCACTCGTAAAGTCATTGTTTTCATTTCCCTGGAAAAGGTATCACCACCAGTGGTACCCGACAATGACTCTGGGATCGTGGACATTTCTGTCTTGCTGAGGAATTTAGACCTTTGACCTTTGACTCCGGTGATGTGTTAAATTGATTTCCTTCCGCAACATTCGTGTAACTTAGTATTCGATGTCGAAATGAAGGAGAAAGATGTGCATCTTGATGTTTTACTCTAAGGTGAAATTTTTTGGATGACAGGGCACTACAACGGTGTGTCTTATGACCAACCCATTCTTCGCGCAAGAATTTCCAAACCCGCCAGGAGAAAAACATCAGTTCTGTGCAAGTTTAGACACTTGAAGACCTGCGAAGAAAAATGTATCGAGAGAGTGAGCGATCTTTGATGTTTTACGACCCATGCTTTGTGCAAGAATTTCGTACAGCTGTAACAACAGCGTGACTCCGTAATTTACATTTGTTTACTTATGTAACATTTCCACGTAGTCACACCTCTTATCGAATGCTACTATCTTGCGCTCACTCTCGCGTCGTCCATGCTCTGAGCTAATCGCTCAGCTCTCCTCGGCTGGGCACCCATTTTCCCTCTCTATGGAGGGTGACACCATCTCAGGACCAGAGTCAGGGGTCAGAACCCTGATAAGAGGAGGGTAGCTCGGTCAGATGCTGGCTCTCTCCTCTTGCAACCTTGAAGTCCCTCGAACCATCGGCGTCACAGGGCACCGCGGACTCTAACTCGCCGTGCTGTGGATCTTGAGCGCGGAAACGCGGCTGTGATCTTTCCCCTTGCCTTGGCCGTCGTTTTACCCCTCTGTACCTTCTGGGGGGGGAAGTTGGGAGTTGAGAGACTTAATGTCTCTTGACGCTCGTCCCGCTCTTTCGCGACTTGCTCAAGAGGATTCACCGAAAAGATATCTAGATTTCGCTGGCCTTTGCGTGACCTGAGTTAGCGGTCGTCTTCCTAGGTGTGTATTTCTTCTACCGACTACTCGACGAAGGTGCAGCCGAGCTCAATTTCGTTGCATCAAATTCAGATCTATTATCAATTATTCCCCGCTCCTCGAGTCAAGTCAAACTATGCCACTGACTACGCCCTCGCCATGGTCTTGGTTCCCTTGACATCGATAGTTCTCGGAAGTGGCCTTCAAACATAGCTTCAAGATGGCCTGAACTGGCTGACCAGTGATCCTCGTACTTATCCACAACTGGCAATGAATTGCAGTCGTGTGAAATTAGGTCATAACCCCACTCCCTCAGTGTCCCTCATCCCAGGCGCGAGTCCCACACGGTCCGCCATCTGCATAGCGAGGTGACTCGACTCATTTATCATTTACTCCCGTCGTGTTCTTGCAGGCAAACCCCAAGTTGCCTGCTCATGGCTCCTTCACGAGCTCGTCGACCTCGGCCTCTGGGACGACGACAACGTGAAGAACATGACCATCGCCCACAACTGCTCCGTTCAGAATATCCCCACCATCCCGACGACGTCAAAGCCATCTAGAAGGCCGTCTGAGAGATGACCGCAGGGCATTCCCTTGGCAGTGCCAGAGCTCGAACGCGCACCTGCAGGCTCGACCATGGGCCAGCTGACGAGTACGCATTTCTACATCTTTCTCCGACGTGGAGGTGGGGTGCCTGTCCTTTGTTGGAGCCGTCCCAGAGAATGCGGCCCGGTCGTCGACACCACCTACGAGTAAGGAGTCGGAAAATAAAAAGCTGACAAGATCTGTGAGAGCGTCGATGAAGCCATGAACTACGACCCTACCATGGACGCTATGCTTACCCTATCTCCTGAGGACGGAAGACTGCAAGCATGGGATTGGACACCAGTTAGTTCGACCGTCCAGCCACCACAATAAATATGATTTATGTCGCTGGTTGTTAGGCGCTTGATTGTTGGTCACGGGTAAATCATTTTCAGCCAGTGAATGTACTTAATTTAGTACTTATATTTTGTCGCCCATATGATATTGTCATGTCTTGCCGCTGAGCGACGCCCGACTCGCTGAGCGACTGGTTAGTGCCTCGCTCAGCGCGCGATTCATTTTGACGTTATATTTTGACAATGGCAAAATCTTTTCAAAAGACTTCATTTTGACATTCGGTAAAATCACGTGGCAAAAGCTATCATTTTGCACAGTCCTAAATTTAGAATTTTGCCCACATTTTGCCTGCTAGCGAAATATTTGTGAAATCATACATTTTGCGGATTTTTTGACCGAATGAAAATATGGAAATTTAGTCTTCCTGCAAAAGTCTGGTAAAACTTCAAGTTTTACCGGACTTTTGCAGGTATGGAAAGTGTTCAATTTTGACAACAGCAAAATCAAATCTAAACCTAACATTTTGGCCAGATTTTGCCGTCGGCAAATCGAAGGATATTGATTAAATTTTGCCTTAGCGAAAATCCTTGTCAAAATTTAAACAATGTGCCATACATTTTGCACCCCGTCAAAATAATTGGGTCGCGGGAGTGTCTGGGATTTGGAAACATGTCGGCAGATCGGCAGATGTCCAATTTGGCGTCGCCTGGAACTGGTTCCGTCAGCCGCCCGCCTCGCCCTGCCCGCGCAGCACTTGTAGATTTGGACGTTCAGCGGGCGCTTTAATTGTTCTCGCCATGTAAAAAAGTTGCCTCTCCAATGTAGTAATGTAGCTTCAGTGCCGATGTCATTTTTGGTATGTTTCCTAAACTTTAAGAGCATAAAACCAACAATGGACTGTGTACCCAAGCTGCAACCCACCCACCCATCGCTCGGGCCTTCAAATGCTCAGTGCACTTCTTAAACTTCCCACCATATTAAAAAACTACCTTGCTATGTTATCAACATAATGCTACCACCGAAAAGCAAAGCATCCATGGCACAGAAGCTGCCATAAATCACAATTAAGATTGTATTTTCTAGTTCCATTTGATACAGAATAAATTTGCCAATTATCAAAATAGTTCTGTAATATAAATCTGTGACCTCTATCTCTGCTTTATAAAGCTTTGGTATTTACCGGTCATCGTTTGCAACGGCGAGCTCACGCATCCTGGCGTGAACACGTGCCCCGGTGTTTGCCGCCTGTGTTTGATGGCGTCGATCACCGCTGGTGTTTCCAATATACGGATGCCCTCCGAATTTTCAGCCGAATCAGAAAGGTCATACATACCACGTATATGTCAAGTAATGGCATATTAGTACGTGAAGTCGGACTATAACTGTCTTAATCCTTAACTACTCGATGACCGATGGGAGGCGTTTCTCGCTTCTTGCATGGTCTCTCCCTGTGATTTGATTAAGCATGGCGGAGAAGGTCAAAACCATGTGCACAGAGAACCGCGACATTCAAAAACAAAGCCAGTCGTATTCCCCTGAGGTCTGCACTCATACAAGTATATGTCTCCAGACAATGTAATAAATAAATGTTCTTTTTCCTATAGCAATCCGGGCTGAAGCCTGGGTAATTCCTTTGAAGTTGTCTGCCACCTCCAACGATTTCCAAACATTGGACTGCTGACCTTGGCTTCTTGCTTCCAAATTCCAATTTCAAAGCTCCAAACCTCGTTCTCTCGCTTATCGGCCGAGTCGTCGAAGCAAAGCTTACAAAGTGCTCAAGCCCATGCGGCTGATTCTAAAAATTGGCGACGCCAGTGAGCAGGTGACACCAAACTCATACTATGATGAAAGGTGCCAAAACTCACGTAAAATGTCACTTCACCTCACAGTGCTTTTCGTTTCCTTCCACAATGTGCACTACCGTCCGGCGCCTTGCGTGGGGTCTAGCTGCCTACGTGGCCCTCGTTTACGCTCTGCCGCAAACACCACCTCAAGTAAACATATTGCCCGACCGTGCTGGCAGCTTCACTCCTAGTCATGATATCTCGAATTGTCCTGGTACGGAGATCCACAGCCTCCATCCGAAACCTCCTGACACACCTCTTTATAGGGTACATGTTACGCTCGCTTCGACAAAGCAGTGTGGGCCTCAGTGCTCAGCTGACCCTTTCCGGACCAGCATGTAACGCATTTGGACACGATGTAGCTAATCTGACGATCGAGGTCACTTACGAGAGCAACTCTCGGTGAGTACCTGACGAGTTTTGAGCTTCGTTTGTTTTTGAAATCACTTGAAATGAAGCCTCCATGTCAATATTTTCGATACCGCCAATAAGCAATACACGATTCCGCAATCCGTCGTGGAGCGTCCTCCGGCACCTACTACATCTTTCAAAAGTACATCCGACCTCGTGTTCAACTACGAGTCATCTCCCTTCGCGTTCTGGATTACTCGTCGATCTCAGCCTCATGCCACGCCCCTGTTTGACACGAGAATCGCCTCATTCCCGAAAACACCCATCGCTCCGGTTATTGCGAGCGATAATTCGACGGCATTAGACGGGTTTCCTCTTGTATTTGAAGATCAATATCTTCAGGTTAGCCTTCTAGAAACTCTCATTGGGCGTAGTAGATGAACGTGTCCCAACAGCTGGCGTCTGTTCTTCCCTTGGACACAAACATTTATGGCCTGGGTGAAGTCGTTTCCAGTTCTGGATTCCGCAGAAACGTTGGACCTGTTGGTGGAACTATTCAGACTATGTGGGCGCGAGACATAGCCGACCCAGTCGATGAAAATGTGTGAGTTCTTTCTTTCGTCGCGTCTCTCACGTGATGGCGTTTTGATGGCGTTTTCATTGTCAACGGTTTTGTAACTTTTGTTGGCTCGACTGAAAACCTTTCTTCAGATATGGTTCACATCCAGTTTACCTGGAGCACCGATTCGATCCAGCCACCAATAAATCTCAATCGCATGGTGTATTCTTGCTCAGGTGCTACACGAAGTTGTGATCATATATTCGCTAGTTCTAACCTCATCCTCAGTGCCGCAGGTGGTGATGTCCTTCTTCTGACACCCCCATCGTCCACCGTGTCTCTTATCGAGTACAGGATGATTGGTGGGGTTTTGGATTTCTACTTCTTTTCAGGCCCTGCCCCGAACGCCGTGATCGAGCAATATGGAGCATTGATCGGTCTGCCCACTTGGCAGCCAGTTTGGGGATTCGGTTTCCATCTTTGCAGGTAAAGTCATGCTTTGCCTTCATGTGTCCTACTTGAATAACTCGATTGTACCTCGATAGGTGGGGCTACAAAGACATTGCGGAGACCCGTGAGCAGGTGACTAACATGCGTAATGCCAACATCCCATTGGAAGGTACGTATCCGAGTGCTGTGTATCATATCAGGGTTGGCTTGACGTTGTCCGTACCCCACAGTTATGTGGAATGACATTGATCTGTACCACGCTGTTCGTGACTTCACTTCGGACCCTGTCAGCTTTCCTGGCGACGAGATGAGGACTTTTATACAAGAACTGGTATGTCGATACTACCCGTATTTATAGACCGCTGGCACTAACCTTCACGTCAGAATGCGAACAACCAGCACTGTAAGGACGCGCTTTCCGAGATGATCCACGTGACATAAAGATCTGACAGCCCATCACCAGACATCCCCATTGTTGATGCAGCAGTTGCAAAACAGGTTAACGCAACTGACATCGTACGTTATCCAATCTCACTCGGGTAGATAGGCACCCTTTAGACTCGCAAAGTGACTGATTTGGTTATGTTTTTTGTATCTAGTACGATCCTTACACCAAAGGGGTTGAAGAGTGCGTAAGCCCTCGATCGTGCTCTATCTAGTCTCCCTCATTTACCTTACCGCTTTGATTCCCGATGAGCACCACAATCTAACCGCTGTTATCTTTTCTTCTGCGTTTTAGAGGGGTCTTTATCACGAATTTGGATGGCACAGAGTATATTGGACAGGTTTGGCCGGGATACACGGTACGTTACTTTGGATCGCGGATAAGCCAGACATCCAGTGCTCATATTTTTCACCACAGGTATTCCCGGATTGGTTCCAGAAAAATACGGGAAGTTGGTGGACAGAAGCCCTTCGCAACTGGAGCGTATCTGGAATCGAGTTCTCTGGGATTTGGCTCGATATGAACGAGGCTAGCTCGTTCTGCGATGGATCTTGGTTGGTTTGCTTCTTCAGATATCAGTTTAGGTTCGGTCCTGACTTACACTCCTCAGCGGTACTGATGCAGATCTCTCAAATACGAGCGTACCCTTCCTCTTGCCGGGCGAACCGGGCAACCCAGTCTTGGGTAAGGTATTTTTGTCTATTTGTTGCAATCCGGCTGCTGACCTATTTCTGTAGATTACCCAGAATGGTACTATCCATGCTTAGTTTTTGGGATGCAGCATGCTGAACGCAGAGATACAGTTATAATTCGACAATCTTTGGTCCTAGCGGAAACATAACAGTTAATGGAACATTGACATGCCACGTCGATACGTCCACCGCGTTATTGTTGACCATCATCAATAAGCGAGGCCTCGGCGCGGGAAAGCAGCAGGATGTGGATCTCAACACCCCACCTTATGCGATTCATAACGGTAATTATTGTTTGCGAGACATTAATGTCTGCAAATGAAACTAAACAAATTAATATCGTAGGTAACGGACGGTTATCAATACACACTTTGGCGACAAACGCATCACACGCTGATGGCCAAGTCGAACTGGACGTTCATAATCTTTTGGGGTCTGATGGAAGAAAAGGCCACTCATGTAGCCGTCCAGGATATTATTCCCAAGAAACGTCCATTCCTGATCAGCCGCTCGACTTTTGCCTCGTCAGGCAAGTGGACCGGACACTGGGTGAGTTTTACGGGGACCGTCCTTCCATATTCTGCCACATGTTAACTTGTGCTTCGAAGTTGGGGGACAATTTCAGTTTATGGTCGTACCTCCGTTACAGCATAGCCGTAAGCTCCAGCAATCTGGCTCACTTTTCTTCGTGTAATATTGATATTCCCTATCAGGGCGTGCTACAATTCCAATTATTTCAGATTCCCTTTGTTGGCGCGGACACGTGTGGTTTCAGTGCGCTTTTTTCCAACCGTGTTTCGTCCGAAATTATCTGACAACGGCTCCTAGATGGGAATACCGATGAAGAGCTGTGCAATCGCTGGATGCAGCTTTCTGCTTTCACTCCATTCTTTCGTAATCACAATATTAAAGGAGCGATATCGCAAGAACCATATCGATGGGATAGTGTTGCCAACGCCTCTCGCACGACCATCGCTATTCGCTACTCTCTGCTGCCCTACTGGGTAAGTTCTATTTCCGCTCACTCGACGCCCAAATTCTGAAGCATCATACACGGGTAGTACACATTATTCGCGAATTCTTCCACCAGCGGCACTCCGCCGGTGCGGGCACTATTTTACGAGTTCCCTAACGAGCCGGAGCTGTTTGGTGTAGATTCTCAATTCCTCGTTGGTAGAGATATCTTAGTTACTCCGGTTTTGGAACCGAATGTCTCCACTGTATCAGGCAAGTAATTTTATGTGATGTACGTCTTATCGCTCATCGTTGTTCAAATGTTGTTTAGGATTATTCCCTGGACGAGGATCCGTGATTTGGCGTGATTGGTATACTCATGATGTCATCGAGAGTAACGCTGGTCAGCCCAATGTGCTTTCTGCACCTCTCGGACATATCAACGTTCATATTCGTGATGGCTCCGCGATTCTTGTGCACGCTGCACCCGCCTATACAATCGAAGAGACGCGCAAAGGTCCATATTCTCTCCTTGTATCGCAGTCCTCCCAAGGTCTCGCTCATGGCACTGCGTATATCGATGATGGAATAAGCAACCCTCCTGGTCCTAATCGGATCCTGTCATTTACCTCAACAAAGAACCAGGTTTCTATCGGCGTCCAAGGTACCTTCCATCTCCAACAGAAATTGCAGGATATCACTGTCCTGGGAGTCTCCTCCATACCCACCTCCCTCTCGCTCAATGGACGAAAGGTGGCTAAGTGGACGTATGCGCCACACCAGGGTAAATTGGTGGCGCTCGCAGTTAACGCCGATCTAAATCAACCATTGTCGCTTAAATGGCTTTGAAAAAGGCTTCTGATAGCCTTCCTAGTGGGATGGAAAGTTTTCGATCTTGAAGCGATCTCTTTCGTAACCTTGTCAACTTCGAATTCGTTTTGTAGACCGATGTACGTACATGAGATGCTCCTTGAAAGTTGAAACAAAGAAACCCTTCACACGTCCGGGAATGACAGTCATAAAATAAGCAAATACTTCCTGGTTGTCTATCCGCTATGACTCTAATACTGCGCCTAGCAGAAGTGTTTCAAACCGTACTCAGAAGATCGACCCGATCCTCGAAATCAACGCCCACACACCTTCGTTTATCAGAAGCAACGCAGGAGCCACAAGGAATATTTTGGGTAATTTGGCAGTTTTAGGTGAGATGTGTTCTATCAAAGCGACTTGGAAACATGTTGATATGTCATCCCGGTAGCCAATGGTGTCGGGTTCATCCGAGAAATTTGAGCCAGAATGATCATTGCGCAATGCTGCCCTATCAACGGTTCGACCATAAGCCAACTTGCTACCAAATCCTTAATTGAGCTTGAAGCTGTTAAAATGGATGATGATTGGGTAGTTCGCCTGGAAAGATAGGGTGTCAGAACACCATTCAGGATGTTATTTCCGTGGATGAGTGCGCTGTAACCAAGGTAAATTATCGTACGAACTTCGCCGAGCGCCTGTCCGCATTCTAGTGAGAGATAAACCTGCGTTTTAGTTTTTCGAAGACTTCATCCACGCGAGGGAACTATTTGAGAGATTTGTTTCTGTGCAGGATACAGATATCAGGATCCATTCAAACCAGTCATTCGCGGAGGCCGTTTGTTTCATTCCAGCGCGGCGATGTTGACACGAGATCGCTATTGTAGTTCCTCCTCGGAGATGTGAGCAGAAGATCAGGATCGTTTGGACATTAATGTCTTTTCCATCCCATGTTTGTGACGATATTTTGGGCTTTCGAAAGCCAACCGAAATCCCAGCAAGCGAGTTAAAACGGGGCGATTGCTGTGACGACCAATGGTAACTGAGCTAGCCCACCTTGGGCTGGCATGGGCGTCACTAATTTTTTTAGACGTGTGAACAGTGCAATGGGAGCCATGAGATGGCAAGGAAGCCAAATCCCACAACGAAAGTCGAAAGCCTATTATGATTGCGAGTTTCTAGAGTCGTCAGGACCATCTGTCTGCCGGCCAAGTACGACCACGAGGATTTTGGTTAGAAAAGAGGCTCGAAGCTCCGGCTTCCATCCACTAGGAGGAGTCGGAATCAGGATGTCTTGAAAATAGTTGCACAAGTATCCATCCCAGACAATGACCGAGAAGAGGCGACGATCTGAGCCTTCGGAACTGTACCCGAGATAGAACTCGTACTAAGAGCGTCGATAATAAGTACTGCAAATTTGTTCGGCGAGAAAGAATAGGAAAGAATCGGATCCAAAATCGAGTTTGTGTCATGAGTCATTTACGTTCTCTTGCTGACTCGAATATTTGGTCGAAAGGCTCACCATCAATAATTAGCAAATTGATTTTGAGCGCTAAGACGTATGGCTAAAGATATAGCTTCGGGCGTCACTCAAAAGATTGAAACGAAGTAGTATGTAATGCGCAGGTACGTTGAACGATTCTCATTCAAAATTTGCCCTATGAAAGGGGAAAAATATAATTACTACGTTGCCTCTGTATGTTTCTCGTTTTTAAGTACAGTAACATAGTGATCACATGACTTACGTAATCAAGACAAAGTTCACAGCAAACGAGTGCATGTCTTGTATTTTTTCCCTTTTCTTCATGGATCCATGATTGTTTTGCTGACGAGTTGTCCATGACGATGAAGAGTTATACGTTAAATAATTGGGACGGCAAGTTCGCGAAACCAGTGGAAAACACAGCCCAAACGACACAAACACACCCCAACGGTTCAACCAGACTCGATTTGGATGCTCAGCCAGAGACAAGCTCAAACTACGATAAAAATCCGCTAATCGACGCGCAAGGTACTGGAAGGAACGTTTCTAAAGAGATTATTCATGGGTGGAGGGGAAATCTTACTGTATGTCCAGTATTCTCTTCGCTCAGCTTCTCTTGTTTATAAGCATTGGTGGTACATGTTAGGACGACACATTGAACGAAGTACGCCCTTTGATAGACCCTGAAATCAACAGGAGAACAATTACTCCAGCGAAAGAACCTCTTTTATCTGTGATTATTATTTTGCTTTCGTCCCCGTCATACCGACAATTTCTTCTAGGCTGGAAAGAAGGCTGGTCAAGTCATGGGGTCTGGATGGCCGGAAATTTGGAATGTATGCATCGTATTCTCTTTGCCTAGTTTCTCTCACTTATGAATGTCGACAGAACGACGCGTCAAAAGAAGTACAGCCTATGATCTCACCCGACGTAAACGGAAGCATGGCTACTCTAGACGTGTCTCTTTTATTGGCCGTGCCACAAAATGCTGGAAAGGAGGTTGGGCAAGAGATTATGGGTGGATTAATGGGAAATTTTGTTGTATGTGGTACATTTCTTCCATCCATTATCTCTTGCTCATTTTGAGCGTTGGCCGTGGATGACAGAGAGATGCGTCAATCGAACGATATCCTATAATTGTACCTGAAGTCAACGGAAGGCTGCCTGTCCCAGAGAACTTAGCATCTCCACTGACTGTGATTATTATTTCACTCTTTTTTTTTTCGCCTTCATACCAATACTTCTGTTAGATAAAAGCCACCGCTCATCCAAATTCAGACGTTGTTGTTGACGCGTCCAGTCACTTACAGCACATGATGCCTAAATTCATGCCACTTGCCGATTCACCTTTGCACGCCAACACGCGACCTGACGCGTCAGTAAATCGGATCAGTCCCACACTATCAAGAATCTTGCAGAATGACGTTCCAACTGGTCGTTCTCAAATTTCCGACCGCAGTTTGGACGCGATATCCCTGCACACAGCTGATGCCGAAGGCGATGATGAAGACGAGGACGTCATTATTGTCGAAAAACTATTCGTAAGCCGCCATCCCGAGCGAGTAACTAATCTCTGAATATCTCTCCGCAGTCGTCCCAATCCCCTATAAAATCGCGAGACTGTGTGTACGCGGTAAGTCTCGAATTCTTCATGAATTCATTGCAAAGGCTCATATGTTTCGATGTAGAGCGAAATCCAGCATGAATCCCTTTTCACTCCTCCCCCTTCAGCGGACGAGCACATCCCCGTCGAACACCTATTCTCGCCGCCACCCATCCGACGGAAAGCCAACCAGACATTTAAAATGTCTCACGTCCAAGTGCCTCCTCTTCAGCGACCTCGATCCGACTACAAGAAGTTATTTCGGCCTCCTAGCAAGAAACAACGACTTAATCCACCTGTCCAAATGCATAATAGTTTACAAAGTGCTATGCAGGCTTCGTGGGACAACAATGTCGGCTTAGGGATTTTACCCATTCATCATGGGAAGACGAAGAAAATCCGATCCCACAAGGATACCAATGCCGTGGCTGGTCCTTCCAAGCCGCCACCAGAGTCGGTCTCTGTAGGCAAGAGGAATTCAAATCAGAAACGCCGTCGAAAAGATGATGAAGATCGAGAGTGGACTTCCAAAGCACCGAAACGGTCGCGTATCACCATCGACTTGACGGTTTCAGACGGCGAAAACATCAAACCTGTACTCCCTCGCCCCAAGCCCACAGCTGCCCGTACGAGATACGACGCTGAAAATGACCTCTTGCGCTTGTTCCTTGGCGTCATCCGACCGATTCCGCACCGCATGCTAGCGTTCAACACTCGCTTCGTGCGGAGGATCACTAACAAGGAGGGGCCTATCGCTGGATTTGGTGTCGATGACTGGCAAAACGCTATCAAGAGCCGTGAAGCTACCTCAGTCGGAAAGCCACCATGGCCTCCCTTGCAAGCCACGTTTCTCGCCAAGCAGGAGCGGCATGAGATATCACTTGGAGGCTCTTTGTCGTGGGATGAGGGTTCTGGTCAGATCGTAGAGGATGACGTTGTCATCGTTGACTTCGTTCCACGGACGAAGAAAGTCCTTCCTCAGCCTTTATTACCGCCACGACCACCGCCACCAAAGATCGACCTGGCGGCGCAGTTAAAGAAGCGAATGCGGAAAGAGCATGCCCCTCGGGCCCCTCGTTCTCGTTCTTCTAAGGAGCCGTCTCAGCCTGTCAATAGTGCTGCCACGTCATTGTTCTCGTCGCCAGGTCAGACTTCCGACATACAACAGGAGAGATACTTGACGGCCGACGAGCAGCTTAATGGCAGCGAGACTGCCGTCAGGACGATGCCATCTGCGAAGGCACTCGGCAAGCGTAAAGCTATTAGCCCAGAACCCGCACCCCATCCTCCTTTTCATCCTTCTTCCCCTCGTCACGAGCAGCCTTCCTCCATTTATACTAACAAAGTTCAGGGTTCGAATGGAAACCTGGACATCTTCATTCACAACTATGGATCCTCTCCCATTCGGCCTTCCGCATCAGCATCTTCAACGACTATCGCATACTCACACATAGAGACCTTCTCGGTCCTTTATCCACATTCTAGCTTCGGCGACATACATAACGACTCTATTCTTGGAGACGAGCCTGCTACATCACACTTTTACCAGACCGACCTTGCCTCTCAGCAGGAGGGGAGGCTTCCCTCGGAAAATGTTCTTGACAGCCTCGACGGTCAGCAGCATGACCACTCCGATCCATGGTCGACGCTTGCGGACGACAACGAGCATCAGTTTGATTACATGACCATCGACCCAATTTTGCTTGGAGGCGACTCTCTCGAGTCCGTTTTTCCAGAACTTGAACCCGAAACCGAACCAGAGGTAGGAATCCAGCTGGACCTTCACTATGATTCGCCTAAAATTCCTTCCTCTTCCTCTTCCTCCTCTTCCTCCTCTTCAAGCGCCTCGGAGAAAGGCTATGAGCCATCTACGGCGACCGCCACTGAACCAGCACCCGAAACTGAACCAGCACCCGAAAATGTCCAGCCCACGGATCCACCAGCCGACAAAATTACCCATAACCTGCTCCGGCGCAAACACTCACAACGTCGTATGCCCGATATGGTCGCTACTGAGGAGCTCGATATTCCTTCGAACCCTTCGTCGGAATATCCTTCGTCCTCGTCCTCGTCCTCATCGTCATCCTACGCGAGTTCAGAAAGCGAAGCAGTCGTCGTTGTGAAGAAGCACATGGTCATGACTTCCCCTAAACCTCAAGTTCATAAACCCAGTCCGACGCCCGCCAGCCAGCCACTCTCCGGTGAAAACTATATTAATCTTGACCAGCAAGCTTGGCCTACCTCCAAAATACTCGAATACTGTCATCAATGCCGCAACAAGACATTGATTCTCAAGATGTCATGTTTCTGTGGCAAACTATATTGTGCGCGGTGCCTTGCCAATCGGTATGTTCTCTGACACAGAGTCTCGTCAATACTGATTGCCCTCTTTCTTAGCTACCCCGACAAGAGTTTCGAAATTAAGGCCAAGCAGGCAAATTGTCCATATTGTCGAGGTTACTGCAACTGTACTATTTGTTGCCAGAAACGAGGTGTCACATACGTATCCTCTCGTGGCAAAGGCAAGCCTGGGCCTGGGAGAAGCACGACTATGCGACCACTCTCTGAGCGCGTCAGTCTTGGTGGAAAGACCAATCTTCCTCCTCCTCTGGTAATTCCACCGGAATCTATACAATATTGGGGCACAATATATTCCCTCAGCGGGCAGAAAATAGGCACTACCTTTGCCACCCCCAGCGGAGACGCCCTCCCTCCTGTTGTTTTTGCTCCGGCAGCTACGCAACCGCGCCCTCCAAAGAAGCCAAGGCGGATCTTTGTGGGTGCAGTCCAACCATCCTGGGGCTTCGGCAGGCATCCACCGAAGGAACTTAAGCCTGCGTCTCGTCCGAAGATTTCTAAGAAATCTAGCAAACACGGTAGCACACGCTGGATCATCGGAAACCCTGCATTTCTCCGATATCGCCTCACGCAACCCTGCTATGGCGTCCGAGAGGAGGATCTTTTGGCCGGTTTGTCTCCTCTTTCTTCCCTCGACGAGTCGGACGAACCTGAGGGGGTTGAACCACCACCAGAAGGTACGAATCAGATCAGCCTCTTACCACTTCCGCTCCTCGGGAACTAAGTTTGCGGCTACATAATAGAGGTTTTTACACCGGGAAGCCTCGGAGAACACGATGTTGCCCGCGCCATCGCTGCTAGTTATCAAGTACTCGGTATCCAAGCTGTTGTCGAACAAACTTAGCCCTAACAAATTCTTGTTGGAAGGTCATTCTTAATTCTCACTGTACCGTACTATCTGTCCTATACATCTCTATACATATCCATGCGCCACCGTACATATATCAAGCTGAAGCCTGATCCTTTCATCTCGAGGTCGAGGTTGTCTGTAAATAGTGTATCTATAGGTCCTATTGCTTGCCTATTGCTCGTCGTACTATATTTCTTCAGCGTAATCAATCAGTAATCTTGTCTCATGAAGAGATCAACCTGGGATCGTTTCTAAATCATTTCCGAACCTTTTGGCAATGTTAGCAGGTCTCTGATTATCGATTGTCTGCGACGATGGGAAGCAAAACCGAAACTTGACCGAAACCGTCAAGCTACAACTGGTATAATTAGAGCGGAGATGCAAGCAGGTACAGGTGTTGGGATGTTCGGCATTTAGAAATGTTTGAATCTCTGGGCAACCACGACAATGTTTAACAGGTGAGCAGTATTTTATTCTCCAGGAGCCCAGTGAAGCTTTTGTTCAAATTTTCCATGGCCTAGTCCTCCCTATCGTTCAGCCTGGTTAGCGTCATCTCCTATCTTTGCACAGAATCGTTGATCACGATGAGGTCATGCGCTGAGAGTGTGGACCGTGATATTCGAGGACCTGCTTTATAATATTCCCTCGCAGCGACACCCTAAGAATTCAGCCTTACTGTCAATTATGGACAATGTCAAAGCCTTGATTTTCGACGTGTTCGGGACTGTCGTGGACTGGCGATCCAGCGTGGTCGCAGAGCTTGAGGTACTTACTAGGCAAGCAACACGGGGTAGCATCAGGTGTGTCTCATACTTGCTTTCAGACTCGGAATTTCAGATGGAGTTGATTGGTTTCTAGACACCGATTGGAACAAGTTTGCTCGACAATGGCGCAGCGGTTATATCAAGAACACGTCCGTACTCGACCTCCTCCACGCTTCTCGATACTGTACTGACTCGATCTGTGGTGAAATCCAGACGACGCATTGCAGCTGGCGCTTCAGGCCCCCTCAATGTAGACGCCATGCACAGAGAGGTCAGCTATTCTCATCCTTGTCGCATGGCATTCATTAATCCCAATTGTCCTCGCTAGATCCTTGAAGACCTCCTAAGCTCTTCGGAATGGTCACATATCGGTCCTCTGTGGGATGAAAAGACACGCCAGCACTTGAATCTCGTCTGGCATCGTCTGAACGGTCAGGACTCGCTTCCACTTTCATCAAATCAGATTGAGCCAGTAGCTAACCGCGCGACTCATTGAAGGCTGGCCGGATGCTGTCGAAGGTCTACACGCGCTTAAAAAGCAAGCCATCATTGCGACCTTGTCAAACGGCAACGTTCGCCTGTTGATCGACATGGTGATCGCCAGCTCCTTCTCTCTTTCTGGCTAAGAAGCTTAAATCATATTTAGGCAAAGCATGCCGGCCTGCCCTGGGACATGGTATTCTCCACGGAGCTCTTCAACACCTTCAAACCGTCAGTTTTATCCTTATCCTATCCTTATTTTACATCCATCTTCATCATACCCCTTTCTAAACAAAAACTGATCCGTTTAATCCCATCAGGAACCCCAAAGCCTATCTCGAAGCCATGCATCACCTATCCCTGCCCCCAGAGAACTGCGCCATGGTGGCGGCACACATCTACGACCTGAGGGCTGCGGGGAGCCTGGGAATGACCACGATATACGTGCGCCGGCCACACGAGGACGGCGACGCCATCCAGCTGGATCTGGACGTCAAGAGCAAGAAGGACGGCGGAGAGGTGGACTGCGTCGTCGATTCGTTCACGGAATTGGCCGAGATTCTCGCTCGTGCTGCTCCGGCTGGAGAGAATTGAGATTGTAGCCCGAAGTGAAGCGGACGGGGCGAGTCAATGTTTGTATGTATGTATGAAATGAAGATAGATTCATGTTGTATCATCTCAAATGAATGGACGAGTTCTCTCCTTAATCTTGGGTAAAGTAATATGCACGCACAATCAGTAAGTGAAGTTATCGCACGCTCCTGGCCATTGGCCATTGGGCGAAGCTGTTAATTACGGGAAGGAACTGTTCTATAAATATCGACCATGCGTACCCCGCACTCCAGACAGCGGCAAGAAGTTAGAACGCATATTGAACACTGCCTCCAGAACGAATGTATTACAGCCTCGTGCCCCTCCCTGTACTCATAGTCCGGAAGCTCACGGACTCTTCTCACCCTGTCCATTCTTATCTCACCCCAATTCCGTCCTCCATTCGAAGGAGTGTCTATATCTTCTCAGGAGTCTGTTCAAATCGGTTCTTCACGGCCTGTTGCAAAAAGAAACTGCATACATATTATAAATTGTTTTTACAATGCCCTGTATTACACCCAATCCTATAAAAACAAAAACCAAAGCCGTAAACGACAGTAAGTAAATACAGTAAATAGAAAGCGTATAACGTAGATAAGTGTACGAGGCTCAGTCGTTAACTTCATAAAGCGGGGCTACGTTAATGACATGTACAGGGCGAAAAGCATTGGATGCGATCCCCTTGGCCTGTGCGGATAGGTGGTTGCATGTATGATACAGAGAAGACCGAGGTGTGGATGGTGGTACAGTTCGTGTGCGTGCTCGTCATAGAAGTACACAACGGTCAACGTCTTGAGGGAGGCGTCCATTACAATTGAGTCTACGGGGGTTGGGCGGTTTCAGCCGCTGGCATCGGGGTTTGCGTGTTGGTATCAAGATTGGGGGGAGGGTTCACAGGAATGGAGTATAACGGATTGTATGGAATGATGCCGGCATCTGAAGGAAGGGGGTAGCCATGATAGATCGAGCAACCAAGATTAATGGATGCTCTGCTCGAAGGCGAGTCTCCGCATGATGCGGCTGAAGTGGCGCGGGCGGACGACGAGGAGGTCGGTCCCGTTCGTCGCAGCGCGCTTCTTGATCTTGCAGGTTTTGCCCGACGACGTGGTGGACGACGCGGCAGGTGCGCTCGACGCGGTGGGCGAGGATGTGCTGTTTCCTCCGGCGGTTGTAGGTGTGCCAGAGCCACCGCCAGAGATGAAGCTGGCGATGGGAGGCCCAGGGAAAACGTACGGGGCGCTGGGGTCGAACACGTTGGGGTCGAAGATGCCGGGGTCGTTGTCGCTGTAGGCGCCGGGAAGGCTGACGAGCTCGCTGGCCTGCGGAGCACCCGTTTGGCTGCCGCCAACAGTGATCTGGGTGCAGGCGGGGTAGAACTCGGCGCCTCCGAGCGATGTAGCAAGATGCAGAGCGATGATCTCGTGACGGAGGAGGTAGTTTCCTGGTGCCAGATTCGATGGAAGGGTAGCAGTAGCCACACCGCCAGTCACTGCATATGGTTAAAAAAGCAAAAATGGAGAGAAAATAAAACATACTGAGATCAGCCTGAGCCCAGACAGAGTTGTCTCCACTCTTCTTTCCGTCCTGTTGGATCTTGAACCATTTGGCGTTGGAGGCATCGAATTTATCGCAGGTGGTTGAGCCACAGGAGGCCATGTAAGTCAACATGGGTCCAGTGTTATGAGGCCACTATAAATAAAAACGTCGATCCAAGAACGAGAAGGAAGATCAAGAAGAACGTACGTTGCTCAGATCTTCACCCTTCCAGCTGAAAGTGAGCGAATCTCCGGGATTTGCATTGGCAACCAACGATGCAGCGGTTGCGTTGGGTCCGCAGGTCAGAGCGACGTTGTCTGCTCCCTTGTTGGGGTCCGGAGTGCTGATCTGTCGGATGATGCTCGGGGAAGTGCTACCAGCTGGGATATTTCCAGTGAATGCCTTGCCATTAATGGTGACGGTGCGCAAGAAACCGTGGGCGGATACATAGGCCGCTGTGAAAAGTGGGAAGAAAAGAGATGTAGTTTTCATTGTAATGGGTGGAGGTTGGTCAGGAAAAAAATATGGGGACCGTTCAAGGACTGGATGATGAGAGAAGGTGAGGCCAATAGGAATCGCACTGCGAGAACTAGAGAGCAAAGAATCGTAACAAATGAGTGGGGTGGATAGAGAATACAGGCAAGCTGTGGTGGAGTTAAAACTAACCTGGCGATTCCCTGGCTTTTATACGGTTCTCGGCTTGGAGTAGTGATGATCAACCTTGGAGTAGGTCTTTTTCATTGTGCTAGGCCCTTTTTATTGTCCAATGTCCCCGGGCGGTTACAATGTGTTTTTTTGTTCCCTATCAGTCCATCATGCCCGGTGCAGCCCAAATGCGGCACCGGGCCCACAATGGTCCTTTATTTATAACTATTTGGCATCCTTCGGTTACAAACAATTGCCTTGCTTTGACAACGCGACCGCTTTGACTCGCTCTCCCATTGTGCACCCAATTTATCGGACAAAAGAATTTTAATTTTGGCATGACGGATCCGCAGAACAGGTCCGGCGACCATCAGGAATTTTCGGGACATATGGCCACTCTTCAAGGATGGCCAAACATCGCACCCAATGGCTTGGGCCGTGGAAATACTGCTCACAGCCCAGCGAAACTGCTTCTTTTGCACAAGTATGTTACCTATGTTCTCGACTGTGCCAGTTGATTCTACGTCTATTGCGGTCGACTCCAGGGCCCCAGAACGAGGTAAATGATAGAAGATCTTCAACATGTTCCAAATGTTCTCCCAACATACCCAAAGTTCATGTCACGGAAAGTGAGATGATAACACCGGGACTTGCCAGGAACTTGGATCACCTCCGCTGGTGCCTCGTGTTGTTCGCTCATGATAGCGATTCGTTTACATATCAGCCCATGGACATATCCACAAATCCCGACGCCTTCCATGTTCCATCCCTTCTCCTCGAGGCTCGCAGTTTTGCCTCAAGGTGTTTAAATCCCCGTACCTCCCACTCACCACATGCACTGGGTCCCACTGAACTATGAACCCGTATCTGTTATCCCACTGATTGCCTCCGCTCTCACGTCTCAGTACCTTCAAACCAAAGAAGATATACTTAGATCGTGCTCCATTCGTGGTCATCCAGCAGACTCCACTAGGCATCCATTCAGTCCACTCTTACTCGAGGCTCACTCCTACGCAAGAAAGAAGCTTCTCTAGAACGTCCGGAGGGACGGTCGGCTGGCGGGACATTCATATCGGCGTACCTTCATTCTCGAAGATCCATCGCAAAACATGCTTATCCAGCTTATCGCAACTTGCATGCATAATGTTACATCATGAAGGGACCGAGACCGATCAGAGCATGCATGTCATAACCTGATCTTGTCTGTGGAATGCGTCACTTGGATGTTGCAAACGCAGTCTAAGTTCAGCAAGGCTGGAAGGCGAAGGTTGGTGACGATGACGAGGATACTTGCGCAAGCATCATACATGCTTCAAGATGCGCGCCGCCCGGGAATCACGGATAGATTCCGAGAGGACGTAAACCCCTCTGGACTGTGGAACGCGTCGCTATACTGATACCAGCATAGTCCAAGCCATTAAAGCTCGACGGCATACGTTGGTGATCACCTCATACCGGAGATGTACTACTGTCTACAGAATATATGTATGTGCAAGTTAATTAACGAAACACCTCTCAGGCTTGAAATCATCTCGTCCAGTGGATCGACAAATCTTGATTAAGTATGCATATGCTGATAGAATAGTTTTGAGTCCAAACGTAGGACTTATATACATGAAACGAAAGCATTTACGAAAAAAATGTGACGTAGGATTACTGAAGAACAAGAAATTAACTATTAAGGTATCAAAGAGGATGGGATCAGCTAACGCAAGGTATAACGGTGAGAACGATAGAGAGCATGGACACAGAAGAAAGCACGATGAAAGCAAAATATAAAGAGAGAGAACAACAAAAAGATCATGCATATGGCGTTAAGGGAGGAACAAGTTAACAATCGATGTCTTGGTTCCAGAAGGGTTGTTCCTTCAACAGGCTTGCCTCTCTGATAACTTCAGAGGGCCATCGCGCGAGGCGATCTATGTATTCCGCTAAGACAAGCAGAGAATAAGCGAATTATCAATGCCGGAATCACGAAATAAACCATACCTTTTAGTCCTCGACCACCCGAGCTTAGCAGGGTAATGATCTTGTCATAATCGTCATACCCAGGAAGTAACACATTCCCCTCAGGCCTATGATCCTCGCGCCCCTCCATGATCAAGTTATCCCAGTCGTACACCAGCTGAAAATCATCTTGGTTTACACCGGCTTGTTCCCACCTTTTCAAAATATGCTCAATGATGGCTTCTGCTTGCTTCGTTGGACCATTCACGGCAGCGGAAAAGAGGGCCGATCCACCACCACGGTCCACCAGGGATCGAACGATCGTGCATACACGTTGATGCGGGTAAGTATCATCCATCCATGCCCTAGCTTCACACTCACGCCCGCAGAATGGCATAGTGCGACAACGCGTACTAGGCTGGAGATTCTTCCCGAACCCTGGGATGATGGAGTGACGGCATCCGTACGCAGAACAGAGCGTCCCGTCGCACAGGAGTCCGATGATAGTTATAACCAGCCTTCGCATTGACCAAACACAGAAAGCACAGCCGCGGGCTGGGCTACACCATGGGCTTCCCGCGAAGTTCGGGCCATCGAAGGCTTTGATTTTGGGATGGACTGGGATGTCGGGGTGGGGATATAGATGCATGTAGGAGTTTCGAAACAAGTCTTGAGCATAAAATGCTAAATCTTCATATATGTCCTCCTGCGTCGGATTGTTGTTCGAACCGAGATTGGGCATGTTGGGATCGGATGATAGATAGACCAGTATGGAGCAAAGCTGTACTATCTTTGTCTCGAAACCTCTAAGTAGTTCCTCCTGGTACTTCGGCCGTTGGAGCCTGACGCAATGGAAGTAACGATAGAAATCCAAGGCGCCGTAACAGAATCTTCGTGCAGCACCTCCGCGTACCGCTTTATCATCTGAGCGAATGTCAACCAAGGTAAGGTCGACAAGCCGTCTTGTTGAGTTGACTACTGTGTCGAGGAACCTGTACTTCACCAGACTTGGGATGAGGAAGGATTTGTTGAGACGCAAAACTTCAGCCGTGACTTGACATATGACGGTGTCCGGTACGAAGCGATACCACTGCAACATAGTCTGGACGAAGCTGTCAGTTCCATGTGGCATGAGGTCGGTAAAGCGAGACGGCCAAGGTTTTGTCAACCCCTTCGTGACTGACGTGAGGCCTTTAGGCCCGATGAAGAAGCCGAGGACGCAGAATAGATTCACGATTAAAGCGCACCGTCCCAAGGAAAACGTAGCTTTGTCGCGTCCGGTGCCAGCTTCTTGCGTATACATATGCGCTCTCGACATCGATTGTTCGGCCTGTTTCAATCCTTTCATATGATACCCTATAATGTGCGGGTTTACAACTTGACATGAGCATGTCGACAGAAGGATCAACAGCCTGTCCAGTTGTTCATCCGTGCGTGGCAATAATAAAAACCTGACAACGGCACCCCAGAGCTCTGGGCTTTGATTTACTGCAGGAGACTTCCTGAGAGCACCCTGATTTAAGGGCACGTCTCTCTCTGTCACCATGCACTCGACGAAGGCCCCATTAATACATATGCCGCAGTGTGTCGGGTTGTGGGGGTCACGGACCGAGGAAAGAAAGAAGTCGAGTGGTGCAAATGGTAATTCTGCTGTACGACCTTTTGCCGTTGGCGTCGTTTTAGGCTGTGACATGATAGAGGAACGAGCAATGGGATACAGAGACAAAGTGAACTTCGGCGTGGGGGTATTGAGTGAACAGAAGTAAGTTGGAACGTTATGTAAAGTTTCGTACCTACCTCGCTGGCACGACTACGTACGTACAAATTTCGTAATTCATAATTCGACTCCGACAATCTTCGCAAATGGGCGCCGAACTTAGGCAAAACAAAATGTATACGTACCGCCAGTGAACCTATAAGCATTGGCCTCGCTGATCACAACGCGAATGAGTGGTTTAGGCACTTGAGTTGAACAACGGGCGCCTAAAAAACTTTCTGCCGCAGTGGGAGAGCTATAAATACCCCGCTGCAGTGATCCGCGCACCTATGCCGACACCTTGCAGTGTACACGACCCCAGAGGGAGTTCTGGCCCAGGTAGACGCTTCTCCCTACTTACCAAGCTGAACTGTTTAACGGCCCTCAGGTGAAAATCAGGAGCTAACCCTACTAGTACTCACAAACGGACATCCTAAAAAGGCTCGAAGGATTTCTTTGCAATCAATGTACATTGAGAAAGGATCGTAGCTGAAATTCGAGGTAATCAATATCTGCCTCCAAAAGTTCCAAGATCCTCCATTCCCCTTAGGCCTATCGCCGCAGCTTTAGAGCTTCGACCTCGTTGCAGCACGCCGATGCTGCTCCCAATTCTGACATGCATACTCATATGCATCTCTCCACCCGCTGCCCACCTTGTCCAATCTCAATCCCTCCCCCCACACCTTCTCCATAACTGAAGTGCACCCGTCTAGCAGCAACCTATGGGCGGACGAGGCATCAATGTAGTGCTGCCCACTGCGTGTCCGGTCAAGGAAGAAGTCAGATATCGACGAGTCAATGAACTGGACGGGAGTTCGATTGCCATTATCTTCCTTGTTGTCTTCCAATTTGGGTAGGAAGATCAAAGGATGAGCGGGCAGAAGTATCCATTTCACATATTGTGCGTCGTCTAGTCCCAATAGCGCCGCAATCATCATAGGAGAAAGAGGGGAGAATGAAAACAGAAGTGCCTTTAAAATGCACTTGAACAAGTGGAGGTTACCCGTTGGTGGCAGTGGATAACTCGATAGCACATTGAAGATGACTTCGTCAGTTGGGATCTCATCAGCGGATGCGCTTTGAATGGCGTGTCCCTGCTGTTTTTCCACTTCCGAGTCTGATTCGTCCTGCTTGGAAAGGCGATCGACGAGAGAGACGAGGCATTCGGTCTCAAGGGACGAGCCTGACATGCTACTATTTCGGCATCCTTCCCTTGCTTCTCCCTCGTGTGCCGTTCCGCCTTCACGGTCACCCAAATAACATCTTGTATCACATGAGAGATCATCTCCGTTCTCGCTTCCCTGCGTCTGACAGTTTAGCTGCTCCCCAACGTTCGCGGGAATCATAACTTGATTGGAGACGTGTTGGTACTGCCACAAGTGTGTGATGCTTGTTGAATTGTCATGACTGGCATCTATTAAAATAACGTTATTAACTGTCGTGATGACGGTAACAAAGGGAAATTCTCACCGATGCTCATGCTCCCCGCTGCGTTGTAGAACTCCCCACCGCTAATACAAACTTCGCGAGCTTGCTCGAACATGCGTGCCGATGGTGCGAGCGAGGTGGCGCTGCGTTGTTCGGGTGTGTCCTCGATGTCAGAACTCGGCAGCGGTGGGGGTGTGGCCACGGAAAGCGAGGGAGGCACGATGGGACTGTGGGATTTGAGCAGCTTTGGGGGTGGTTGGCGGTATGTTCCGCCTGAAAGAGAATAAAAAGACGGAGAATCGTCGCAGGGCGAGGAGATACCTCCCTCTGGTGCACCAGAGGGAATTTCGGCAGCCCAGGCAGAGATACCTGCGGAGTCATTGGTCCACCGTGAATGATGTGGTGTGGGCGTCGCGTCGTCCTCCTCTTCTTGATAATAATATGGGGGATGGATGGAGGGACCGGCGAGATCCTGGCAGTATGGAGAGCAATATGGGCTGGAACCTTGCTAAAAGGCCATGAATACAGGAAACATAGAGGAGGGAAGAGGACATACAACACGCTTTGCACAAGTCAAGCACCAGTCGATGTCCATGTCCATGGTTAGTAGAAAGGGCGGTATGTGCTTTCGACCCGTCTTATAAAAAGCGCCAGGACCCATATTGGGTTTATGATCTTGCTTCTTTTATTTGCATAAAGCTATTCACACAGCCATTGGCTAGATCACGTAGAATTCAATCTGACCTGTACTTGACGGTGCACGCTACACGTATGCCACATGTACACTGCATGTATGGCCATGCTCCCCGCATTACCATCTCAGGTGAAGAAATATTTTCTTTACCCCGATTTAGAGTCAGTGGAAACGAGTGTTTTATGTTGAGCAACAACGGGCGCCTAACAGATTCCCAGGCGAGATATAAATAGTCTGCTGGGATCCGCGTATTCCGACGCCTTGCAACCGCTCCTGAGGGAGTTCGGGAGGCATGTAGACTAACTTCTCTCATATTGACAGTAATTCTACACCCCACTGACATTCGGCCAGAAATTCCCGCATCAAACGAAGGTATGCCAGAGGCTAGTACATTGCTTTCTTTAGGGCCTAGGCAATAATCTATGTGATCTTCGACAGGAGCTTTCGAGACCTCTCGAGCTCATTAAAAAAGATACTCCGGAAATACAATCAATCAAGTCTGTGTTGTAAATTAAAATGAAATTCATTCGTACGGATACAAGTGAGACCTATCTAAGATCTAGATATCTAAATGCTATATGACATGCAGGTATGAATTAATTGCGAAGAACTAGAAAAAGGAAAGCATAGCATAGAGTTAAAGGAAAAGACAGAAAAAGAGAACGACTAGTAATCGTCCATGGTCTACCTAGAATAATTGTTGTCTGTGATTGATGGGTCGGTATGTCCATCCGTCTAGATCCGTACGTCATCTGCAAATGTTCAACGAGCAGCAACAGGTTTGTCGGGGAAATCGTATTTCTCCCTTTCGTTCTCCCTCTTGGCTTCCTCATCGGTAAGCCTCCTGCCCTGCGAGGCCCTCGAGCTTCTCGCCCTAATTTTCTCTCCATACTTGAAGAAGAAAAATGGGATAGGCGTGATGACGAACCCGATGAGGCCGAGCAATAGCCCCGCATATTGGAAGTGCATGTGATGGAACATCTGGTTCACGAACAGCGGGACCATAGCGCCGATCTCGGACCGCAGGAGCGTCTTGGCAGCCATGGCACTGGCTGCGAAGGCGCTGTAGGAGTCAATGATGTAGGAGTTGGCGGAGACGTAGATCAGGATCATGGCGAAGCCGAAGAGGAATCCGGAGATGCACACGGCTGGGTGGGAAATCGTAAGGATCGTGAAGAAAGGTAAAACAATACAGGACAAACTCACCAATCCAATGCACATGGGCGTAGGCACCTGTGAAGGCGAAGATCATCAGCGCGCTAGGGAGGATACTACAATGCGACTTATATCAATATCATATCAGAATAAAAGGTAAACGTGGACGTACAAGCATCCGACCATCATGGGATACAGCCGCGCTTCAGGGTATGAGCCATTCCGTGTAGCGTTGGCGTAGATGCGCTCCTGCAGGGGCACGAAGAATCCGGCGAAGAAAATTCCCAACTGAAAGACGTCGTTAGTTACTAGGTAACGCTTGCGAAGTAAATAGCAACATACCATAATGCTAACGAAGGTGAGGCCGGTGATACCTGGGCTAAAGCCACGAATTTCACCGAAGGCGATGGGGAAGGCGAAGAAAAGCAAATCTGTTCGAACGGTCGTAAGTTCTGTTTACTCGTAACTCACCAGATTCAAATAACTCACATAGGAGACTGTAAACGAACGACAAATCTGCGAATAACGTTAAGATGGAAAGGCTACGAAGGAGAGTCGAAATTGCTTACAGCAACTCATGAAGATGACAATTGGCTCTTGCACAAGCATTAAGAACGGCCGGATAAGGGCGGCCTTGAGGATTTCTTTGAACGGGCGCTTCTCAAGTTCTTCAAGGGTACGGTATCGTTCATCTCCCGTTGTTTTCCGGAGATTTTCGGCTTTGCGACGGAGGAGAATAGGGGCGAGGGTTTCGGGAATGAACAAAGTGAGTGAGAAGCTGACACCGAGGAAGATGAAGAGGACCCAGTCTAAATAATGACGTATAAGATTCCAAGGGATGAAGGTGAAAGAAGTTATCAAACGTACAAATCCACCGCCAGCCGGCAAGTTGACCGATCCATCCACCGACCATAGGTCCTATACAGGGGCCAGCACTGTGACATTCTGATCAGAGACATTCTCGCGAAGCGTAAGCAAGAAGAAAATACTCACAAGAGAGTTGCAGAAAAGACAGCCATGGGGGCTCCTCGATTTTCGACGGCCCAGACATCAGCGATACTAAAGGCAATATAAGTATTGAGCCACGAGCGCCTACAAGGAAACTCACCTTCCACCAATGTTACACATCGGAGCACTTGCAGACAATCCTGCAAGCATCCGCCCGACGACAAGTGTCGCAGAATTATGCGCCAGTGCGCTTGGTAGGGTGAAGATGAAATACAGGAACATGCTAAGCATGTAGACAGGTCGACGGCCAAAAACTTCTGAAAGAGGAGCCATAAACAGCGGACTGTAGTGATAGCGCGAGTTAGCAGATAGAAAAAAAGTACGGATGATTCGATGACTTGCCCAATACCGAAACCCATGACGAAACAAGTGACAGTTAGGTTGGTGATTTCTTGTTGAATCTTCAACTCTTTTGTTGGCCCAACCATGCTGAACAAAAACGTAAATCATATGATGAAGGAGACAGAACTTAGAACACATACTCTCCAGTGATAATCGAACTTCCAATGGCAACTGCCAAGCATAGTGTGGCTGTTGTAAGGGTAATATACCTATAAGGGAGGCGACTTGCATGAGCGATGTTCTACCGATGGAATAACAAAAGAAAGACGCGCCATTTTTTGCCATTACCCCATTCTCTTGGATCTTCACCCTTCCCTTTCTCGAATCCAACTATGTGATAGCCCTCCTTCGTTCGAGTTAACTCAAGTTCATGGATAGTGTGTACACGACGGGGAACATGTGTGGTGGCATCGACGTTCGTAAATTCTGGGGAAAGGTTCTCGACATCGAGTTCCCTAAAGTCTTCCTCCTGCTCTGCAGAGAGCACTGGAGGGAAGGCAAACTCGGCTTCGATGGGTTCAGACGGCATCGAGGAAGGGGGAGGAGGAGGAGGGGAGGGGGGGTGAACTGGAAAAAATAGCTCTCATCATTTTGCGGGCGGGTGGGGGGGTCTTATAGGCCAGTGGTATCCCGCACGTCGTCCGATGTACGACGCGAGCGGATGCCTTGCTTACGCGCTACGACCATGTCAAACCGCAAAATGCTGAAAGGAGCGCAAGTGATGGGATATCCTTCTTCCATACATGCCGGATTTGGCATCCCAGATATCCGAGTCCCAATATGGACCGTTTACGCAAGTGTGACTTTGTTGTGACCCCGCCCTGATTGTCATGTCGTGATGAAAATTCAGATAACTCAGTGCAAATCTGTACAAATCCGACGGGGAATGTTTCAAATTAAGATATCTAACAGCAGAGCTGTGAAAAAATGGATTTTTACGGACCCCCGACGGATTTACTTGATTTTTGGCCAAATTATCATGATCACGCTTTGCTTATATAACTTACCAAAGCAGAAGTAGTGGGTCCATTAGCAAAAATGTGTGCTCTGAGCATCTGTGGCCTATATGCCTATGAGAGTATCGTACATCTTTTTTAAGCAATACGGGGCACCAGTCGTAGACGATGTAGAAAAGAGATTTGCAGATGCAGATGGATGAAACAAAGTTGACCAGACCAGACCTGAGACCGGGGCCTGTTTCACCGCCACAATCGGACATAAGTTTGCCACGATGTGCCAAGTAAGCCAAGTGCGTGAGTCAATTGGCGGGTTCAAATCTTGCTCACTAAATCTTCAAGCAGTAAATCGGTGAATACCTTTCGCTGAATCAAGGTAATTGAATGTGATGCCAGGTTAGATCCCCAGCTTCAGATCTTGTCAGATCGACCAAGGACGCTCGCTTCAAGGTTGTAGCACCGCATTACAGTATAACAGCTTTTACCAGTGGACGATTTGCATTCAGCGTCATCGAGCTAATCCCCACTTACTGGCGCTTCACAAACTCAGCGCCTCTGACAGAAATCCAGCGCAAGTAACGAGATACTAGGAAGCAGGCCTCGACCGGAATGTTCCGATATCTGGTTGCCGAATCAGTACTCAGTGTCTCAGCTGGAAATTCCTGGAATCATCTTGACTGCGGTCGGCTCACACATGTGCTATACACCACAAAGGAATCCCGGATGGATTATTGCGACATGCGGTGCTTTTGTTTGAAGGTGAGTCGGATGCCCATTTGGACTACGAGGGCGACGAAGGGCGACGGCCAGGTTGGCCAACGATGAGCCGTACAGGCCTAACAGAGTCTAACGCATTGTCGGTTGCGAAGGCCGTGCGAAGGAGGACCTCCATTTTTGAAACGGGCTAAGTAAGATCAGCAGTTCCGTGATTCCAATCATTCGCTCTCGCACGTTGGAACTTGCGTCGGGAGCCGAAGCCAAAACCTTTCCGTATCGAAAGTGCAAGCAAGTACACAATATTATTATGTAGCTTCTCTCAAAGCAATCTCACTACCTTATCTTCAAGAACAAACACTTCTGAAATCGAGGCTACGAACCGATCAGCGGTTTACGCAAAGCATGTTCGAGACTTGAACACAATCAAAACATGGCCGCTCACCTGCAAATCTGTTCTACCCTCTTGTCGGACCCACATTTTCGCCACAGTTTAACTCGTTCCGGACCACTCGACCCATTCATACTGGGCTGAGGCCTCGCTGGCCAACATTCAGCTACCAATCCTCTCGTGATTTATCAGCCTGCTCGAGCCCAACCCAGCTCTCGCAGTCCATGTTCAAAATCTCCACTATTTCGTTCGTCCCATCGACTGTGACAACCCCGCCTCCCTCTCGTATTCCAGCGCCTCTCTCGTGTGCGAAAATTCATTCTCATTGCAGGCATCCTGAGGACCAAACTAGATCCCTGCAGCGTCGTCTCATCACGCGGCCTGAGAAAAGCCCTCGACCCGTCATCCAATCTCCTTCACTCACTGAACTCCGGGTATGTCCCATTTCCGATTTCCCTATCAACGTTTTGGCTGCTTGTAAGACTCGACTTTCAGCCTAGTGATGACGAGAAGGTATTACCCGGGACTCCGCATCTACGTTCCCTGACGCTATCAACGCTATCGGCTCCTGGAATTCGCACACTGATGCATGCCAAACGCGGAGATCGACCGATGATAGACTTGACGAAGCTTATCAGATTGGATGTCCCATATGCTCATGTCCAAGAACTAGACGTGGCCGCTGAAATATTGCAGCAAGCACCCTGCATAGAATCAGTATCGCCTCGGGGTAAGTAGCCTGCATTTCCCACGTCTTCTTTTCTGATATTCACCCCAGTCATCTATGTCTTCTCAGCGGATGCGATCGGACTTCTTGGAGAGGTTGTCACGGCCCATACCCTGAAGACAATGAAAGCGTTCAGCACTGCAATTCACATCGCCTGGGGTCCTCATCGTCAATCACTCCTTACGCTATGCGACACCCTCGATAAATTGTCAGGAATCAACGTCCTAGAACGGATAGAGCTCCAGGTCGACGTGGAAGGCGACGCAGCCGACCAAGCTCACTGTCCGTGGGCGCAACTCGCGGCTTGTCTTGCTGCCCGCGATCGATATCCTGCCTTGCGTCACGTCTCGCTTCGCATTGCCCTTATGGATTCGTCTGAGGCTGAAACTGTCAAGAAGGGCATCGAGGCAGGACAAAAACTTCACAGCATTGATTGACAACGAGAGAATTGAATTCAGCTTCACAGTCCAAGTCAATAAGCTTCCTGTGTAGGAAGGTGACCACTTTCTTGCTGATTCCGAATCTCCACCTCTGTCGATGATTGGTATTTAGAGAACGATTAATAGCACCTGGATTAGCTAGATATATCCGCAGGTCCTCTATGTAGAGTCCTTCGATACCTCATTTCCAGTTCGTTGAAAACTTCTACTCGTTTTGTAACTTGGAACCCAAGTTTCTCAAACAACCGAATGCTCGCGACGTTGGTATCCGAGATCCTGGTGAGCAGGCACTGTGGGGGTATTTTCATGGGTGAGTCTTCGAAAGTGTGTCGGTGAGACAAAGAGGTCAACGGAGGGTCGTTGCTTGTGGACTGCGTGACAGAAAATGCACGAGGTTGTCCTGTAGCGTATCCGAGCATGAGTTGAAGGGCTTCGATGGCGAGACCTTTCCGGCGAAAGGATGGCTCTGATATGAAATAGTTAAGGTTTCTCTGAAGGAAACTGAGATGGTGCAAAATTCATACCTGCGATCATAATCTCGACTTCGGCATGGAAATCATCTTCGTCTTCTGTATTGGTCTCGTCTGGCGATGTAGGTGCAACGGATGGCTCATCTCCTTGACGAAGGTGAGGGGGTACCCCGCTCAAAAAGATGTTTACATCTCCGATCATGGGCAACTTTGTGAGCAGCTCATCGGTAGGCGACAATTTCTCTGACTCTGAAAATTCTGTAGGCACTCCGGGGCCGTTTTGAGGATCGGTGTTGGCAGGTTGACGCGAAAGAATGATAAAAGTCAACTTGTCCTCGTCGAATTGCCATTTACCTGTACAATACGTTTCCGTCAACTCGAGAGGCGAGTCCGAATATACATACATACCTTGCATCTCGTATTCCTCTTCCAAAGTCAGAGGTTCGCTAGCCGTAAGTGCGCGTAGCTCTTCGTCAAGCATCCATTCGTGATACCTCTATTGGAATTGGAGTCATAATCGCGTCGAAACGTCATCAAGCAAGCGGTTGAGAAAGATGGATGACATGGATAATTAGACAAGCAGGTGGTGAGTTGGGGGGTTTCGAGATAGATCCTACTATACGTCCACGCACAGGAACATGCTCGGACCTGTATGGAACGAGAACGACTCTTGATCCCACAATTGCTGTGTCGATATTGGCTTTCATGCAGTGCTGATGGATGGAATTGAATTGGAAGATAGAGATGATCTATGAGGATAGCGGCTAAAAATGGCCGGCCAGAGCGGCCCGGACTATGACACTAACGGACAAGTTTAAGGCTCTTCAAAGGAAGGAGAGCACGTCAAGCCCTCTTCTAGACACACTGCCTGGAGAACTAAAGCATTCAATGTAATATCGACATACACATTGTCCGGTTTGTATAAAGAAAAATTCTTTTGCAGGTGTTGAGGGGAATATTTGATTGCGTTCAAGTTGGGAATGGGAATATTTATGTTCAAGTTCAAACTTCAAATGGATGAGTCCAGGAGCGGGGGGAAAAAGGAATCGAAATATTGGACTCCGAGTAAAACAGCTCAAGAAAAAGAATCTGGTTTCCTCTACTGAGGTTTGGCTTCCGTCAGATAATCTCATACCAGAGCGATGTAACGTAGAACTTACTCTCTGAGGGGTCACCTATTCGACGTATTGCTGATGGAGACAATTTACTCCTGGTATCTGGAAGGGCGCAACTTCCACGGGTTGTCCTTGTAGATGTTCAAGTGGGTGTACGCGTCGGTTTTGAAGCCGATTTTGCCTTTGACGCCGAGTGTTCGCAAGGCCTTCCTCAACGAGTCGACCTCCTCGCGATCGGTATAATCATCCACGTACACGCATATAACGTGTCTCTCGCCTTCCTTCCACGTAGAGACCTTCGCCAGGCCCTTTTGGCGCTCGACGCACACGTGATGAAGAATCTTCCCCCAAAGCATGTCGATCTTCGAAGACTCTTCGAATACCATCCATTTGCCGACTAGAACGTTGTTGGTCTTGGATATCTGATCAAGCGTGTCAACCGTGACGTTGTCTCCGGAGAGAAGAGACTGAAAGTCTGCCGCAAGCCCGGCGAGGTTAGGCGCGGCACTGGTTGTCTTTCTGCCTCCCCTGTCGCCGACTATCCAAGGTCCATACGTCGATGGTGTGCGACTAGGCGGCCAGCGAGCAAGAAACTGAACAAGCTTTTCTTGTGTCGAATTTTCGCTGGTCCAAGTACTCTCTAAATCACTAGGCGATGGTGGAGGAGAGACCCAGACCGGTTTTGGTGCCGCGAATAGCTGAAACTGAGGTTTGGGAGCAGGGGTTTGTCCAGACGCAGAGTCGGCCACATCCATCATCACGACATCCTGTGATCCTGAGCTCATCGTAAATAAAGGACGCCTAGCGGAGCTTTCAAAAGGTGCACTATGGGTGGTTGAAAAGAACGCCACTGTGCATCTCATCGAAATCAGCAAATCGGGATCTTCCTATAATAGAAATTTCCCTCGGCTCATGCAGAATCCGGGGTTCATAGACCAACGTTCCGTAAAAGCTATGTAAAGCACTTAAGCGCCCAAATCAAGAGTATTTTTGCAATATTCGTGCGTTAATATGGCCTATAGTTTGTAGGACTCGAGCGCCTAAATTTTGAGAGATTCCCGAATAGGGAATCTTTCCCAGGATTTACATACCTTCCGCTGTCAAATGGCACGTGCTCATCCAGCCAACCCCGCATTATAATTTATAGCCTGGGCTCTTCATACCACCACGATGGTGGTGCGTGTCTGTGAATATAGTATTAACAGTTCAACGTGGACGAGAAAGTATATTCGTATCTATTCTGTTTAACAATCCCTCTGATTCCGCCATAAATTTTCAGATTGAATTTTCATTTGAAACCAAATTGAAACGTTACCGGCGGATTACAATGGTGTGGGTGCAACCATCTGAACCATAGGAATGCTCGTTCTGATCACCTCAGTTCCGTAGATCAGAAGCATATACCACTGGTGATGCATTCAGCAGTATCAATTCCGGCTACCCAGACCCCACACGCACATTTACCCCTCTCTCTGCGCCGTTGCTCCATTCATCATTCATACCAGCTCCAGAAGACGAGAGCACCATCCGGGAGACAATAAAAGAGGTCCATCGCACTCTCACTTCGGTTGATGACGAGATTCATCGACTACGTTCAGGTTTGGCGGGGCTCGAGGAGTACCGAAGTCACCTGCACACGACCTTGAAGCACCGACAAGCCGTGATATCCCCGATTCGAAGACTGCCGCCTGAAATCCTGGGAGAGATATTCCTATTCGCTGCTGAGGGATGCAGCATGATATGGCCCCGCCGACATCTCAATGCGGACGACGATGCGATGCCGTGGCTGCTGGGGAAGATTTGTTCCTATTGGAGGACGGTCGCACTTTCCTTGCCCAAGTTGTGGTCCGAGATACATCTCGATCTCAATTTCTGTGTCGCAGACCGAGAGTTGGACGACCAGAGCGAGAAGGCAAATGCAGCACAGGAGTTTCTCCAAGCTTGTCTCGTGCGTTCGGGAAACGAGATACTGACTTTCACCGTCGACGCCAAAGGGCTGCGAAGCGCCATCAAACCCATCCTTTCATCGTTGGTGACACACTCCGACCGGTGGAAGGAGGCCTCTCTCGACATCGATCTCTTCTCTGCATATCATGCGGATCTTGCACCTGCCAAAAACAGGGTCAACAACCTACGAAAACTGCACATCGGAACCTCGGCAATGGAGGACATCCCCTCGTTTACGCCTCTGGACGCCTTCGAGGACACGCCCAAGCTAAGAGAGGTCTCAATCACCGGAATCGTTCAGCCTTTCCACGTCCTTCGCATTCCATGGTCGCAGGTTACGCGCCTAACCTCGAAAGGCAGCACTTTCCGCGAGGGAGAATTCACGCAGATCATGCGGCACACCACGAACCTGGTCTCCTTCTCCACCGAAGGCGAGCGTATCCTCGAGGTCGCCTCGTCCCAGCCCGTTCTCCTCTCTCATCTCCAAAAGCTCGACGTCATCAACAAAGGGAGCTACATCTCGAAGACGTTCCAGTTCCTGACTGCGCCGAACCTGCAGGAGCTGTCCATCCATGCGATCACGCCGTTCGTGGCCGATCAAACCGTGGCCATGCTGACCCGGTCGCAGTGCAAGCCCACGCACCTCACCTTCCGCTCCTCGCTGGACGTCGATGCGCTTTGGGAAGAGAACCTCGGGATCGTATGGATGCTCCGCGAGCTCTCGTCGGTGGCGCATCTCCGCCTGACCGTCCTGCGATCGGCAGACAACATCATCCCGCGGCTCGTGAACCGCCATCAGGCCGCCGGCCTCCCGCCTTTGCTCCCGAACCTGCAGACCTTCGCGTTGGAGGACCGGTTCTGTCTTTCGGCGGCGGAGGTGACGGATGCGCTATCGTTGCGCATCAAGGGCTTATATACCGATGCCGGCTTCTATGGAGCGTTCACCGATGATCAGCCTGCGGGCCTGCGCTCCATCAACCTCCAGCTTTCGCGCCCTGCCGCTCCAAAGTTCCCCGAGCTTGACTTGTTGAAGAAGGTTGCAGAGAACCATGGGGTAGAAATCACGATCCAGTTGGGCTGAGAGGCTCATTAATGTTGAACTTGATTGATAGCGCAAATGACATTGGATACAGAAAAGAGTCAAAAATGAAACACTGAGTTTTGCTATCGAACGTTGAATCTTAGATTGGAGCCACCAATTGTGAACGCCAACACCCACACACCAATCACAATGAGATCAAAAGTAGTTCCCATCCCATGTATGTAAACGCCCGCAGAAAGATCCGATATGCTATGGAATCTACTATGGTCTATAAAAAGGATACTAATTGCAAAACAATGGTATCTCTGGAAATATGAAATCGAAGAGAAAGTTGTACATTACACCGAAATTAATCGCTGCCGCTGGCCACTAGTAGTAACTGTAGCCAAAAGTCTTGACTTTGAAATGAAATTCAAGTGTCCTGCTTAAGACGAACTTAGTAGCCTGTGCTTTAAATGAGTCTTCGGAGGCATCTCGCACCCCTCCATAACAAGAAGAGGTAACTCCTGCCCTCTACTCCAACGCAAACAGACCAATCGCGGTGGGCCTCAGCTAAAGAAATTGACGCCATACATTAGAAACAGATATGCGCACTGATATAAAGACTTTTTTTTTTTTTTTTTTTTTTTTTTTTGTGTTCATTAACGTCTATAGAGGCAGAGCCTTATTAAGACTTCACATATATGGGCTAATCTACCGGGGCACTGCGCCCTGCTCCTGTTATCCCTTGTGGGAGGGGTTGATGCCGAATTTTCGCTAATAATACTTTCTGTGAGGGTTGCTCTTTCAACTAAGCACCCGGTCCGAAGACTTAGGTGCGGCGGGACGTTTCAATGGGGCCTGAGGTCCAGAGGAGTTGTCGAGGGATTCCATAAATGAGGTTGCCTGCCGGCGGTCGCGGGTGTTATTTGTGAGTTTTGGGTGTTTTGTTTTGTGTTGTCATCGGAGTTGGGTATCGTTCGAAATGTGAATCGTCTGAGTGGGGATCAATCACATTAGGTGATGACTTGTGGGCCATTACGGGGAGGAATGAGTCTTGAGCTTCCGCGGCCGGTACTGGGATATTCGACAGTGGGTGCTGTACAAGAAGACTCCTTCCGATAGGCGTCGCAGGGCTGTTGGGTCCTCAAGCATAACCAAGAGTGACAGTGCGGTCCTTTCCCCTACATTATCAGCGTGGCATAATATCCTTACCTCCCGTATATCCATAATCCTGACTCCTGTGGCGCCAACTATTGCTTTCTTGATGTTTCCGTTTTCGCTTTCAAATTCGTCCAATAGCTGTTTTGCTGGGAGATATAAAGACTTACCCATTCACAAAGAAGCTGCACAATCTCGCGTAACGGCATGTCGGAGTTCTCCACAACTTCTCTGCTCAGACGGCGCGTCGCCGATTCATAGTATGTCAGTTTCCCGTTTTCCGACTTCAAGACAAAGAAAATCCATGTCTGCCCATTAGATAGACAGAAACGGACCTCCGGAAGGCTGGAAGGCAATGCTCAGATGAAGAAGTAAAACAGGCAGTGCTGACGTACTTTGCGGACTTCAGCAATGCGATCGCCTGACTAACGGCTTCAGGGATATAGGAGACGAAAGTTTGTTCGAGACTCTGGCATTTGGCTTCAACTACTAGGAACAGGCGACGCTTTGCAATATCGAATGCATCATCTCTGGATCCACCAGGGCCCAGCAAACGGTCTGAGAAGGCCATTAAGCAATTCGCGGAGCGAAGATGTATGGTAATCTGACTCACCCTTGTAGTCGCTCACATCTTCGTACTCAATAACAGCATAGTCGACATGGCCACTCAACCACAATTCATATCCCGAAATGGGGTGAGCGATTTGGACCCCATCTCCTTGAGCAATCCTCATCTCCGGAAGAATAGCAACACCTCTCTGTTCAGCTGAGGCAATCTCCGCCAACGCGAGCAGTATTGCATCAAGAATCATTCGTGAACCTGGTCCATACTACGAGCAAGTATTCATTTAGACCACTGAACACAAAAGCGATTAACGAAAGACACACATCCATGTTAACGCGTGCATAGATCTTTTTGATTCGGGAGTGGAGATCCACAACTTCAGCCTCTGCGTTCGTTGTCAGCCCCTTCGCTAACTCGGTTACTTTCGCGTGCTCAAAAATGAGACGCTTCCTCATGACGCCAGCCTTCTTGAGATCTTCTGATGCAACGGTCGAGAAAGTCGCTCTCTGGAGCATTATTAATAACAACACTTAATGCGAGGAATATGAAACATACCGGTTTCTTGGCACCCTTTAGAATGTTCTCCAGTGCAAGGACATGGTCCGAGATGGTGCGCAATTCTTCCTCCGTTTCTTCAATCCCATCCAACTCCTCCTTGAGGGCTTCGAGACGATTCAGCGCCATCCTCATCTTTGAAAGGTCGACAGGTGACTCTGAGTCCTGGAGACTGCGTTTGCGCTTGTGACCGCGTTGCGACATGCATAGGATGGTGACTGAGAGAGAATACGAAGTATACTAGGTCGCCGCGGCTCGAAATGATGTCTGACCACGGATGGCCCAACCCAATCGCACGACTATCTCAAACACATTTGACCAACCTCAAACCAAGATCGTCTACGTTTTGCGGTGTACGCACTATACCGATATTGAAGCGGGTCCTGCCATAGGGGTTGTCAGTGCAAGGAAAGAAGGAATGGCGGAGTAATTCCCACGGTCATTCTTGACCAAATTTTGCTCCCCGCAGAATTTCGTTTCAATTGAAGCTTCAGTATTGCGTTACACACCAACTCTATGGACGCGCTAATAGCAAGAGCAAATTCAATTCAACCATCACACAAAAAGCGAAAATTTTCGCATGTGCCTGCGACAGGTGGACCCTCAAAATCTCAGAAATCCGACCAAACGTCAAACTCGGTTGCGAAACACGCATCGATCCCAAAATCTCTGCAGGATAGACGTGCATTGCCTGAAGATGTGCCAAGTTACAAGCATATAGCGAACAAGAAACTTCGGACACAGTTGCATCGCCAGTCTGCACAGGGCGCGAGGGCGCAGGCGTTGCTAGAAGATGCGGAGATGCTATTGATGGACGACGCGGGTGGATTGGAGGTGGAAGGGGAGATGGACCGGACATGGAGAGTTGGGCAGAGCGACATTGTGCAGTCAGCCGGACAAGAGGCAGCGAAGGGCCGACGAGAATATAAATTGGATGGTGGCCCGTATCGGTCGAGATACACAAGAAATGGACGGTGAGGCTTCCTTTTGCTAGCAAAGGACACCATTCGTTACCTGTCTGTCTCCAACACTAATGCTTGATTTTTGAACAGGCATCTCGCCATAGCTGGCCGGACAGGGCATGTCGCAACCTTTGACTGGCAAACGGGCACAATGCACGCCGAATTGCAGCTACAAGAAACATGTCGAGACATCACGTTCGTGTTTTGGGATTATTTTCATTATCTTTCATCGCATATTCATCTATTATTAAGGTTTCTACAGGACCATGCATATTTTGCTGTTGCCCAGAAGAAATATGTTTTTATCTACGACCGGGATGGTGTTGAGCTGCACTGTTTGAAAGGTCACGTTGAGCCGACGCGGTTAGAGTTCTTGCCTTACCATTGGCTATTGGCAACTGTGGTAAGCAGATATGTATTATTTCATCTCCTTGACCGTTGCAATAACACCCTTTACCTTTCCCCCCCCTTCAATAGGGAAATCCAGGTTACTTAAAATACCAAGACACATCCACCGGTCAGCTCATTGTCGAGCATCGAACCAAACTGGGCGCATGCTCAGCCATGACCCAAAATCTACACAACGCCGTTATACACCTCGGGCACCAAAATGGCTGCGTGACGCTATGGACGCCTAACCTTCCTCACCCGGCAGTGCAACTCCTAGCACACATGGGCCCTGTAGTCAGCGTGTCCGTCGACCCGAGTCAAGGTGGCAGATACATGGCGACAGCTGGCAGAGACGGGACGGTGAAAGTCTGGGATTGTCGGAATTGGAAAGGAGCTGTCAGGGATTGGACGGTCAGAGGTGGCGGAGATCCTGAGCTGGAGTGGAGCGCCCGGGGATATCTAGCTGTGGCGAGCAGTGGAACCGTCAACGTACGTCTGATTTTTAAAATTTATTATTTCAGGCGTTTCCTGAACAACAATAACATTCGTAGGTATATAATCCCCCTTCAATACATGCTCCTTTCAATGCCAGGACGCCACCACCATTATACATGACCCATCCCATCGCACACCGTCCTCTCACGTCTGTACGATTTGCCCCCTTCCAAGATATCCTCACAGTTGGTCACTCGGCAGGATTGTCGAGCGTACTCGTTCCTGGCAGCGGAGAGCCCAACTTCGACAGCCGAGAGGCCGATCCATTCGAAAACAAGAAAGCGAGAAGTGAGAGGGAGGTTAAAGCGCTCTTGGACAAGGTCTGTTGTCGTTTTATTCTGTCTCAATTTCTTTTTAACCAGCGATGACGATAGATCCAACCTGATCTGATCTCCCTCGACCCGGAAATGGTCGGCAATCTCGCTCCTCCTTCAAAATTGACGACGACAACATTCGACGGAAAACCTGCTGTGGAAGTTCCCTACGCCCGGCTACCGCGTATAGAGCGACTACGAGTGTCTGGTAAAATCGATGAGACGGAAGAAAATAGCGGAGAAGAGGAAGGCGAGGATGAGGAGAGCAAGAAACATTCGAAAGAGGAGCGAGAGAAGAGGAAGATGAGAGGAAAGGGCAAGAGTCTGAAGAGGTATCTCCGGAAACAGAGGAAGAATGTTATCGATCCTGCTGCTGTGCGTTCCTCTTTTTTTTTTCCTACAAAGGCGTCGTAGCTAACCCACGATTTTTTGCTTACAGCTGGCTATTCGTGCCAAACTAGAGAAACAAAAAGAGGAAAAGAAAAGAGCGGCTGTAGCTGCTGCGGCTGGTGACAGTGGCGAAAAGAAGAAACCATCCGCCCTGGATCGTTTCAAACGTTCAAAGTAGACCACCCTCTGTCCCAACTCTGTCCTACTTCTCGTTGCACAGATTGGTTATCATGACTATTTGGGGGTCCATGAGCAACACTACATGGAAAGAGCGATCAAGCCATTCATGATCATCTTCAACTTCGAAACCCGGGTACTTATCTTGTTTCGATGCATGAAACCCCGGGTATCTAAATTTCGAAGATTTAAATTAGAGGATATAGACCTGAACAGAGGGTTCTCCTAGTAAAATTTCAGACACAAGAACGACGATTTGAAGTCTTGAGGCAGGTCAAATTTAATGTAGGGCGACGGCCCGCGACGTTGATGTTTTGGCCGTCCCTGTCACGTGTAAGTAATCATGTCACCAGCGTGACAAAAAGTTCTGAAGAAGAGGAATAAAATAGAGAAATACTACTCTCATCTTGCTCTCGTCTGAAGAACCTTCGAACGTTCAACCTGGCCATCTAAACAAGGCTTAAATATGGCCGCTTCGCAGAAGTCGAACAAGAAACGCTCAGCGCCCTCCCAGGCTGGCCCGAAGGCCAAAAAAGCTCACCTTGAGAGCACGAAAACAGATAAGAAGCGAAGTCGGCCCATTACACAACCTTTGGTTGCTGAAGACGCTGGTTCGGATTCTGAAAGCGGGACTGATAATATTGGAGACGAAGTGGAATTTGAGGATGATGACGCAGAGGATGCTGAACCAGCCATGGAGGTCGATTCAACGCCGGACCAAAGGCCGAAAGATCCAAATGGTACGCCTTTGCTATTCAAAGAAGAAAAAAATATAAGACTGATTCAAGGCCTCGAAAACAGCTGCTCGTGAATCACATAAAGCCCAAAAAGTGCTGCAAGACCAACGACGTGCTGCAAAACCACATTCAACACTCCTTGTAGACGCCAAAAAAGTGTGGTCCCTTGCACGACAGAAAAATATTCCATCGGCGGAACGGCAGAAACATGTCAAGGATCTGATGAATGTCATTCGCGGCAAAGTAACCGACATTGTGTTTAAGCACGACGCCAGTCGTATCGTTCAGACGGCAGTGAAATACGGAGGTCAGAAGGAAAGGGACGAGATCGCAGCCGAACTCAAGGGGAAGTATAAGGAATTGGCGCAAAATAAATATTCAAAAGTGAGCTTCCTCTTGTCCATCTCCTTGCAGAGTATCTCATCTGTCTGTTTCTTAGTTCCTTGTAACAAAACTCATCAGACTTTGCCCTACACACCGCCCCTCCATACTCCTCGAATTCCAATCATACGTTCTCCGATTGCTCCTTCATCGTGAAGCATCCTCCGTCCTCGCCGATGCCTTTGAGCTGTACGCCAATGCCTACGAACGGACTATACTGCTACGAGAATTTTATGGCAAAGAGGCTGCCTTGTTCAGCCTCACGAGCGGCAGCGAGGGAGAGAAGGAACGCGCCAAGAAAGGACTCAACGGCGTTCTGGAAGGCTCTGATATCGAGCGAAAGCGAAGGATTCTCGCAGCCGTCAAGGAAAATCTCATTACAATGTACGCTTATCACCCACCATTCGTGCTGAAACTGACACTGCCGTCCATAGCTTCAATAATTCCGACAAAGGCGCTGTTACACACGGAGTAGTCCATCGTGCTCTCTGGGAGTATTTGACTGCAGTCACCACCTTGCCCGAAGAGGCTGAACAGGAAAAGCTCAGACGCGAAATGTTTGACAGGTACGATAACTTCGACTTCGTGTCTAGAGTCTAGCTCATCGATTTACAGTTGTCAAGAAGTGCTTGCTGAGATGGTGCACACAAAAGACGGAAGTCGAGTTGTCCGCGAGTTCCTTGCGCAAGGAACTGCTAAAGTACGTTCTCCTTGACCAGCTGCATTCTCGCACGTCTAAATTTTATTTCGTTTCTCTAGGACCGGAAACAAATCTTGAAAGTTCTGAAACCTCATATCGAGCGAATGTGTCTCGATGATGAGGCGCAACTTGTCCTCTTCACTGCAATCGATGTCATAGAGTCGGTCTTTTTTCCGTTCGGATTCCCTAATTCGTGCTTACAAAATTTTAGTGATACCAAACTTCTCTCAAAGAGTCTGATCTCCCTCATCACAGCGTCTGCCACAAAACTATATACCACCACGCAAGGCCGTCGCAGCCTGCTATATCTTCTAGTTCCTCGCACTAGACGCCATTTTACCCTTGCTCAGATTGCTTCCTTGTCAGAAACCGACGAAGTTCGATCACGAACGAGCAAGAAAAACGCAGCGAGTAGAGAGGAGGAAGTTCGGCGAGCGGCGAGCGAAGATCTCATCCTTTGGGCTGAGCAATCAGGAGAAGAATTGATCCGAGAGCCAACTGGATGCCTGATCGTTGCCGAGATTATGCTTTATGGTGAAGGAGGTGCGTTTGAGTCTCCACTAGGCCTTCGACGTTGTTGAACTTACGTCGCTTCTTCAGATAAATCCGGCGCAGTACAGATGCTCCTCAAAACCCTCGCCTCACCATCAATACCAGATCCCCACCCCATCGACCTACCTCCTACATCTCGTCTATACAAATCCCTTCTCCAAGGCGGCCACTACAATCACACCACCAACACCATCGAGCGGGTACCTACAACGTCATGGGACTCGTCTGTGTTCGCAGATCAGTTTGTGAGGGTTGTTGGACCCGAGCCATCCGTCGCCATGTGTGTCGGAAATGGGAATGGTGCTTTCCTAATCGCCGAACTTTGCGAGGCTCTCATCCGAGGGGAGTCGAATTATGGACGACAGAAAGTGAAGGACTGGTTTGGATCACCAGATGTTGTCAAACAGATTGAAGCGAGTGAGGTGAAAGGCAAGAAAGTTCTACTAGAGAAGTTGGAATTACTTTAGATTTTCTTGATCTACTACAACCTACCTGTGGTTTTTCCGGTGTCTTGTCTTCACCAAACCTATTGACTTTGTTTTCATTTGCAAACGTAGTCAGACCTGGTGCTTGAACGTTTGAACCTTGAAGGAACGTTTGAACCTGTTTGAACGTTGACTTGAACGTTTGAATTGTGTTACTTACTTACAACGGACGGACCGGCCCGTTACAACCAAGCATCTATTTGCTTTTATTTGAAATGAAAGACGATAACCTCAAAGTTGATGGCCTCGACGTCGCGTCCGACGTCGACAGCCTCCTGCTTCTTCCAGGTGCGTCATTCCAAAGAAATGTTAGGCATCTCTCTACTTGCACCATGTTTGCTGAGAATTATATTGACAGTTCTCTTGTAGGCCTCCCAAAGGTGGGTTCAAGAAAAAACCTCCTTCAGACGGTACATCGACGCCGTTGACGCCGGTGAGCGCAAAACATTTGTGCTCCGTCAGAGCAAAGGAACTGAATTTTAGGACTACAAGTCTTTGGCTGTACAACTGTCATATCTCCATCAACCTCGACCCTTCAAGAACCCCCACTATACCAAAAACATTAATCGCAGGGCTAAGAACCTTAAGACAGTACTCGCCCAGGAACGAGAACGAGAGAGGGTAGAGAGGGAGACGAGAAAGTCTGTAAGAGATGAACCAGAAGTAACTGCCCCACAAAGGATGGTTGATGCTCCTGAGGAAGTTCCGACCTGTGAGTGTCTGAATAACATGTTATGTCCTCCCGCGTGTTGATTTTATACTTCCAAGACATAACGATAGAGGCACCACCCTCTGTTATACCCCATACACATCTTTGCGATATCACAGGACTAGAGGTCTCATTTTTCCGAGTCTTGGCTAAACGGATAAATACTTACCAAGTGCGAAAGGCGCCTTACACAGATCCTACCACAGGGCTTCGGTATCACGACAAGAATGTCTATGAGATTATCAAAGGACTGGTATGCTTTTTGTTTCACTCCATGTACTGTTTCTCATGCAGCGGGCTAGAGTGCAAGCATCGCAAAGGACTATTTGTCAGGTACGTGATGTTGTTCGTATAGCTTTTCCCTTGCTCATCGGCTTGCAGCTCGAGGCGTCAATTCTATCGTCAAGTAACTTTCTGTATTCCATGGTCGACGCCGCCACTGGCGGCAATGTATTTCAAAACCTCATGTATGTGTATAATAATGCTAATTGGGACGACTGTTATCTGTGCATATTTTAGCTTACCTGAAAGCGACGAACAGACGTAACGCAGCTGTGCTAAAGTCTATCATATGTTGTCACTCGATCGCCGAAGAGACCTCAGCCAGCAAAGCAGCTGCCTGAGCTGAGCGTAGCTTGAGTCTCAACGAGAATGGTTCCGGAAAGCTAGTCGAGCCAAAGATGCGATGAGATTCAAAATTCGTGAACTCAAGAAATTCACCTACGTGATCGTTCCAGGAGTGTATTCGGACGTGGGCATCACCTCCTTCCCATTCTCGTCAAGCCCAGGGAGGATATCGCACGTCGCAAGTGTCGTTGCGATGATGGCAAACAACGTTCCCTGTGCAAAATATTGTCCAGGACACACTCGCCTACCAAACCCAAACAAGAGATCTGTGACTTTGGCCATCTCCGAATCGCTGCCGTTAAAGCGCTCGGGATAAAATTTCTCGGGATTTGGGAATACTTCTGGGTCATGAAGCATGTGCCTTGACGTTAATCAGGATGTGGGCGCGATTTCTTCTCTCCAAAAGATACGTACCACACATTGGGCAAGATCAAGGCACCTTTAGGAAGGTGGAACCCCTCGTAAATGTCGTCTTGAGTAAGAGCATGAGGTATAGCTGGTCCGGTAAATCAGAAAGGATGAGTGCAGCGGATGAAGAAACAAACCAAGAGGGAGGGCAGGTCCACACCGGAAAACCTCCATCATAATGCTTCGAAGATAAGGCAAGTTCGATTTGTCATTGATAGAAGGTAACCGATCCTTGCTTATCACAGCGTCGAGTTCTGCCTGAGCTTTCGCCTGAACTCTGGGATACAGTATCATGGCCCTCAGAAATGACAGCGTAGACGAAATGGTCTTGGTAACATTCTATCGGTCACCAGTGCACTGACTATGAAAATCAAGGAGAAAGACTCACAGTTTCCGATCCACCTGCCATGACAGTTATTGCAGTCCACACCAGACTGTGCTCTTCGTCCTTCGAGAGTTTCCCTCCCGCTTCTTGGATGATTCCTCCACAAAGATTTGGCATCAAACTTTTCCCAGTTTCCTGACGGGAATTTCAAAGCCGTCAGGCTTCATTATATAAATTCAATGTCACCTCACTTACGAGATTCTTCTTGCAGAACTCGTAAGGAGTCCAGGCTGCGTCACATATAACCTGACGCCATTCCTCCGCCGCCTTTAGGAAACCAGAGCCTGGCATCCATCGTGGCAAGTACTTAACTAGAGCGTGGATTAATCGTTATGAGAACCGAGAGCCTGAGGATTTCTCCGAAAGAGCAAACCTACGGGCAGGGATAAAATCGACGAGGAACTTGCCAGGCGTCGATGTCTGGCTAAAAATGGCGACTGCAGCTAGCGGAGTTGCAAGAATGGGGTCCTCTGCAGAGTGGACATAGTATCCATATGTAACTCGGGTAATTATCGTCCCAATCCTCCTGTTTATTTTCAAGCCTCAACGTCAGTGAGGCTCATGCGAACCACCTTCGATTGAAAAACGTACAGCTGAATCTCAGAAACCAGCGAGGCTGAGTCCTCGAGCAAGTTGGAAACGAGAACTGCGGCTTCCTTTTCCTGCAAAGGATAGTATCCTGGGATCATGCTTGGACTGAAGCCTTGAGCGATTAGGCGACGTTGCTTGCGACAGTAGTCATCATATGGTTGTAGTACGAAGGACTGGTTTGCACCGACGCTGAACATTTGACTTGAGACCCAACACTAGCAGTAAAATAGGCCAGTTCACATACAGCTCTCCTGCCATAACCTAAGCACAGTTATGACCATTTAACTTCGGAATTCATAAAACTAGCAGCAATGGAGACTGACTCACCATATGGGGTCGATCGGAATATATGGACGATCTCTTATCTAGTAAATCCTTGGCTATCTTTGCCGAATTTACAACAACCAAGGACCGCCCAAACACATTGAGGTGGATAATGTCGCCTAGAGGGGGAAATAAGACCTTTAATAAGGCAATACTTCACTCTGAGTCCGATAAATATACCATAAATTTTCTTCCACTCGGATAAGACCAACCAAGGGCGCTCTGTCGGTATTTGATGAGCATTTCCAACGACTGGCAGGCATCGTGGTCCAGGAGGCAGTCGTTTGTGTTCGAACGATATGTTATAGTGGTATAGGAACAAGCCTCCCAAAACAGCGACCAAGATGAGAGCATTAGATAGCAAGTCGTCCATTGAACTGAAACGTAGAATAGGACTCGTGAGTAATCCTATCAACAAGTGGCTTGACAGGTTCCTTTTGTGCCGTTGCTATTAATCGGTACCCACGAAGAAGGTTTTGCTGGGCAATTAAATTAAGTCGAAAATCATACCGTTGTCTTCGATAATATTCACATCTGAAATTTCCATATGTCTGGGTCGAACGCACTGGCACTTAATGCAATGTCGAAAGAGGTCCAAGCAAGGAGGCAGTCGAATACAGAGTAAGTACATACTTACAAAAAGTCCGGAATTACGGCGATCACCGAAGAGCGGCAATTTCCGCCGTGTTCTCCAATCATGAATGCCATGCAAATTCCATGTTCAACATCTTTTACAGGAGCCTTGCGAGTGCGAGCCTCTCTCTATAAAATTGTGCTGTTGCATATCGATGGAGGTCCGCCGGTCATAAACGCCATCCTTTCTGCGTTTAACGTTGATTATATTGCGCCAGAAAAAAAACGGCAACCCCGAACGCTCGTCGATCCGCTTCCATGATCCAGTGGATACAGAGGATAGCCTCGACGAAATCTTGCGTGAAGAGCAGTCTGGTGGAAATCTTCAGGAAAGGATTGGAATACTCCAAAGCTGGTTCATCGGGGTGAATATTAGCAATCATTGAAAACATGTGTTTAGGTGTTTACCTGACATATCACTCCATAGAATCATTACGCAGTTTGTATAGGCAGAGGCAGCGTAGCTTTCTCAGCAGCTTCAATGGCAGCTTCAATGTTGTGGACCTCCGAGCCGGAAAGATGACTTTCATCTATTGAGACCGGATTGAAGCGAATGCTTTCCAGCACTCTTGGGGTACGCCCATTCTGATGGGTCACTGAATGATCACCCATCGCTTCAATTGAAGGCATGATGGTGGTGGCAGCTCTTCCTTGAGCGACTTTAGCGATAATAAGATATGGTGATATGACCTAAATAATGATAAGCCATTGATAGAACTAGCACCAAAAAAATAATGGAAGCTTACGCATATGTGTGGAAGGATCATGAGTGGGATTTCCGAGCCATTGGCTTGCTCAAAGAAAAGAACTCCATAAATCCCAGTGAATATCACAATCAGAGCGCAGGATTCGATGCACATAGCCATAATTTGTGCATATCCCGAGCCATGTGCAACTCCGAGCAGCTTTCTAAGACGCCTTTGATGGTACGCGAGTCGCAACACGATCAGCAGAGCAAGAATTAGGTTGACTAACGCCGTCAATGCTGCGAGAGGAAAGGCTTCCAAGATGGGCACTATAAAGAATAATATCGCATTTGCTTATGCGCAAAAGAGGTTTCGAGTTAGCTGATATTGTTATAGTTGATAGGAAAGACTCACCCAAAGACGTAAGTAAGATGAGAGAAAGACAGGTAAAGACGAATATTTGAAGCCGCCGCGATGCTCCTTGGTATAAGACCAGACAGCGCCAGAGCTATCATCATAGACGTAAAGAAGTTAGCAATCTGATTAGAGACAGTCGTACATTAACCTACCATGAATACATCTGCACCTAAAATAGTGAATGGGAGAAATAGGGTACCATTTTGGAAAAAGAATTCGATGATGGCCTGAAAGTCGGACAAGCTAAATATTGCGAAGTCGTCCGGCGCACTCCTAAATATAACCAGCGTCATACCGACAGTTTCTTGAATCCAGGCCAATGTGCTGAGCAAGAACATGACGGTGATGTAGAAAAAGTTAAAGCCCCTCATCCGTTTGGAGCATATGTATGGCGTCTTCAGGAGGAGCCGAAAGCAATGGACAAACATCATAATGACAATGCCGTATGCAACCGATGCAATAATTGTCCCAATGAGCAGCAGCTCCCGGTAAATATCTGGACCAGGAATGAGCTGGGCTGACATGAAGTTGTAAACGACAGTGAATCAATAAGATACGAGAAGGGGAATCGGTGGTATGCGACGGGTAAGTTGGGAGCGCCGGCTCGCGTCTTTAAAGCAGAAATTTGAGATCATAGAAGGCCTGACGGGGGCAGTGACTCACAGCCTTGCGTTTTGACTGGAGTGCTCATCGATGCATCAGGCAACCAGAACGAGCTATTTTGGCCAGCTCCAACTTGAGATCACCTACTAACTCGAATTTATAATTAATTCGGATCAACGTCAGTTCGCCCACGGCCCGGCAGCCTTTTCTTGGTAAATATTTCCTTTTTCAAGTTTACTGGTAAGTTCTGAATTCCATGCAAATTCCGAGTCCGTGTTCAACATCTTTTACAGGAACCTTGCGAGTGCGAGCCTCTCTCTAAAAAATTGTGCTGTTGCATATCGATGGAGGTCCGCCGGTCATAAATACCATCCTTTCTGCGTTCAACGTTGATTATATTGCAAAAAAAATCGGCAGCCCCGAACGCTCGTCGATCCGCTTCCATGATCCAGTGCATACAAAGGACTCGACAAAATCTTGCACGAAGAGCAGTATGGTGGAAATATTGAGGAAAGGATTGTCATACTCCAAAGCTGGTTTATCGGGATGAATATAAATATTAGCAATCACTGAAAACATGTGTTTAGGTGTTTACCTGACATATCATTCCATAGAATCATCACGCAGTTTGTAGAGGCAGAGGCAGTGTAGCTTTCTCAGCAGCTTCAACGTCGTGGACTTCCAAGCCGGAAATATGGCTTTCATCTATTGAGACCGGATTGAAGCGAATGCTTTCGAGCACTCTTGGGGTATGCCCATTCCGATGAGTCACTGCTTGATCACCCACCGCTTCAATTGAAGGCATGACGGTGGTGGCAGCCCTTCCTTGAGCGACTTTAGCGATAATAAGATATGGTGATATGACCTAAATAATGATAAGCCATTGATAGAACTGGCACCAAAAAAAATCATGGAAGCTCACGTATATGTGTGGGAGGATCATGAGTGGGATTTGCGAGCCATTGGCCTGCTCAAAAAAAAGAACTCCATAAACCCCGCTGAATATCACAATCAGAGCGCAGGATTCGATGCACATGGCCATAATTCGTGCATATCCCGAGCCATGTGCAACTCCGAGCATTTTTCTAAGACGCCTTTGATGGTACACGAGTCGCAACACGATCAGCAGAGCAAGAATTAGGTTGACTAATGCCGTCAATGCTGCAAGAAGAAAGGCTCGCAAGACGGGCGTTATACAGAATAATATCGCATTTCCTTGTGTGCAATAGAGGTTTCGAGTTAGCTAATATTATAGCTGATAGGAAAGACTCACCCAAAGACGTAAGTAAGATTAGAGAAAGACAGGTAAAGACGAATATTTGAAGCAGCCGCGATGCTCCTTGGTATAAGACCAGACAGCGCCAGAGCTATCATCATAGATGCAAAGAAGTTAGCAATCTGATTAGAGACAGTCATACATTAACTTACCATGAATACATCTGCACCTAAAATAGTGAATGGGAGAAATAGGGTACCATTTTGGAAAAAGAATTCGATGGTGTCCTGAAAGTCGGACGGGCCAAATACTACGAAGTCCGGCGCGGAAGTCCTAAATATAACCATCGTCATACCGATAGTTTGTTGAATCCACGCCAATGTGCTGAGCAAGAACATGACGGTGATGTAGAAAAAGATAAAGCCCCTCATCCGTTTGGAGTATATGTATGGCATCTTCAGGAGGAGCCGAAAACAATGGACAAACATCATAATGACAATGCCGTATGCAACCGATGCAATAATTGTCCCAATGAGCAGCAGCTCCGGGTAAATATCTGGACCAGGAATGAGCTGGGCTGACATGTTGTAAACGGCAGTGAACAAATAAGATGCGAAGGGGAATCGATGCTTTGCGACGGGTAAATTAGCGGCTCGCGTCTTTAAAGTAAAATTTTGAGATCATAGAAGACTGACGGGGGCGGTGACTCACAACCTTGCGTTTCGACAGGAGTGCTACTCGATGCATCAGGCAACCAGAACGAGGTACTTTGGCCAGCTCCGAGAGATGATGATCACCCTGAGTTCCGACTAACTCATAATTAATTCGGATCAACGTCAACTCAGCCACGGATGGCCGCACCCCGGCAGCCTTTTCTTGGAAAATATTTCCTTTTTCAAGTTTACTGGCAAGTCGGTAATGACCATCTGTATGCGAAGGTAGGCTGTGGCAACAACTTTCTAAGTTCCCAACACCCACAAATTAGCATTCTTTGAAAATCGGGAACCAGCCATTAATCAACACTCAATCTTGCCTTATCTTGGGCTTATCACAAGTACCTCGCAAAATTAAGGCAGCTCTAGCTAATTTGATGGTGGCTTCACAGCCTCACCCTATATCGACCCTTGCATACTCGATTCATTGACACCATCCAGATTTGCAAGCTGCATAGGTAAGTCCTTCTCCCGTCATGCGCGGTGATTTTTTATTACTTACTTCTAAAATTTCCATCAGGAATCCGGTCATGAATTCCGCAAATTCATTCACAAGAAAGGTATGACTCGACTGAAAGGCTGCTTAAAGATACAAAGGCAGTACGTCATAGTGGAAAGAATTGAGGACAAAGGTATGTAGCTGAGAAAATGAAGAGTCTGTGCGTTTCGACGCCTCCAGGCAACCAAGAATCGCGCGGAGTTAATTTTACAAGAATCTCGCAAGTGCGAGCTCGCTGAGAGCATGCAGATGAACCTCGTTCTCCTCATCAGGAATCCCCCACTTCTTGATCAACTGTTCCTGAAGCTCAGGTTGACCGATGAGGGAGTTGTATACCGCCCTCCAAGCCGAGTTGAGGCTTCCGAGGACCCAGGCATGGTGCACAGATGTCGCCTCGCCGGCGATGTGGAACTTGCCATGCGCGGCAGGCGCTTTAATGCTCGCGAACATACTAAACTGGTCATTAGGATGGCCGAATTGTCCTGGGCCGAACAGTGCAAACGCGCCGCGCGCAAGGGGGTCGGCGTAGAAGCTGTGTGCGTAGTGATCAAGCACTGGACCGAATTTTTCCTGAGGGATGCCATGCATTTTCGAGAGACTTTTCAGAGTGAGTTCGAGGAGGACGTTGGTTTCCAATTTCGAAGGGGTTACGGGCGCGTTATCGACGATGGAACCAAAGCGCAGTGCGTCTTGCGCCCACGTATAGCTTGCAAGTAAGATGCCTGGCGCTTCCTTGCAGTCAAGGCCGTAAGATGGGTAGACACAAGTGCGAGGAGATATATCAGTGCTGGATTGACCGCCGCGAATGGTTGCGTTGCCCATGATGCTAGGATCCTGCCACCAACGGTTCTGGAACTTGATGCCGACTTTGGTTGATGCGTCATATCTGAGGGCGCGTACTGCCTGCTTCTGGCTGTAAAGGAGATCGCAGCCATCGATGTCAATCCCTCCAAGGCAGCCTAATGGAACCGTGCATATCACTTGAGAATATTGGCGTGGTGTAAGCTCGCCAGAAACAGTGACTTCCATGCCGAGGTCGCTTTCTGAAATCTTCGTTACTCTGTGCTTTAATTTTGGCTGATTGTCGAGTCGCTTGGCCATTTCGCGGGCGATGTGATCGGAACCACCGTCGATGCAAAACCAAGGTGTTTCCTTTTGCGGGCCAGGAGTTACATGGGGATATGGCCAGTCGAAATCGAGCGAGTCCTGTTTATGTTCATGTTAAGCATATTGTAAGACGACTAGAAGCGTAACACGTACCATCACACTCTCGACGAAGGCAGAATCGTATAGACCTGTAGCGCTATCGAACATCTCGAGCCATTCGATGACAGGCCCGGGATATGGAGGAACTCCGTAGAGGCCGGCGCGCATGAAGCTACGTGTTGTATGATAGTCTTGACTAACCAACTCCTTCCACGCCCGCGCGAATATTTCACGGCGTTTCTCGTCAGGGAGATTAGGCGTATCGAGCTCCGCAAAAAGGGCCTTGAATCGATCATAAATCCTTCCGGTCCAGTAGCTGACAGATTCCTTCACAAAGTCGTCGGGCACCGTTCCCCCCTTGCTCACCGAAACGCGGAAATAGTCGTCGGCAGCCTGGATATCGGACTGTGTCGAGTTCAAGGGAGGTACAGTGTTGTAATACTGGAGATTATTGTCTGCGGACAGTTTATAGTCGACCAACAACTTTTTAATTCCGATGTGATCGAACAAGTCGAAGACCCGCGTCATAAATGGCATATCAGGAAAGCGCATGGCCCCAACGTCGAAGTAATCGTAACGGGCTGGGGTGCCAACGGGAGCGTGCAAGCCGTCCGAGCCGTTGAAGCGGTGAGTGAACAGTCGTCCACCAAAGCGGTCGTTCGCCTCCAAGATTTCGTATTCGATGCCTAGGCTCTGGAGTATCATGGCGGTGTACAATCCTGCAGCCCCGGCACCAATGATACAGACGGTCCCCAAAGTCGCTTTTGTAGTACCGAGTGACTTGGCAGGATCGACTGGTAGAACGGGAGGGAAGCGGGGAGATCCTTCGACGGGGCCAGGAAGATCATGAGGCGATGTTCCTCCGGAGTTCTTTGCCAACTCGATTCCTATCTTGATGGCTTGATCGACGACAATATGTGCGGCAAAGTCACGGATGGAGGCTTCATGGTTGCGAAAGTGCTTTCCATCGGCAATCGGCGCAAAAATGACGTTGTCTAAGGTCGTGTTCATTGTGAAGTATCTGGAATAACCTTGGGTTACCACGGCGAGAAGACTACCTAGGATATATGGCGACTTACCTTACGAATGGGAGTACCTGTCCTGAGGATATCCGGCTACGAGCAAGCAACTATACTTATAGGCAGGTAGAGCATATAATTGACCTTCCGAGCTTCGACAAGGGTTAAACATAGTCTAGCCTCGAGGGTCACCAGGTTGATACGCGTTTGAGCCTCGTTTAAGCATTGTCGAGCCTTGAAGCCACGCCGCAATGCAGAAGGGGACGTCAGGTGGACAACAGTGGTAGAATGTGACCATATTCAAGCAAGGAACCGCGTCAGTGTCCTTCCAGAAAATTGCGATTAACGCCGCAGTGGAAGTTCTCCGTATTCCACCTGTCACTGGAGGAAACGTCGATTGTGGTTCTCGTAATAGATAATGTCCCACATCGATAAGAAACGCAAGTTCATAGCATTCCTCTTGTCGAAAACCGGGACTTCAAAAGTCCGGTGTGATTTGGTGCAGTACTGTACCCTGAAGGATACCGATATCAGTGATAAACATTAGCACATTGACAAAAGCCTTTTAAAGCTTACAATTGCTGATACGTTAGGACCTGCTGCTCCGAAACGAATGGATTGAGTACCTCCATGTCAGCAGAGGCGAGTCAAATTAACTTACTTTTCCTTGAACAAGCAGAAATAAACCCCGGCCATCTTTCTCTCAAAGAGCGAGATGTCATTGATGTTCCAATCTTGGAGACTTCAACTAGGTCAATCTCCTGGTTAACGCTTCTGGTTTATGGAATCTGTCAAGAGAATAAAGCACATGAGGATGCGCTGTGGGAGGTGTACCGTTGACCCTGACAGGTGCAAAGCCATGCAAACACTGGCGTAAATAGCACAATGACATCCAGGCACTACCCAATGACCAACAACGGTGAAACTTGGAACAGTGGAACCTGCCAAACTTCTGACGAACATGGCCACCTCATTTCTCGAGAAACCAGCTGACTGCCGTCATACGTTTACGTTGACAGCTTCAAATTTGACCCCACGCGAGAAGTATAAATATTGCAGCTTCGCGCATCGATATCTATCGGTATTAGCACAGCCAGCGCTGTGAAGTTTTATTGAACAAAAGCAAAAGTTAGTCTCTTATCAACGTGTTCTAGAATTTATCGTGATGCTGATGAAGTTAACTCGTTTAAGCCATGTCTGAAGCACTATTCGAAGAATATTCTGTTGATACATTCGATGTCGTCGTCATTGGCGGTGGGCCTATGGGGTAGGCACACTTTTTCCGCTGTAATGTCCAGTTTTTTACATCATCGCTTCGTTAAGCCTCGCAACAGCTTATGAATGTGCAAAGGCCGGCAAAAAGGTCGTGGTTTACGAGAAATCATTGTTTTTCAACCAAGCCGGGAGCTCTGGTGTACGTCGTCTCAATACTGTCGTCTATTTCGTGGCAGCCATTAATTTTCTTGAAATTAGGACCTTGTCAGAATGTTTAGAACGGCATATACCGAAGAATTTATGGCGGATCTCGCAGTCAAAGCCATGGGTCTCTGGGACGAACTCGAAATCCAAGTTGGAAAGCTCCGTCACATGTCCGGTCTGCTCAACTTTGGAGATCCAAACTATGGTGCCGGCGGTCCCGAAGGCACGCTTACAGGCCCAATTCCCAATCTAACCAAGCATAATATGAGTTTCAAGAAGCTGAGCCGCGACGAGATTCAGGCGGAGAACCCTTTCCAGAATTTACCGGACAACTATGAAGCCTTGGACATCGTCGACAACGGGGTCATCAATGTTCCGCTTCTTACTTCCTCCTTGTATGGCCTGTGCGTAAAGTACGGTGTGCAGCTCAAGCAGTATGCCGAGGTGAAAAGGATCCAGGTCAAGGATAGCCATTTGGTCGACGAATGGCGCGTATACGTCGAAATGGGCAGCGACAAGGGAAGCAGCGTCGTCCCCACACTGCAAAGGACGGACGCTAAGAAGATCGCCATCACATGTGGCGCATTCGTCAATCACATTCTTGCCCCTTCCTTCAATTTTACGTTGGATCTCGATATCTGGGAGATGGTGAGCGTAATCATTGCTCCTGCTCTTTGAACTCGATGCTCAGTGTACATGGGTTTTCCACTTTAGGCTTCTATGTATTTCCAGATGGACATGAATGTCCAATTCCCGAAGATGTGGTTCCAGTTCGCTGAAGATACCCCTTCTATTAGCGGTCCTATCTCGAATCTCTTCTACGGCTTCCCTGCTGTACCATGGGGCCCGCCGAACGCCGCTCGCATTGCCGTTGACGCTCCAGGGCGCGTTATCAAGGACCCGAATGAACGCAACCCTACCGTTATCCCACCCGAGAACTTGGAGAATGTTCGTCAGTGGGTCAGCAACCATGTTGTCGGCGTTGGCAAACGTCCAGTTCCAGTCTTCACATCGGAGTGCCTGCAGACAAACGTCTACGACAATATGTTTGTCTTGGACTATATCCCCGACCACTTGCTTCCGAAGGAGGCACTTCCTCGCCGATCGAAGAGTATCGCTGTCTTTACTGCTGGCTGGGGAATGAAGTTTGTCCCACTTATAGGAAGGGTTTTGAAGGAGCTTTTAGTAGATGGGGAGACGGCGTATGACATCTCGCAGTTTAAACTAGACAGAAGTGACGAAAATGGTCACACTGTCAACGTCGGTCCCCAGATTGCTACAAGTATCCGCAACGCTGCAAACGCGCCTGGCTATTCTGGTTCTTCTCGTCATCGGTAATTCACAAGAATGTCATCAAACACTTTCCGTTGCGAATATAATTGCTTTCCGTTCTCCGTTCTGGTGGCGTTATCTTCAAGACTGAAGTAGGTGATCAAATATCTTGCATAGATCGCGACCAAAAGAGTTTGTATTAACCTCTTCGAGCGGTAGAAGGTAGACCGCAAATATTCTTCATTGTTCGCTTAACTTTGTGCTCATAGCGTTTTCAATTAGAGGCACAGGCGCCCATCGCTAAACACTCAGCAACATCCAGAAGGCTTGGGCCGCTGCACGTCACAAGAGGCAAGAAAACACGTTGGATCATTGACGAATCAGAGGAACGATCCATAGGGCTAGGAGGTCAGGAAATGCAAGTCACTTATGTGAAGTATATCCAAGAATGCGGTGTAGCGTCTTCGGGCCTGACACCTAGATTGCAAGCGTTATACAAGATTGTGTTCAAGAATTGTACTCGGTTTGTTCAATCAACGATCGAGCCGCATCATTCCTTGGCTTCATCGAGAACTTGAATGGCAAAGGATGACTAAAATCAAAATAAGTATCACATCCTGTTTTGAGATGTTTCTTCTGTGCTCACCAAATCATTCCTTTCGATGAAAATGCTGGTTCGACGATAATTGGGCTTCCCATCTTATCGAGTCCCGGACTGATCTGGAAGACACTCGAGATGCACGCGATGGAGAGCCAGACCTGTGCTTCTCCCACAAACCGTCCAGGACAGAATCTGCGACCATAGCCGAACGCTGCAGAAAGTGGATCGGAAGGCGAAAGATGCTGTCTTTCGCCCTTGTCGCCTTCGCCCATGAATCTATCTGGGTTAAAAAGACGAGGCTCAGGGTAGGCCTTTGGATCGTGCAGAATTCTCCTTCATTGAGGAGACGTCAATGACGAGAACAGCAATGAAGCAGACAGGACTTGTACAGACCAGGAATTGCCAACTATGATGGTCCCAGCCGGGATAAAATAACCATTGAATTCATCGTCTCGGGTCGCCATGTGCGGAAGCCCTGGATACACATTAATATTGTCGCATACGTGGCGCTCGAGAATGTCTTGACGAACCAAGAGGTGCAACAGGATTCCAGCTGAAAAACGACCAGCCAGTCAGCCGGTCAGCCTCAACTAGAAAGGCCAAAGATACTAACCGTAAAACTTCTTTGACAATTGCGTTGATGTAAGGAAGAGACGACCGGTCGCTGAATTCTGGGAGACGGTCTCGTCCGACCACGCGATCGAGTTCTTCCTGGGCCTTTACTTGAACCTCTGGATGGGTGACAACTGCGAGGATGAAGGAAGCCAAAGTAGACACGGTCTACGATCCAATATTAGAAGCTCATTGAATGAAGGAAGAGGCCACAGACGCACGCTTTCCGCGCCAGCTATTAAGGTTTTGGTCAGATAGGCAATTTATATGCTCTGTTGCACAACTCACCAGCATAAGTTAGTCCGGAGCAATTCTTGATGGTTTCAACTTCGTCTTCAACATTCTCCTTCATCTCAAGCTCGTGAAGGAGAGTGGAAGCGAATGAAGGAGGAGCGACCCCTTTTTTCTGACGATGCAGTGCGTTGGTGGACAATACTCGTAAATGCTGGGCAGGAATTCTCACCATCTCATCAACGACAGTCGCAAATGGAGCGCTTCTCATTTGCATTACGGCACTACGCCATTCACGCGCTTTGCGCTTGAAAGACGCGCCAGGAACCCATTCACTATCCCCAAAAGAGTAAGAAAGCGTACGCCATTGAAGAACGACGATGGCTATGACGCACGGGACGTGTTTGACTGGTGCGAGCGCTGAATTTAGAGGACTACTCCAGGAAATAAACTCAAACAACTCACGAGAAGGAATTAAATCAACCAGGAAAGCGCCTGGACTGGCTGCTTGGCCCATGCCTTCCAAAGCTTTCTCCGCTATTGTTATATAGCGATCTTGCGTAGCAGCTATCTTGATCCCGTAGGTAACACCCATAATTACAGCGGCGGCATTGCTAGATATGGCCATATTTATAACCAATATCCGATGAGGAAGGCTAGTCGGCATTCTAACTCACTGTCGCAAATGGTAGTCTAAATTCTCGGGAGAATGCAAAAGTCGGCGAAGCAGGGCATGCGCTTCTCTCCTTTGGATGGGCCAATATGTGGGAGCTACAGACTGTTGGAACTGACTATGAAATATGCGACGATGTTTCTTCCAACGGTCACCTGCAAGACAAGTTGATCGTCAGACCAAGTTCGCGTAGACAGTAGAAGATATCACCATAGCGCATATGTCCAAAGCTAAAATCCCATCCCATCCTTCAAAGGAAGTATAAGCCAAAAATCAAGATAGTACGAGGCGGAGACATACAAATCGTGGCTCATGGTCGATTCACTGCGATCCGAATAATTTGCAGAACGGTTATCAAACAACTCGTTCGCAATCTCCAACGAGTTCAGGAAAAGGAGGTTCTTCCCAAATGCGCTCAAAAATACCAAGTCACCTATTTAAGATTATTAGCACATATGATGTCCTCAAGAAACAATCATTGCAAGAGGAAGCCCGCACCATACTTATCTGCAAGACGCTGGTACGCTGCTGATTCATTGTTGGTTGCGATGTCGAGCATGTTGCCTATGATTGGGAGAGGTTTAGGTCCAGGTGGATACGGGAGACCTCGAGGGTTCGCGAGCCTTTCTACTCGTCGCCTCCGAAGAGCTAGATAAACATATAGAATGACAGCGAAGAAAGCAGCGGCCTGGTAAGACGAGAAGTTTGCTGACAGCGGAATAATCGATGCCATGATAGAGATGAATGGCGTTATCTGAAAGCGTTTGCGCAAGGTGCCAAGTCTTATACGCCTTCAATTATTCGCGAATTGATCGTAAAAATTTGCGCACCTGTGCGGCGCAGAAAATAGTAATTCCGTGTATAACATTCTCCGATATCCAAGGTCCTCGGTGCAATAGCATGTCGTGAAGAAATGAGGTAAGACAACCTGGTTGAGTGACTATTATTCGGTTCAGCATCTGACCAGGTCCAGAAATACCCTCTTCTGTGCATGTTGTTGTGCATCCTGAATGCACTTCGCTTTGGTTAACGAGTCGTTAGGAGCCTCCGTACGGATTATGAAGGCATTCAGAATAAAGTCCGTGTGCGATCTGATCTCTATCATCCAATGCCGCTGGGCACGCAACCAAAATTAAGTGAAGAGAATGGGGCTTAAAGAGAATGCAAATATATTTAAGTCTGTCGAATCACAATTGATGGGTGTTCCTTTGTGGGATGGTTCTGTTACTGGACGACAGAGTCCTCTGAAGATACCACAAGTCCTTAAGGATACAGAAGCTTCAGTTGTCAATACACTTAGTTAATGATGTACGTACTTGCTCGAAGAATCCAACGCTTTCCAACACATTAGAGGCCCAAATGGAATTTTCCGGCGGCCATCAAGCTTTATCCGCCACATGGGATAGCGTACACTAGACCAGCCAAGCAATGGTTGAGACTGTTTGGATTCCAGAGCGAGAGAACACTGCATCCGTTTTGAACCTTGACAACGGTGCCTCCAAGAGACGAGACGAAGCTCTTGCAACACCACTCAAGGGCACTGGTTGCTACCATAAACTTTTTTCTATTCTCCGAGTCCAGGAATTCCGAACAAACGTCAACTTTCAGGTTCTAGCCAGCGGGTTTTCAGTCAAGCGAGTATTTTGACCTTCATCTTGATGCTAAAGGAAGGTATCAAATATTCTGTGAATATGCGATGCCCAATGCAAGGTGGAAATGGTTGAAAAAGTTTGGATCAAAGAGGGAAAACTTGAAGAACCTCCGTTGCAAGCCGCTACGCCACAAATGCGTGACTAGTGACTACTTAAGTGACCAGTGACTCCAGAGGTCGTGATCCGACGCGCTGAGTCCCGGAGTGTGTACCTAATTCAAGTTCTACAACTTCAAGCCATGTATGTATGTTGCATAAAAAAAGAGCGTTTTGAATTTTTCTGTGTAATTTAAAGCCAAAAGGCGCCTTTGAGAGCTAAAATCCATTCTGCCGACCAACTACAACACAGAAGCGTTCCGAACTGGCAAGAGGGCGGCGAACGCCAATACTTACGCAAGTTGTTTATGATGAAGTTGGGATACTTAGAATACAAAACAAACGTTGAAAAATTCCGGCATTCTGCTATTTTCTAGCTTTCGATCCATTAACCAACTGACCACATGCGACGTCCTATAGAGTACTTACTCGCTAGAGATATGCGCCTCACAATTTGGCGCACATCTGGCAGAGCCTGAAGGCTTAAACGTTTCTTATATGATACGCCCCAAAGCTTCGCAGAAACGCCGATGTAATGTGCGAAAATCATACCACCTCCTAGCTCGGTACTTTAATTATAAACCCGAGTACTTATGTTATGTCTCCCAGCCTCGTTAAGCTTCGCCCCAGCACCACCGCACGAAAACCCACCAGCTCGGCGCGAAATCTCATTCGAGGGAGATACGAGGGTATGAGGGGGTGGCATCGTCCAGGATTTCACAGAGTGAGGTCAGGAGGGCAACAATGTACAGTCTCTCGAAATACCCTCGGAGAAACGATTACAAGAAGAAATAAACTTTTACAAATGGTAAGCGATCGAGTACAGAAAAATAAAACACAGAAGCCGTAGGTACAAACATCTTGCCAATAAATCAAGAAGATGAATAAAGAAGAAAAATAAAATCACACAACACAGCACTTCAGTCGGTGCGATAGGAATTTTTTACAAGGAAACAAGCTCAAATCAACGAGAACCCGCCAAAATCCAAGAACGCCTCGCCAAGGGACATCTTGCGCACAACCAGCGCCTCTACGATCAACCTCGGCTGCTCCTTCTCTCCATTTCCAGTTGCGCCGAGAGCGCCAACAATACCAATGACCGCTGCGTCGACATCCAGATGCGACTCCCCAGTCGACTCCGCAGAAAACGTAGGGAACGAGGGCAAGGCGGTTGGGGGTGCAAATACATCGTCATCGCCGTCATCATCGCCAAAGTCGGCTATGCTCGACATGTCGAGGGTGGCAGAGTCAGCGATGGCAGCCATCGGGGCTGGTTCCTCCACAAGGCCGACGTGCAGTGCCTCTAGGCCGGTGATGAGCTTGTCGGTTTCTGCCTCGGCAGAAGCTGGAGGGGCTTTGAGAGTTTCCTGTCGAGATAGCTCTGCGTCGCCGTCAACCGTCTGCGTGGCGCGAGCCTCCAACACCTTTTTCTTTTCCTCCCTTCGTCTATCCCGGCCCTGCCGCCGAAGGTAGCTTTTCGTGGTCTCATTCGTCGGCTCTGCGACTGCATCGTCGTGCTGCAGATGTGCGTGGCCTGGCGACGAAGCCAGCATACTAAGATGCTTGTACTTCTTTGCCCTTTTATTCTTCCCGCCGGTGGAGTGTGCGTAATGCGGGTGGTTGTGCATACGCATACGCATAGGACGGGGCTTGAAGACCGAAGAGATCTCGAGGTCGATCGAGAACCGTGTCTGCAAGTTTGGTCGTTCGTCGTCCGCTGCAGAGTCTTCGTCCATAGAGAATATGCCCGAGGAGTCAATGGTGGTGCGACTCTGCTCAAACACCACCGTCACTGAAAGGTCCTCCAAGTCTGTCTCCGAGAAAGAATCAAGATCCGTCTCCGTCTCCGTTGTCACCGTCGAATAGCCACCCTCCAGCGAGGATGGCGTCCCCTCGTGCTTCAACGCCCGTTTTCCGCCCCCGCCTGCCCATTCGCCACTGCGCTTCGCCAGAGTGGCCATCACGGCCGGCACCTCAATCTCTTTCACGACAATGACGCTGGCACCTATCTCGCCAGCCATCATCTCGAGCGTCTCCAAGCTCTGCTCGAGCTCCTCCCTCGGCAACCCGATAAGTTCCCCCGAATCTGCGACACCGAGTTCGTAGTACGCCTGGCCACCTCCCTCGAGAAGACGCCACTTCATCTGAGTGACCAAGCGGGCGAAGCGCGCTGGAGATGGGTTGAGCAGCTGTAGTTTGTATTCGACATTCCCATCATCCGCTTCTGGAACGAGCCTTGGAATAAGTTCGGCAGCAAGAGGGCTAGGAGTGTGCGTCCGTGTCTGTCCTGGAATAGGAGACGGTGGAGTAGAAATAAGTGAATCCCAAGGGCTGGGAACTCGAGGGCTCTCGGATTCGGATTCTCCGAACATCTAGAAGTGTTGTGCGTCTATGTATGTAGAAAAATTGCGGCTTTGTGTTTTGAGTGAGTTCTGAATATTCGAGTAATCATTTTTTGGGATTGGGCTGCAACTCCGGATCTGCTGCGACTTATAAGCTTGGTGAATAAACAGACCGAGTCACTCTCACCTTTCAAGCTGTGCAAATTGTAGACATGACTCGAAGGCGATGGTTGTGGTGAGAGAGAAAGTTGTGGACGTGTCTGTGCGAGTCAGAAACGTTTGTTGACTGCCAAACAAACCCGAGTCTGGAGGGCTCGAACGTTCCTCAGCGTTTGGCAATAGAACGTTTCTACGGTTTGATTGGCTTTGAGAAATCGAGGCGAGGTGAACTACAGTTTATTTGAATACAAGTACTGATCGCAGTCAAATTCGTTACCACTAAATGCTGCCTTCAAATGACCGACGCGCCTATCTAAATACCTAATACCTACTAATGATACAAATAAATACAGTATCTACCATTTTTTGGCGCTATACCGCTCTTCGTCAGCTAGGAACTGATTTGAAAGAATGAGATATCATACCCAAAGGTCCCTCCATTGGTCAACTTCCGAAGGGAGGTCATATTCCAATCGAGAGTGTTCTTATAGACCGTATTTCCCCACCTGTGCAATGACACGATGATGTAAACACTGCTTAGAAAAGAGCGTCGGCAGAAAGAAGAACAGACACACCATTGCTGGATATTAGACCTCCCAATGCTTCCGTCCAACGGATATTGTAGACTTTCCAGGACATTAGCGGTGTTAAAGAGGCAGAAGAGAAAAAAGGGTTCGCTGACCAGAAAAATACCAAAATCAGCCCAACCGCGGTCCCAGCATCAAGCGCAGCAGACAGAACATCTACACGCATGCAGACATGTAAGCAAACAGAGTTTAATAACACCCAGGCTTCCCACTCCACTCACAATTGTACTTGGCCCAGTACGAGAAGTGCTTTCGTCTGACCACGTATTGGAAGATGAAGCCGATAATAGCCCATGGTACGTAGTTGACTGCGGTTGCTGGTGGTATTTGACCCACACCGGAAAAAATAAGACTGGTTGTAGCCTGAGTCAAGCCTCCGCCGAGAAAGATAGCGAAAGTCAAAAATACTCACGGGAAACTGGGGTCAAGATGCGGACGATCAGCCTGGGAAATGGCAACAAGAGAAGCGAGGACATACTTAAGATAATTTAAAGTGGTATTGGGGTATCGTCGGGTAAACATCCAGAGCAGGACGGGGCATGCGGCGCCGATGAGAAAGAAGAAACTTAAACCTGAACTTGCTTCGTCAAGGAATTTTTTCATGGAATATGACATGGACACACCGCTATGGTAAGAGTCAGAATTCTATTCTGGAACGTAGAGATAAGGACTCACTAGTAAATTTGGCCCTTTGTAAACTGCTGGCCGGGGCCGATCACACCCCACTAGAGTCCGCAGTCAGCATCGCCAAGCCGCGTGCACGGAGTAAAGCAATTTACAATGATGGAGGCTGTTCCGAAGACCTGCGTCGAAGCACAAGTGAAGCTGAAACGAGTACAACAAGTATTCAGATTAAATACGAAGAGAAAAAGCCTATTATCACGCACTTGTTCTTTTGGTCAGAATGACAGACGTTCCTAGTTGACATTTTATAAATAGAGAACACCTAGAAGTTAAATATATGCGCACATAATATTAGTAAACATCCTGCAAATAGTGGGTCAGAAGGTGCAGGTTATCATACAGGATGCGACACACCAAGACTGGACACCGAGCTGAACAGTTCCAGCAACAACAGTAGCAACAATCTGACACCAGAACATCGGTCGTGGAGGTATCTGAAAGCAGATAGTATTGACGAGCAGTCGAATAACGCAAGTTAGTGACGCTACCTTCATGTAACTGCAAAGAAGAACGAATCAGTCTCATATTTCCAACCCAAAACGGTCAAGACTGACTGTCCGAGTTTGAAGTCAGCTGTAAATTGCAAAGCTATTTGCCATTGCATTAGCCAAAATGTCGCTTTCAACTAACCGTAGAGACTGGCCCCACCTTGTGACATTGTAATGTATCCATAGGTCTGGCAGAATATAAGCTCAAAAGGTTAAAAAGGCGGGCCACAAAAATACCTTGAAACTAGAGCAAAGCGTTAGTACTGAAGAATCAAGAAAAAGGTAACGCAGAAACGTACATCATCATAGCATTAGGCTTCCCAGGAATCATGAAGCCCACAATGAGCTCAGTAATGACGCTGTCGCGAGCCAGCATCAATACGCTTTCTGCATTCAACTCTGTCACGCAGCACTCACTTTAACCCAACTTGTCTGTTCGTGACCGCCTGGATCATTCCGATGGGTATCACATAAAACGCGGCTGTCACGTCATAAGAACCGGCACAGGACCCATAAAAGAAAGCACACCCACATATAAGGAGCGCGATAATAAGCGCCCATATCGTCATACCCGACGGCCACACTTGTATACAAACGCACGCGAAGATGAAAGTGATTACTGTTTAATCGTGAGCTTCCGTCCTCTCTTCGAAAGCAGTAAGGTACGACATACCAAAGATGCATACATAATACCACTCCGGGACTGCCATCATGATGTCAGCGCCCAAGCTCGACACAACGAAGGTGAATTGATGGGTCAGAGCGGGTACACACCTTGGGGATAACGCGACATCAGCCGCGCATGGATATCCGGTTGCTCCCGCATGGCGCGCCCGAACTGTAGACGGATGGGTTTGTAAAAGTGAATAATAGCTAGATCATTGCACAGTCAGCAACCGCCGCCGGCGGCGGCTTGACAAACAGTCGCAACGCGCGCTCACCATGTGTGATTGTCGCTACGAATCACGAAACGCAACAGATCAACAAAACTCGTCAAAATTAGGTGCATATATTTGACTTTACCAGTTATAGATAGGAAGGAAAGACCATAGGACATGGCAAAGGCCGTTCTGCGAGCCAGCATCAATAGTCTGGGTGTTGATGATAAATTAAAAAAACAACGACTCACGGGAGAAACAAAGGACTATAATCTTGATAGGCTGTGATATTGAGGGAGGAGTGGTCGGCAGTCAAGACTCGTAATACGTCGTACGGTTTCCCGGTATTGTCGTAAGCTATCAGCGAGGAAATCCTGTTATAAGCAACAGCGTCAAAACCAAGAGCAAGGAAATCTATGAAAGACATGACTGACGGCATGTACTGGCTGTGCCAGACATTCTTGTACTATGAGAAACTTGCAGTGAGACAATGCGATAATGATTTGCACCCTCCAACGCACATAGAGTAGGGGTGTCAAGAACCCTAACGCGGAACAAATTCGTTAAAAAGGCCGGCGCTTCTGTCACTTCCAAAACAAAACTTACAGTAGAAGAAGAAGAAACCAATCATAACGTTCGCCTCTGCCCACCCTTTGTTGCGACGAATTCAGCCATCTAGATGAGGTGAACGGGATTTTTTAACGAAACGTACATGGTGTAGCAAGCCTGCAGTAGACAGCATGAGAAACAAGCGATTCCTCGCATCACGGGAAAAGTAACCAATGTACTCACGGACTACCGATAAAAGCGATCTGGTTCCAGTCGAGTGATAGCAGAGAAAATCCTAAACCGCTGTGGTATCTAATAATTCATGAGATTTCAACATCGGCAACATTACTTTGTGCAAATTCAGTGAGGACTTACCCAAACAACTGGTTGACTTTCTGATGGTGGGTTATCCGATATTAAGTGATAAGAAGCAACTCAGAGCTTGTGATTTACTTACAACATTGTTGGGGAATATCCAGCACACCTATAGACAAAGTTAGGGGCTTTCGGGACCCTGGATATCTGGATACTCACCCAGGTGAAAACACTACGCGAAGGGGGAAATAAGGGTCAGTCATGATCCCGAAAATTTGACCGTTGAGGCACAGATAAAGAAATACCTGAGAGCCTGGAAAAGGTAGCCGGGGACGATATCTAGGGGAAGCAAACACCGGTGATGAGTTTCGCGGATTAAAGGAGAACGACTGGAAGAAAAAAAATGGGAGATACGGAGATAACGAACACTGAGCGAGTAAAAGGAACACATACACCAGATAATAGCCCCGACAAAGGCGTAAAGAAAAAAGCGCTCTCTTGTGATTCCATCGCGAGGTCCGATACCGGCGTAGGTTTGAGAATGGAGGGTATTGAAGAGCGCGCATGAGACCAGGGTATTGGGCCAAACTATGTAAATTCAGAGATTTTATTTCGCTATCGAAAACGGACGTACTCATGGAAGGAGGGGCGACGAGGAAACGGCGGGCAATGCCGCCGATAGAAAATCCAATCAGTTGTGTAGACATCACGAGCATCCAATTATCTGCAATATTTCAGTTAGCGTGGGCCGTAGCAAATTTTGCACAGGGCATTACATGAGAAATTCCGTGTTTGCAGATACAAAACCCGTTCGACAGCAACAATGTCCGTAGCGTATGCGCTTTGTGCGCCTACACTTGCCATTATTGTAACCAACACCTAATCGAACGTCATGTCAGTGCCACTGTAATGATTTCCAGACGCACTCGGGGCGCTGTCAAGTTAATAAGCCGCTGCAAACTCACGTGTTCCTTGATAGTAAAAGGGCCCGGGTTCAGCTCAAATCCAAGAACTGTGTATGACGGGCATATTCGGACCCACGCCCGCCCTACGGGAATACGAGGAGCTGCGCAACAAGCTGCATTATTCGGAGAACGAGTGGGAATGAGCGATCGTAGTGCGCATGCAAAGACAGGGATACGTACACCTCCAATGATCACTGATGGGTAACGGAAGTAGAAGAATTGGTTCATGCCCGGAAGCAGAATAGCCCATATTATGCCTAGCACCCATGCCCGTACGGTCGATGCGGGCATTTCTGGGTCGTCAAAGTTTGCCACTGCAGAACGAACTTCGGGGTAGGGGGAATCATCCTCTGCAGCAGTGTTGTAAGACGAGTAATTTATGAGAAAATAATCGACAATTGACGCACCAAGGACGGACTGGCTGTCATAATTAGGATCGAATAAGCTCAGTATTCCACTTCCACGTCCAGTATACGTGGACGAAGTATCGGCGTGGTTCTCTAAATCTAAGGTGAGTAGAAGCCCCTTGGCATGGAAAAGAAGCAAGATAAGGACCCAGCGATTTCTCTGCGTCTCTGAGGTTGTACTCGTCTAAGGGATTTATGACCAGGTCCTCTTTGGAATGAAACCGGCTCATGGCATCCCTCCTCCGGCTGATCGCGTTGCTGCTGCTGCTTCCTTGGGCGGGGGGATATGTATGGACTGAATTTTCCAGCGCAATGGGGGCACGCTGTTATGACGGGGCTGTTGTGGACTGGTCTGAGTTTGGCCGGCGACAAATCGGGCAAAAACACGACTACACACCTCTTTGAAATAGATAGAGGTGTGATAAGGTGAAAAATGGCGAAAGCTGGGTCGGTATAGGGGTATTATGGTCTCTGGTATTGTGTCTTGTGTGTGGTTAGGGAGGAAACTGTGTGCGAAGGAAGAAAGGCAGAGGGCCGGAGACAGTTGTATGCTGTTACCTCTAACTGTCCCTCACTCCATTCGAAGTACGACGGAAAGATGGACCGACAAGGCACTTTCTCCTTACAAGATCACGTGCACCTTTAGAAATCGTGTTTCATGCTCTTGGCAGAAACACATCAGCTCCCCTTAGCGTCCATATATCATCCATCTTCACTTTTCTCCAACCCGATCCCCTTGTTCCTGTCGCAATACTCGTCCCCTCGCTGGAAGATAGGGCTCGCTTGCTGGGTCCCCAGATTCTCAAATGACAGTCAAGTCATGTCCAATCTTGGACGTGAGAGACAGCGTGGCTGAAACAAACAACTATCACAAACTTACGCGGACTTTGTGCTACCAACACTTCTGCAATGGGCTGCGTGCCTGAAGAGCCCACCGTTTTTGGACCGATATCGTACGCTCTCGCAGATATCACCGAACTATTATTGTAAACCACCCGCCATCAGAGCTTGCAGATGGAACCGATTTTCCATGAGCGTTGCAAGTTCGTTTTCTTGCATCGACCAACTTGAAGGGATTTTCGTGTCCAATAAATACCGACAAATGGCTGGAGATTGTTTCTCTGCAACCCTGGATAACGTCAGGTCGCCCTTATCGCTCTGCCACATATCATACACCGTACGCCCAGAACGCCTGCTCTCGTGCCCAACCTCTCGGTCCCATCCTTCCTAGTCGCTGGCTCAAGCGAGAATCCGGGCATACAGAATTTCCATCCGACAATCTCGGCTTGTCCAGGTTGGTTGGCCAGTGACCACAAACACCCATGGGCGCATCGTTCGACATTGCGATTCTCTCCCAGTCCAGCTAGAGACCTAATTCTGGTCTTCTGTACTTACATAACAGATGTCATGTCGGTCAGCTCGGCAAAGGTCACCTTCACGAACTGTGCATCTAAAAGTGGAGAGACGGCCTTCCGTTTCCATTTATACGCGCCTTTTACCCACCTCTGCCAGCGCCACCTACTGCTCCCTTGTCCAGTCGAACTATATATATAGACGAGCAACAAAGATGGCACACCACCGTCGATTGTGTCTATTGTTCAAAAGCTTCAGGCCCAGTCGTCTTCAGTGCTATGTTTCCCGGTTCGGACTTCACCATCGCGAGAGATTCAGGAAAGATCTGCACGCGATGGATCGTCCACGTAAATTAGTTGTGGCGCTCCTTGACCACGAGCCCGAGGTCGGGCATCTCAAGTTTACGCGCCGAACTGTTTATATCCTCCAATATGACGAATTGTTGTTTCGTTTTAATTTTATAATCTCGTTAACGGCGGGGAAAATGAGATGCGGTTCATGTAAATAACCCGGGCTCGAGTGACTTTCCTCAAGTCCATTTTGGTTGGAGGACAGGTTGATGTCTCGTGACCGGAGCCGCTGAACCTTGCAAGTTGCGCTCTGTCCATAGGACCTCCCGGTAGCACCAACAATGGGTTGACAGCTTTTAAAGCTCAGGAGTCAGATATGGCCCGTCCTATCTCTCATTTTGAGCAATTGGATTTGCCCGGCCGCCATCTGGACCCCTGGGGAAAGGTCATTATCATCTACAGATATCCAGCTCCATCAGGCATGGTCGTCTAGGTGCTCTCATAAATTATAATTTATTGCATTCCTCGGGTATTCTCAGGGCTATCCTTTTCGACTGCACCGAGTCCCGACCGACGAAAGAGCATGTGCGTCCTGTGTGCGCCTGTGTTCATTAACTTTAATGTACATCTCAAAAGAAAAGAAATCTCGGCCACGATAACGTCGACGCTTTCCGAGTCATCGCCAAAATACTTCGTCATCCGCGGGCTCATTGATACCCTTTGGCAGCTGCGTCGACTGTATGGTCCAACCGCACCCGTACCTCCAGATAACTATGTTTAAGTACGCTGTCAGAAACATTCGTAATGCCGTGCTTGGTTTTCTCTTCGGCAAGCCATTTGGAGTTGCTCGAAGAGGATGACTGCGCATGGCGGACATGCAGTCAGCCTGTTTGCTCTATCACACGCCAATCCAAGTTATAATAAAATCTCTACGCTTTCAACTTTTATCTGACAAGCCGTCGACAATGCGTGTCGGCGTATTACGCGTTCACTCGTATAAATTTAATTACTTAGTAATAATATATCGTCCAAAGCGTTTTCTATGCGCGATTTCCGCTTTCAGTTTGGGTCTTTGAGGACCCCATTGCGAAAATGTGGTGCAATTATCAATATATTAGATGTTAGTCGACAAAGGCCACTTAAAGGTAACGAAATCCAAGACTTCAAAATACCTATTCCTCAACGTCGACCTCCGTTCCCCAGTCGCGTCGCTTCCAGATGAACTGTTCATATCGTGAAGTTCATATCGTACATAATTTCATAAAATCATCCCACGATCCTTGTTTGAACTTTGCCAGGTGCCTTGACGACGCTTCAGGCCGGTTATGAGTAAAGCCGGTCCTCACGTAAAAAACCCGAACTTACATATTTCTCCTGTTAACACTCCAGTCGAAGTGTTTTTTCGTTCACATCCAAACTTCACAGGATCATTGTACCTACATATTTGACGTCAAGGTTTGGGTGAAAACTGCTTACTGACCGTATATACATACGCCCAAACAAGTTAACAGCGAGAGAGCGCGCGCTTAAACAACGTGATAAGAGGATTATCGTGAATCACCACGGATTGCCTATGCTATAAGTACATAGATCAGTTTCACTGGATGGAAATATAAAAAGTAATTATGGTGTATGAAATATCTTTTTTTCTGGGACTGAATCAACGTCATGTGTACGGCACGAAACCCACGTTCTGTCCACAAGAGTAGTGAAGTACTAGTACCAAGTAGAACAACATTTGTTCGGTAGAAAAAGGATCACCACGAAGGACCCTTAGTGTCAAGAAAATATTCCCTTCGCCTAAGTGAACGTACGCAGGTCTGTGGGCTGCGAGTGGTTTTTTTTTTGAAGGGGACAGAGTGCGGCAAATCTATATAAAAGAACGGAACATACTTGGCCCCATACACACGAGCGCTTGACAGTCGGACGATCCATTGCCGCCGACCTGAAGCTGCCAACGGCCTGAAGTCCATACATAGTCGACGTCCATGGAACATATCTTGCTCAGATAAGGAATTTGTGCAACGCAACGAAAGCGACACAATCCAGGACATAGTGTAGGGCTCAATTGTTCGAAATAGGATGAAATTACAGTCTAAGAACGGCCCTGCCGAGCGATCTAGGCTTGACAAGATAGGGCAGATGAAGTTTTTGGGAAAACGATAGTCGGAAAGAAGTGCGGGCTCCGGGGGGCTTAGCCTCTGCGCACGTTGCAGTGCGACCCTGCTGACGATCTGCGCCACACTGTCTTGATCTACGAGGTTGCGACGTGCAGTGGGATTTATATATATCCATCTTTTTGCCTAGATGAATACAACAGATAAGCTCCTCACAGCTCCTCACTCGCATCGTCTCTCCACAAATTCCATCTTTTCTAACATCTCCGTAAAGATGTCAGTATAAGATGGCCATCTCCGCAGAAACCACTGCCAACCCCACGACCGTCATGACCGCTAATGGTGCTAAATTCCACCGTGCAAACACCCACTGTTTGATGAAGATCCCTTTTTGATTTAATATTTGTTTCCATAGCAGTCCCGCGAGGGACGCGCTGAAGGTAAACGACACGGCTCCAATGTTTGACGCGACGGCCAGCGCGATAGCCGCTGACCGGTTGAACGCAGCTAGATTGACGTTTGTGTCTGGGGGAGCAGATACGGTAGCGGCTCTGACAACCTTGGTGAGAAGGATGGTGGCACCGATATTCGTACCACTCAGGTTGCACATAATGACGCCAAGGACGCCTATTATCCAAATCGTGGGGTACATCATCCTCCCCGTCGCGATCACGAGCCAGCGGGCGAAAATATCTATCCATCCTTGATGAGCAAGTGCCTCGATTAGGATAAACTGCGAAAACGCGAAGGGGACCAGAGCAAAAGGTAAGCGGGGGAATGCGGTGTAGAATGTGGGGAAGCGTGTAGCGAAGTTGGTTCGGTAAGAGTGAAGGTCGCTGTACAGTTTGTCGAGGGAGTGAAATGGTGCGGTCGGGGTTTGGTCAGGAGATTTTCGCAAAGGCGGAGTCAAAGTGTTTGTAGTCATCGCAGTGTTCGCCGTATTAGAGCGCGTGCTGGTTCGCGTTTGGGTAGTAGATGGTACCAAAGCGGGATTAACCTCATCGAATGTGACTGATCGCGGTTGGGTGCCCGTTCCGTTGAGTGTTCCCTCGAGGTCCTGAGATTTGATTGTGCTTTCTCTATGCTGTCTCCCAAGTTCTTGCATCACAAGATCATCCTCAACATCTGCCAAATTGTCATCCGATCTCTTTGCTCTGGCTTGACCCATCATCGGCATGTTGTTGACGCGGCGGTAGTGGTCCCATGCGAAATCAAAAAGGAATTTCGTGACAGCGAATGGCAAGCTAATCTTCCAGACGTCGACATGGAAGAAGCTCACTATGATGATGACGACCAGGCATGTTCCCAGCAATATACTTCCTACCCATGCGCCTTGTGGATCGAGCAGCACAGAGCGTACGTCCAGATCACCGGAATTATCTAGACGTTTCGGGAGGTATTTCGATTTGTGGAACTGTGCCGCCAGTGCAATGAAACACGTTATGCTGCATGCCAGGAAGGGTAGGATGGTGTATACAGTGAAAGCGGCATTATTGACGCTGAATCCTTCGCAGATAACGACATTTGTAGGATTACCAACGAAGAGCACCATGCTCGCCGTGTTTGCAGCAGCAAACTCGGACATGAGCCACGCGATGGGTTCAAGCTAAAGAGTGTTCAAATTCGAATACGTTATAAATATGTTGAAATCTCACCTCGTTCGCTTTCGTGTAGTATACAAGAAAAGCCGTTCCAGATAGGATAACGGGATCGTTGCCGAGGAGAACACTGAGAGCGGTTAACATCATGTAGAAGTACAGGAAGAGTTTCCATCCGTTCGATCCTCCCTTATTGCTGACCCAGAATGCAGCCGCTTGTAAGATGCCCGTGATATCGAGCGTGATCGCCATGTAGGCCAGCGAAAAGAATAGGATGAGGATGTTGTATGGCTTGACTCCATCTGTGCCACTGCAACAGAAGATTCAGAGAGTGTTAAAGATGCCAATCATTAAAGAATGTGTCAAGGGTGGTTTGCTTCGAAAATCAAAGGGTAGATGACATACACGATACCATCTCTAATCTGGTTCGAAACGGCATTAAGATGGCATCATATATGCAGGGTCTAAAACACTTACAACGCTTGGTCCTAAACATTGGGCTGCCCATAGAACGAGAATGGCGATGATTGGCGCAGTCGTGAGGTTGAGGTGGATTCGTTTACGGCCCAAATAGGGCAAGAGAATAGGAAACGAGAGGGGTTGGATGACGCAGATAATAGACAAGACGAATACCACCAAGGTGCCTATGGATGAACCGGAAACCATGATAATGTGCTGTCATAAACACTGAAATCCCTGAGAAACGCGGTGCCTTGCGAAGCTGTCCAAACCACGACGAAGTGCGCTGGTAGTAAGACCTGCAAGATGACGGACGTTAGAAAGCCTGCGATTCGCCTTCTAAGGTATTTTGCTTACTCTGGAGCCTGGCTATGCTTGTCCAATACAGAACTTCTCACATGGGTGTAGTGGAGTATAATCGGATCAAGTAGACACCGTGCACTGCCTCCTTCACACCATATCCGGGGTGAAGCCGAACGTCAAGGGACTTCTTCACCTTTCTTGTGCCTGTCTGGCTGGGAGAAAGTTCTGAATGTCTTTGAGAACAGCCTCTTTAAAACCGAAGTTCAATGGTGAGATGGTGCTGGTGGTAGTAGGAAAGATCGGGGTCTGAATTTAGGTAAATCCCGCCTCATGCCGAAGCTAGCGCCGAAACATGCCGAACCCACTGCAGAGCGCCAACCGTTGTCCTGTCTTTAAATTTTGAGCGTTCCTCAAGCTTTCCTTGTACCTAGATCCTTGTAGATCCTTGTCAGGCAAGTAGTCGGATCCTTGGATTATCTCGGAAATGACCCACGCCACCCCCGAGGTTGCCCATGAGGTACGAGCACAGCCTCGTTTCGCTTGGAAATACTCAGTATCTCGTTCTTCCAGTTTCTTCCTCGCAGATCAGCAGTCTTTGTGGAAAAGGTTGTTTGGGAACCTTATAGTAGCCTAAAATGCTGTCGAGAGTTCCTGCTCCAACCCACAGACATGCAGCACCTTCAGGCAAGTGATATACGTCTTTGTTTTGTGAAATTACCTCAACTTCGTAATACAGGACCATGGCCTTTCGTAGATATCGATGACGAGGCCAATATTTCATTTATTTGACCAGCTAGTCTCGACTAACACCTTCGTTTTATAGGTTGATCCCAGCCGAATCGATGACCCTGATAGCCACCTTCCTCTATCCGCCGCGGCGTGCGATCACAAGCAGACGCCGAACCAAGAAGTATGCTGGTGCAAATACCCGCAGGCGCTCTATCCGAACTGGACGCCGCGTCAGCAGAAAAAGAGCCGGATTGCAAAGGTTGTGGAGAAGCGGACGGAGAGCTGCACGATACGCTACCTGGACGTGATGAAGGACGGTATGTTCGTGAATGCAGGCGACAGAGAGGTCAATGAACGGACGGTGGATGAACACTGGCATGCGATTCAACGAGGGGTACGTTTGGAGATTTTATACTTATTGACATTTTCTGATAGATATTCTAGAGGCCTTCGGGTGTCCATGTTCGTGCATTGTTCGTCGATGGCCTGTCTGGGCCAGTACTGCAGATCCTAGGGACACGATATAATATCGAGCCGTTCTTTTTCTCGTCTACGATCGGGTGGATACCCTCACGGCATCAAACGAACGTTGTCGCAAATGAATCCGACCGTAAGCACATTTATTTGCCTCTCTTGAGCGACGACTAACGCCCAGCAGATATCACCATCACCTTAACGTTCATACGCTCGACACCCAACCCTACGACCGTCCCACCGAGCCCCGAGGCAAGCTACATCGCGCCGAGCAACTTCAGAAGAAGAATTCCGGAGGTGGTGATCGACACGCGGGCGCCGCTCATTCTGCGGTCGAGCAACCTGCAGCTGGTGGCGGACCAGCTGGCGGTGCACATGTTGCGCTCGCGGACGAGCAACACGATCATCTCGCTGCACTCGCCGAGCCAGGAGCAGCACCGTTCGACGACGGCAGCGTTGCTGCACACGCGGGTGCACGCGACGGGGCGCTCGGTGTACTGGAGCAACATTTTCAAGGACACGACGGATCCGACATTCGTGTTCCTGAGCGTGCTGTGGTATGCACTGTATGCGTGGGACGAGGCGCTGGAGCATCTGTACAACCATATTTGCTACTTGGAGTCTCAAGTCATCCTGACGAGCGATTTGCAGCTTACGCATGAGCTACACATCCTTCGTGCACATCTCTTGCACTATGAGTCTCTCCTGACGGATTTCAAGAAGAGCGTCGAGTTCGTGCAGCATACTCCGAATCCGAGCTTGCAGGCTTTGGACATTGAAGATGAAGAAGCCAGGGAAATGAAGAAGAGAAGTGCCGCGACGATGAAGAGGGAATGCGAGAATCTGTTGACGGAGATTGACAGGCTTCAAAAGAGCAGAAGCTTGCAGGATATGAGGTTGAAGAATGTGATGAACTTGGCATGTTTCTTCCTTCTCTCGAGTCTGATCAGGATACTTAACTTTGAGCAGGAATTCAGCATTGTGAATATCGAAGACAGCAGGGGATGCAGAAGCTAACCGAGGCCGCTATTAGAGACAGTGCTGGTACGTGTTTGTTCTTATTTTATCTCTACCTTCTTATAATTGTTCTTAGCTATCAAGCAAATTTCGTATATGACCATGATCTTCGTCCCTGCGGGCTTCGTTGCCGTATGTCTCAGCTAGTCTCCTACCTTTCATAACTCATCTTGTCCGCAGGCTGTCTTTGGAATGAACGTCCGCGAAATCAATCCCATGTCGTACGGGACACTCGCCCACTACGTGCAGTTGCCGCCCCTCTGACCGCTTTCACGATCTGGATCATCATTGCCTATCAGATCCAAATAAGGGACCCTCAGGCTGCTCCATCATCGGACAACGACTCGAATGCCAACCTGGATGATGGAGCCTCGGACTTTGCTTATCTTGGGATGCCGCAGAAACGCAACAACGTGGTGTTCAAGCGCATGGATCTGTGGGCGAGGCTTTGGTGGCCTGTTATTCTGTTCTCGACGGCCTTGGAGAGGAGGAAGAGGAGGAAGGAGATGAGGAAGCCACAGACCAGGATCGACACTGACTAGGATTAAGTATACCCCTATTGTTAACAGCGGAATTTTACCACCACCACCGCTCTAATCTCGTGGATTCTGGGAGATTATATACCAGGATGTATCGATACCCTGTAACCATTTGTTATTACATCCTTGTAATGATTTTTTTTAATTTTTTTTGTTTTTTTTTATTTACCATGTCTAGTACGCTAAGCGATACTTCCTTTATACTCGACACATCCTTGTAATAATTTCGTCTTAAACAAGCCATGGATCTTCTGCAAGTTGATATGTCGAACAAGTTCGCATCTTGATTCTATCAAATTTTTGAGGATTGTGTTATGTACAGTAGACTAAGGTAGCTTACCCTAAGTAAATTTAATGCACGCGACGCGACTTGGCACGTGCAAGCCAACCACGAAGTTGGCCCGACACCCCGAAGCCGAACGTATTTTCTGCACTTTCTCTTATCCACAACTATTGGACATCCTGGATCTTAAGGAGCTACCTACAGATTTGTACATATTTGATTAAGGTCAGGATTGTCCGTTGTACTTTGTTCAAAATCAATGAACGCCAATGAACATGCATAACAGGCTTAGTGCATGCGGATGTTCGGACGGCGGCCTAGTCCTTCACCTGGACCACGATGGGAGGCACTACAAGGTGCGATCATATGTGCATTTGCGTTGTAACATTTCTGACCAATGGCAACTGACCTACTTCACGCGATGAATCGCCGCCATTTAGAACCCGCCACCGATTCTTCTCAAGAAGAGTTCGAGTGGACGATGATGATGAAACGCCAGTTGGTACCGAAAAGCAGAGGACAGTCCATGCACAGCCGGCTCTTAAAAGAAAGGATAGCGACTGGACTTGGAGCGTTGAGTCAACCGCAAAGCGTCCCAGGCATGAACAAACTATGGGACAAGGTCAGAGAGTGGAAAGTTCTGCTACAACTGGAAGTATATCAGCGCGGGTATGTTCATATAACATCTCGAGCAATTATTAGACACTAAATTTAATTGAAAACAGGCCAGCCAGGAGGTTCGCGTCATTCGTTTTCCGCTCATCTCAAGCAGGTCCATCACGCTCTCGAATTCCATACCGATTGCCAACACCAACACCAGCATTTCGGCTGGCCCAAGTCTGCCTTCATCTTCTTCGTCTATGCCACCGCCACCAGATCCGTCACGGTCAGCCTCCGGCAGTAAACAAGCCCATGTTCCTGAGCCATCACGTCCTAAGCACATCTCGATATTTAGCAGCCCAGAAAAACAACCAGTGCGCTCGTCAGAAGCGGCAGGAATGGCTCCTCCTGCGAAGACACGAGAGCCATCCTCAGTACACCGAAGGGATTTTCCCAGCTCACTGTCTCGTGACTTGTTCTCCCGACCGCCTTCATCGCAAAAAGATGGTCCATCTTCGAGCAAAGTCCCTCTTCCGTCCAGAGCTAAAAATGAATCCTCTCTTGGTAGCTTATTTTATTTCTCAGACCCACTTCGATGGCACTGAAATATCCCATAGCATTCGTACTCATATCAGACCCAAATCACCTACCAATGAGGTTATTGAGATATCGTCAGGCTCCGAGCAATCTCCCCCACCACATCGCAAGCCCAAGTCTTCCAAATCACCGCAATCCAGTAAAGGAATACACAAGTCGGATCAAAAACCATCTGCTTCAACCCTATTCGAGCCAGAAAGAGTACCGGCGGATGGCAGAAGGCTCGTCGGAGTTCGGCCAATGTTCCCAAGGACCCCCTGAAGTCATCGAAATCTCGATAGCGACGAAGAGCCAGCGAAGCCTCCGCTGCGGCGGCCACGACCGGTCGCCGGAACTTCAACTAGCAGGTTATCAGAACTGGTCAACGATTGTGTTCCGCCACCGCAGACAGCAGAGAGAAGGGCGTCGACATCCCTTATCCTCTTCGTCCTCAAGATAGTGCCAGAGATAGGATGGATGTAGACCTCAAGCGTCCAAGTGAAGGAACCTCTGCATTACCTCAACCTCTTCAGCGTGCATCAGGAATCGACTCTGATCAAGTCATGGACACGGACTACGAAGCAGATGTTGCTTCGCCCGCATCTCCAGAGATGGGGGTTGATCGAACCGAGACTGTTCCTATCAATCTTCCTGCTGCTGCCCCACGGGCAAATACTCCGGCCGCAAGTAGCAAAGTTGAGCTAACAACTCCAATCCTTCCGTCCCAATCTTCTGCCATACGTAAAGCACCACCCGCAAGCCCGACCTCTGTCAAAAAGCCGCCCATTAATCGGCAAGGATTGAATCCTGTGCCTGTTCCACCTATGGATGAAGTAACGACCCCATCGTCCAAGCACAAACCTCAAATGGCCGTCAAGTCTGCATCGAGTTCCAAACGAGTGGCCTCGCCTTCGTTGCAGTCCGCCAGCAGTAATTCTGACTCTGACGAGAAGACTTCATCCCGACAAGCCTCGCAGGGAGCCTCTTCCACTGACGGTGGCATTGATATGCGTAATTTGAGCGATGCATTGGGCATAGCTGTGCCGTTCATCAGAACACGTACTCCCGAAAGCTCTAACCAGGTAAAGGAGCAACCCCTCTCGCCTCAGCTTCCTGGAGCTTCGGTACATAAATTGCTCTATGCCACAGATATAATTTGGCTAACTTAACTCTGTGTAGGACTCTGACATATCAAGTTCCGTTAATTCAAGGCGCATGGCTCGGAAAACAGTAGGGGGTCGATCCCGCGGACAGACGTTGGCGGAGGCCTATAATGCTGCAGGCCAGTCCAATGCGGTTCATACACGTCGCGGAAGCGCTCGCGAGATGGTCATCGATCTGACATCGGATCATGAAGAGATACCTGAGAACAGTCCTGCTTTTGAGCCTGCTAGAAAAAGTGGCAAGATGCTCGCAAACGCCCTCTCGACATGGAAAGGCAAAGCGCGCGCTCCTGCTTCTACTTCTACTTTCGCCGCACCTCCAGGTAACATGGTCTTTTCATCGTGTCCTTTCGTTCGTATTCTAACTGATTATTTGGTAGGTGATGAACCCCTCCCATCGGAGTCTCGCCCAGACACATCCCGGTCGGGCACGGACGAGCTTCTTCTCCGCCCTGCTGAACCATCTCCTCCGCCAGAGTCGCCCTCGCCTCTTTTGAAGACTGCTCCAAGTCCAGTCGGAAAATACCCCACTTTGAATTCAGTACCAGCTGCCGACAATCGCCCTCTTCTTGAGACTAGGCACTTTTCCGCTCCTTCGCTTCGCGGGCCCAATTCCTCCATTCAGTCCACAGAAACTCAAGCCCGTCCTTCGAGTAGCGCAGTGGTATTGGACAGTCTCAAAAACTCGCCACCTCCGCTGAGACCTCAGGGACGGCCTGCTTCTATGGGCTCATTGCTGCAACAATCGGTAGCCGAAATTGCACCGGCGAAGACTCGAATCGTTCACACCGGAATCTCTGCTGAATCCTCATCTCATCCACACTCGCCCGAGGCTCAAATCTCGAAAATTGACCTCGCTAGCGGAGTCTCGACGGCTCCTTCACCCCCAAAGTCTCCCAAATCGCCCAGGCTATCTCAGGCTCGCATCTCTGCGTCTTCCCCCATTCTTCCACGGTCATCTTTCAGCGGCGTCTTCAAACGAGCTACTCAGGAGAGAGATGATGGAACGAAACCATTTGCTGTGGTCGCTGAACAGATCGCTGTACAGCAAACTGCCTCCGAGTCCATCTCGAATGCGTCGCAAGACATTGACATGCTTTTTGGTTCAGAAGGCGGGGCTTCCTCAGGTGGCCAGTCGGACGATGAAGCTATGCAAGACGCTGAAGAAGTCCAGGCGTTAGTTGAGGACGAAGGCGATATGTCGGAGTCTATGCCCGTTGAAACAGACATCCAGTCGGCACCTGATGGCTCAAACTTCACCATCCCTCGCGACACGACAACTTCCAGAATGTCTATGCCAGATGATTCAGCATATGGTGGATCGAGTGATGCAGGACCCAGCAGAACCACGCCTTCGATGCCAAGCACTAGTCGACGTTCATCGCGGAGGTCTTCTCGATCGTCGGCCAACGACAATTGGCCGCTGACTCCTGAGGACGATTTCGGATCACCCGTACCAGCCAGTCGTCATACGACCCCCGACGAAATTGCACCCATCCGGGGTGGGAAAACGTATGGCGGGTTTGCCGCCATCACATGGAAAGACTACAGGCAAAACCTCGACAATTTCGCTCCAGTATGCCATTACGCAAAAGACCTCCCACATGGCTTGCAAGACCACGTCAACAATATGTCGCAGTATACTCGTCTGATGCCCGGAATGCGCGATCTTTTCCTGGCCATCATCTTGGAGAATACCGTTGATGAGGAACATGACGCACCGCAGATCGAAGTCCAGAACAGCGTCGACGAAGAGCCGACACCGCCGTGGGAGTTCTATTACACCAACAAAATGTGGCACGGGGAAGGGGTTCCTCCTCCTGATATTAAGAGTTTGGTGAGCTGTACATGTAAGGGGGCCTGCAATCCAAGGTCAAAGACATGCGCTTGTTTGAAACGGCAGCGAGAGGCTGCTCATGACCCAAACCTGGAATTTGCATATGACAAAAATGGGAAGCTGAAGATTCCCGGATATCCAATCTTCGAATGCAATGATCTCTGCGGTTGCGATGGTGAATGTCGCAATAGGGTGGGGTTTCAAACTTTCATATAATGAAATTCTCTGACCACATATTTGTTTCAAGGTTGTACAACATGGAAGGAAGGTTTCTGTTGCAATCCGAAAGACAGAAAGCAAAGGCTGGGGTATGTCCAGAGTTCACATTCTTGTTGATACCCACCTAAAAGGATTCCTTCCAATCTTAGGTGTCTTCGCTACCAAGAGGATCCCGGAAGGCACTTTCATTGGAATCTATTCCGGAGAATTGATCACTGATACATTGCTCACGAACGTGGAATGTACGTCTATCTTTGATTCAGATTTTCAATTATCGTGAAGATTTGATAACTGAAAAATATTTCTAGAAAGTATAATAAGTTTGGCCGAACTTATCTCTTCGATATTGATTTCCATCACTCCGAGATGAAAATGGCATGGAGTGGACAAATAAGTTCACCGTTGATGCTTACCATGCAGGCAATGTAAGCGTCGATAATGTTCTTGTTTTATGTATTCTCGTTTAAATTTTTTTTTCAGTTTACTCGTTTTCTTGTAAGCTATCTTAATTTTCTCTATTCATGGCAAATAATATAACATGAATATTAGAATCATTCATGTGACCCAAACAGCCGGCTATATGCTTGCTACATCAACGAAGGCAATATTCAGAAGCCATTGCTCGTCATTTTTTCCCGACGTGACATTGAAGCAAATGAAGAAATTTGCTTCAATTACCAAGGAAGATACCCGGGTGAAGATGATGATGAGGAAGGTGATGTAGCTGATGACGGAGCATCTACTGCAGATGAAAAACAGGATCTTATCTACATGAGATGCATGTGTGGTGCAAAGAATTGCACGGGTATGTTGTCCTCGCCAATTTCTTGCTGAACCCTACATAACAATCTTTTCTCAAGGTGTAATGTTCAATTGAGAACCAATGAATGATGCATTCAGTACAACTTCTCTAATAACATGTTGCTCAAAAGCTAACTCAAGATTATTTATATCTAGAATCACTTTGCTACTACTTGAAAAGGGCCTTCCAACATACTCAATTCTTCAATGGCTGTCTTTTTATTAGCATCCTTTGCACATAACCATTCTCTTCTCTGTTTCATAACCGTGCGCTTTCAAGGTCTTCAGCTGATAGTTTCTCAGAACAAACAAGAACCCAACAAGTGCTTGATAGGTGTCTTTGATGAAGGTTGACTTCATCACAAGAATGGGGCCGTGCGTGTTTGGCCTGACCAGAAGCTCGCTAGCTCTGCGGTTGTACGGGCGTGTATATACGCCGATATCATCCATGATGGCCTCGTAAACAGTGTAAAGGCAACCGGCTGGAATGCCGTGTTCCTGTCCGTGTAACTGGGCAGCCCAGGATCAGGAATGAGCCTCGAAAAAAATACTTCGACATCCCTTACCTGCGCGAAAATATCTCCGAGTAGAGACATTCGGGGACGGCAAGTTGCAGCCGAGAAGCTCGCGAATCTTCGGAGCTGATGATGGGCTTTCCTCCAGCGCAATTTGACGTATGGGTTGAGACTCGTCGTCGGGGATGAAGAGGTAGTTAACCTTCGGTTCTTCGTCCCACCGTGGATTATTAAAGAGACTCTTGCGAAGATCTTTCATTTGTTCTTGAGATTGAACACTTTCTTGAGGAGGAATAGGGATTTCTAAAAAACGTGCCCTTCCTGCCAGGATTTCATACCAACTAATCGACAAATCGAGAGGTTAAAGGGAATAATGCAGACCGAAGATTCGAGAGTGGACGTACATGGTTTCGGGCTCTGTCATCGAATCCAAGACCGACTTTATGTCTCGCAATGCCTCGTCTTTCATCTGCACTTCCGCCGCGGTATGATGTTGGCTTTTTGACAGAAGCTTGAGCATGGTGTCGTAAGATTGAACGCATTCGGAGTACTCTTGCAGAGCCTGAGATCAACCCGCCGTCGATCTAAATATTCTTGTACGGAATACGGAGTAGAGACTTACGTGTTGACAACGCGCGAGATGTAACCACGCCTGCACATTTCCCGGAGAGAGCGTGACAGCCTACGGGAAAAGAGGCAATTAGCATTCTTCGCTCATGTACCATCGTCATAGTGTACATTACTCACCTGCTTTGCGTCACTGGCGCTTTACCATATCTTCATACGGAGGAATACCCCATGAGCACACATCCTATCGGGCCCATAACACAATGAGAAGGTACGAACTGCCCGAGTTCTCGATAACTGTCTGCGCGATTGCAGTAAAGGCTCGCGATCGCCTCAGTGTACTTTGCAACAGCTCCTGGATAGTCGCCATTTGATGCAACGCGACTCCTTCATTGCCCAGTTCCATCGCAGAAGGTTGCGCGTCCATGACTCTGTGGATAGTCTTCGAGGTGGGGAAGACCTAGCGTTGACGGTCAATGCTATTTCTATGCGGTCTGGGTAGTCGAGGCCATTGAAAGTTTCAGTTGACAAGATTGGCAAGGTCTATGTGGACCAAGTGCGCTAGTTCGCTGGACTGATTGCTTCTTCACTTTCGGATTGACAGAAATCAGCCATAACCCTTCGTAGATGTGCAAAAGTCATTTACCTTGAACAGAATCCATCCTACTAGCTGTGGTACTCGCAACTTCCTAAAGAGGGGTAAGTGCCGGTGCAGAACCTATACAAATGTTAAAGATCAGCGACATTGAGGAAAGTACGACTCCGTCTCTGAAGGTTAGATATTGGATGAATCATTAGCATTAAGTACGAATGTTGAGCATTTGGATAAAAGGACAGGTCCGCGACTGAATAAGCAAATGATGGATGCAATTACATCGAAGGAGAGAGAGGTTGGAGCATAAGGGAATCAACCAATGGGCAGAATGAAATGTAGGTGGTGATGATACAGAAAGAAAAACCTAGTCTATGACAATGACATCTCCGAGCTGCCTCACAGGCCGCCTGCTGCTTCCTGCGCCTGAATTTCGGTCGGTCCTGTTCTGCGGGTGATGAGTCCGAGCCTTCTTAGCTGCAGCTTCTCCTTCCTCGTCTGAATCCAGCAAATCCACCACTTCACCCGCCGCAACAGCTGTGCCCCGTGTGGCGCCGTCATCTCGTTTCCGTTTCTTGCCCTTCCCATCCCTTGACCGCCCTGCAGCCTGTCCCATCTCCAGTCGTCATCAGAATCGAGAACAATGACGCTGTCTTGTGCGGAGGATCCCGCACTAGCAGCGGTAGATCGAGTAGACCTGTCCGCCGAGCTGGAATTTCCTGCGCCATCTGGAGGTCCGGGCTCTGCTCGTTTCTTGCCCTTTGCTTTGCTTGACTTGGGAGACGCAGGCATCTGGGCCGCAACGGGAGGCGGTGGCGGTTTGGGACGAGCATACGTTTGTGTCCACTGGCGCGCCGTGGCGTCATGTTGCTTGCGACTCTTCATGTATTGTGTAGCGATAGATGGTACTGGATCAGAGAAACCGAGTATATATGCGTCGAGTAAGTGAGCAAACAGGTAGTTCAGGAAGATAATAAATGGATTGGAGGATGTGAGAAAGAAATAATTGTCAGTTGCTGGCTCTGTGTTTAGTAGCATAGAGAACGCACCAAGGGGATCTTCTAAAATTATTTTGATATTAGATTTATATTTATCTGGTACAGAACGTCTGCTTACTCGGATTGGGGTCCGTCAACAGAGACGAGAGAGAGAGCATCACTTTGAAAAGAGATAGCGCTGGTGACCAATTCTGCTTGAGAATATCTATGCAGATGTTTCCTTGCTCCGAAATCTTATGCGTCCTTTAGAATAAATGATATTGAAATGCGAAGAGAAACTCACGTTCATGTGGTATATTCTGGTATCAAAGAACACAATTAGACCGCCGTGGCATCAAGCTGGCACACGACCCAACTCACCTAGTCTTGAACAATACCTTCGGCGCCGAGAATCTGTACAAGAATATCGGTCAATATACGTCGTCTTCGTCAAGGTACGAGGACAAACATACGGGTAATCTGAGGGTAGGACGATCTCCACATCGAACATTCCTCCCTCATAAACGCTCCCCTGAGGTCCCGGTATGCTCCCTTTCCAAATGTTTAGATTCTTCTCGTTAGGTTCCAGTACAATTGGACCTAGATCTTCTCTCTTGAGGTCAGCAATTTCGCGGTGGATCCGCTTCATTGTCATCTGGTGCCTACAGTCAGAATCAATGGAGACAACCAAGCAGGTGCCTAACTCACCGCTGAGGAAAGACCAGGTGGCATATTGGTTTGCAGGCTCTTTGGGATTAGCGAACGGTCGTTGTGTTCTGGAGGTCGACGTCGGGGTACTTAAGATGTGGTAAAGTTAAAACTTAAAGAAGAGAAGAAAGCATTCGGAAAGACGGAAGGTCAATAATCCGAGGTCACGTGATAAGTGGCCTCCTCGTAAACACGCGGCGGCGACTTGGACGCGACCTCTACCAGCCTCTACCATAGTACCAAACTTGAGTGAAGTCAAAGCAATCTATTAAAGTCCACAAAACACATATTTAGGGGGAAATGTTACGGAAAATAATAGGTCCAATACCACTATGCCAATGACAGTCTTCAAAAATTAAATTATCCATCATCATGATCAGTGGTGAGTCGCAGCGAGTTACCTGGCAATAAGTACCTAGACGAACCGCTCTCCCTTTACAAGCGAACTCAGAAAGGGCGACTCACAGAATTGCTGATAGCTAAATACTTATGAGACTATCGCAAGGAAACCTCTATATAGGTACTGGTGCTCCAGATATCATAAAATTTATGGACAATGAAGCAATGATTACATACTACAACTACACAATCTCAATGGCTCGGGATGTCTGGAATGCCTAGCTACTAGGGATCTCGAATCGAGAAGCTAAAACCTACATACTGGATACAGCGCACAATATCTCCCACAAAAATGGAGAAATATTCAGCAGTACAACAATCCTATGATGGTCGGAAGGGGGTGAGATATGGGCATGATGGTAGTTGTAAACGTCTCGAATCTCGACGGCAGACAACCTTGACGGACCGAAGTGTAATCCAAAGGATAAGGACCTCCGACCAAAAGAAGAAAATCTACTAACACCACGAGAAAGGTGCATTGATTATCATATATCATGCCAAAGATGCAGTCAACGATGGGAATGGATTTTGCGACGGCTTTGCCGCTGGGCGCGGAAGGCAATAAGAGATATGCTGACGTAGTATACAGTTCGTTTCGGAGATGCATTGATAATGGACTGGGTCATAGTCGTGTAGGTATAGGTGATGGGAGGCAGAAGAAAGCCTCATGACGGAAGCTGATAACACCCGATGACGTGGATATGGGACAGACGACAGACGAAAGAGAGAGGGAGACAACGAAGAGACAGTGTACGACGACAAAACAACAAATAACAGTGGAAACAGAAGACCAGACAGACAGGAGCGGAAGAGAATATCAGGTTGAGATGCGGAAATGATGATGATAAAGTTAGCTATGAAATGGGTTGCGCGACCAGCTGCAGCAAATATGCGTCCAGAGGACTGAAAGCCGCGAAGAGAAATCATAGATTCTGGATTTGCACGATGAGAAATTGCTTCTCGTCGCTGAATTGCTCGTCTATCAACAGATTGAGCGAGTCATGGAGGAAGGAAGAGGGAGAAGAAAAAGTCTCAGTCAACGGGGGATTCGCCTGTAATATAGCAAACACAGATACGCACCCTCTTTGTCGTTGTGGAAGGATTTCAGGAAATTTAGCAGCTTCTCCTTGTTTCGTCGCAGAATTGATTCAATCTGAGGCGGCTTCTTCGGATTTGCAACGAAGACCTGGAAGAAAAGTCAACATAATAGTCAGAGACAAAAACATGCCAAGGACAGCGCATATATAAACAAACCTTGAACACGTGGAATGCCTCAAATTGGATGTTCTTGCTCTTGTCCCTGAGCAGGTTCATCATCATCTTGAGGTTGGCCTCGTTGGCGATATAACGTGTCATGACATTGAAGTTGGCGCGGTCTAGCAGAATTTCGCCCAACAGCTTCAGCGACTGTCGCTTTGTCACGTAGTTGTTCGAGAGAATCAGAGTCGTGAAGGAGGAGAAAAACTGTGGGCGAGACTTGAGCCCCGACAATCAAGGAAAGAAGGGGGTACGTACTCTATCATAGTTCTTATCAAGGTATTCGGCAACCATAGGTTTATGCCGCGTCAGTGTTTCCTTGAGGTTCGCAAATGCGTCACAGGAGATGCCGAATGTCGTTGTTTCTATATAGTGCGGGAAATTGTAGAACCTAATAATGGGTTACTTAGGCGCCGAAGCACTGGTAAGAAAGAATTGCTTACTGATCCGAGTATAGCAGTACCTTACAAAGCTGCTCGTGCCTCAACATCTCCTTGAGAATCATGCCTGTGTTCAAAGCCACCTCCTCGTTCTCGTACCCCGCAGAGCCGCGAAGATAACATCGTGTTTCCCAGAAAGATACTCCACAGTTGGCCATCGCGAGCCAATCTGTCGTCGTAGGAGGTTGTTAAAAATCTGTACGACGTCCTTCCTAGCCTCGAATTCGAATCTAGATATGTTCTGGACAAGGAGCAACAGCAGGTCTGTGTTGTACGTCTCTTGTGCGAGCTGGGCCACGAGCTCCGGAGCTGGTTCTTATCCAACCACAGAGAAGAGAGAAATTTCCATATATTCAGAAAAACTTGTCGAGGCTTGAATGCATATATCACTCACCTCCATCGCCGTACAAAATAGCTTTGATCTGCTGCAGATTCTTCGAGACATCCTCACTGGCCTGGAACGTTATGACGCGTGAGAAGGCGTATTCTGATGATAGAACCAAAGTCATCGTAGCCTAAAAGTCAATACCAACATACCTTTCGCCTTGTCTCTCCTCCTGGGGCCCCTGACTCCAATCGGTTAATGGCATCGCGCAGGCCTCGCACGAGATCCGGGGGTGTCCTTGGCTTCGTCTTGAAGAAATTCATTGGTCGTCGACGATGATATACAAAGATGTGCTATTCGTACGGAAGAAAACGGGAATGGGACGACAAAGACAAGGAAGTATAAGGCTGTGGTAGAAGGACAAGAGAAGGATTGCTCTGTTCTCAGCTGCCCAGATCTGTAAACGTCAGGTGAAGCCGACGGATTGCCAAATTGGGACGGCAGGTTGGTTTCCGACTTCCGGCCCGGCCATGGAAACGCGCACTAACTGCAGCATTTGACTCGCCCGCATGCCATTTGTCAAGTCAAATCCAGTCAGAGTCGCCTTTCAAGGACCTTTTATGAGACATTTATAGCGAGAAATTTTTTGATCGCCAATGAGTTGCATGGAGTCAGACGTGGACGAGTTGCCGAACTTCGAAGCTTCAAAGGCCATATGATATGAGTAACAAAGAAGTCTATGTTTCTGATAACAAAAGTCTGATACGAGGCATCAAGCAACAGTCATACAGCGGGTATACAGTTGCAATAAATGCTATCAGATTATGACGACAGTCCCAAATTCTTGCGTGTCCAAGTGAGGAACAGATCCTTCGACTTCATCGCCGCAGATACCCAATCGCCAAAGGTCGGTCCCCAGAAGATGGCCCAGTAGCTAGCCCCACCCTGCTATAGACGAGTGAGTATGTATATGCATATAACCTCGCGGAAAGTTAAGTACCTTCCCATTCGAAATCGAGATCATCTCATATGCTCCACGATACAGAGAGCTAGGCTGTCTCTTCTTGAGAACAGAAACGACGTTGTTGGCGATGATCGATGCGTGGGTGCCGTATTTTGAGACCTGCTTTTGCTCGTCCCATGCAATCGCGTCGCCTCCAGCGAGGATACGAGGATATTTGAAGACTTGGAGGGTGGCAGACACCCTGATATGCTTGGTTTCTGATAGTGTGCCAGGGACGAGCGTTACGAATCCTGTGTTAGGTTTCGGCCCACAACAGGGCACCTGAATAACATCATGACTTGAAAGCAAGGTAGAACTTAACGGAGCCTTGCTTACCACCAGGTCAGCGACAAGCTTTCTTCCATTGCGAGTCTGGACAACACCGGCCTCCGAGATATTCAAATCGTCTATCCAGTCGTTAAGAACGACATCAACATCACGCTTGCGGACACCTTTTGCGACGTCTTTGCGGAAATGGTTGGGATACGCATCGTTGAGAAGAAGGTCATGTCCGTGCACAATGGTCACTCTCTTGTCCTGTAACCAAGTACGTCAGGAACCGAGAGAATTTTTCAAAGGGGAGGTACGAACTGGGTAAAAGTCTTTGATCTCTCCGGCATATTCTGCCACACAGATTTACCAAAAGGCCGCATATAGTCGAAAACGTAGAGACTTACCCAGTGCCACGGCTCCACCTCCCACCAACACAATATCATTTGCATTCTTAAACTTCTCGCGCCAACTGAGCAAGTGCTCCGTCGTCTCCTTTTTATTATCCGGGATATTCAACGGCCCCTCCCAAATGCAGCCAGGCGTGAGCACAAGCACCGAGTATTGCACCGTCTCCCCATTCTCAAGGGTCAAATACCCCTCCTTGTCTCCTTCCTCCGTCGTAATCGAAGCGACCTTGCCAATAATGAACTGTCCGTTCCCGTTCACAAGGTGTAGTTTACGTGATATGGGCCCTGTCTTCGAGTGGCCTTCCTCCGTGACTGACATCCGGATCCATGCAGGGAGGTGTGTGTAGTACGGGCGGGCCGTGACGAGCAGAAGATTGTACTGGTCAGGCTTGAGCTGGCGGAGAGCAGGCGGGCGACCTGAGCTCCCGCGCCGCCGCCTCCGACGATCACGACGTTAGGGCGTTCTGCCATATTGAACATCCTTTCCGAAAGCGGGGGGTATAAGTACTGATTCAGTGGTGGGTGGACGTGGCAATAGACAATTATCCTATGTCCTCACGGACAGAGGATTATGAACTCGCCACTCGGCAGATTGTCCCACGTAGGCAGTGCTTTCCACTGCTCGGTATCCCGGATGACATTACGGTCGTGGAACGGCAAAGGGTGTTCACGCCTACCGGAGGAGGGTTCCCAAGACAGGCCGTGAAACGTGGGCCCCATTCCGATAGATTCACAGGAGATGTGTATCACGGATTACAATACGGAAAGTTGTTCCAGGATGGAAAGGCGGCTGTGCGGAAGCCGATAGCATTATACATAGAATGATTAAAACCCATTTACCAGTTTCTGTGATTAGGTGGAACAAGCTGTCGAGAAGTCCAAGCCGCAGGCAATCAGAGCTGACAACGTCAAGCGCTCATGAGCGATTTCCGAGTGTCATCGGTCCTCCTCCTCCCGAGCGACAAGGGTGGTTAGATTGTTATCCCACATGGAGTGTACCATTTCCACAATTTGAGGCAGCCGCATGATCTGGCATGATGGTACCTAGTGGCACTCGGATACAAGAACCAGAACCAGAAGACTGCCGAGATTCCCAAGGACTGATGGAGCACTTGTGAAGAAGAATTTTTAGTTCAAGCCTGGGATCGAGAAACGTTGACAACTTGAGAATTTGGAAGCGTGCCTGAAATTATGTCTCATCACGTGACAGAATCATCCACGCGTTTGACGCGTCAACGCTCAGCGTCCAATAGCCGGGCGATCGGGAAACAAATCCAAGCAATTAAATTGGTGTCAATCCACGCGACAATCTATCCAGAAAAAGGGGTATATATAACGAGACTAAATCCAAACTTAAAACTCTCGAATCGCAAATTACCAGAAGAAACCTCATTCCTCCTCATGCAAAGCCCAACATCTTCTTTGTCATATCCACCATAAGAGATCTCGACTTGAGCAGAGCCGCTAGCCAATTACCAAGAGTAATACCCCACAGGATTCCAAGGTATCCCGTGCCGCCGTTCTAGGAAAACAGTATTAATTATTAGAAAATGAAAGCACTCGCAGTTCGACTCACCTTTCCGTTGGTAATGAGAATCATCTCAATCGAGCCTTGTATGGCACCAAGCTCTCCTTAGAGCCAAGGAGTGAGAGGATATTGGTCTTGATAACGGCTGCATGGCTAGGCGTTTTGCCGGCCTGCTTTTGCTCTTTCCAGTCGATGACATCTCCTGCCGCAAAGACGCGTGGGTGGCCGACAACTTGGAGCGTAGGTGTAACTTTAACGTGTCCGGTAGCAGTCAAAACATCGGGACCGAGGGTCTCAATGAACTTGGTGTTAGGACGACCTCCACGCGTCGGCACCTAGATATTGTTAACCATATGTCTTTGGCGGAGAGTGGCGAAAGGTAACACGTACAACTAGGTCAGCGGGATCCTCTTCTTATTCCGCGTCTCAATATGTCCGTCCTTGATTTCGACATCTTCGACAAGGTCGTCCAATACGAACTTTATGCCGCGGTTGGTGAATTGTTGCGCAATCTTCTTTCTCCAGCTCGTTGGATATGTATCGTTCAAGGGAAGAGCTTGCGAATGTACGATGGTAACATTTTTGTCTTCGCGGCAGTTAGTTACCGTTCGACGTCGAAGAGGAGAGATGAGGTAAAGCATACCGGTGAAAGGTCCTTGAGCTCCCCAGCAAGTTCTAAAAATTTAAAGGGTAGTGGTGAGCCTGGCTGTCGGATATGCAAATCAAGGAGCAAACGCGTACCAAGCCCAACAGCTCCTCCGCCAACAAGGATAATATCCTGGGCCTCTCGAACCGACCGCGCCAGGTTTGACCATTCAAGTACTTCGGCCTTCGTATTCGGAAAATTGAGAGGTCCTTCCCAAGTACTTCCGGGGGCGAGAACGAGTACCGAGAACTGGATTTGGTCGCCGTTGTCCAGCACAACATAATGGCCTTTCGTATCATCATCGACGACAGAAGCGACTTCGCCAGTGACCACTTTTTTGTTCTCGCCATTGTAGGTATCTCCAAAAGGCATGAGGATCGACTCCTCAAGCGCGCCTTCCGAAGTCACCACCATGCGCAGGCTAGCTGGCAAGTGGGTGAAAAAAGGGCGAGAGGTAACTAAGGTGACGTCGGCGTTTAACGCGTCGAGTTGGCCGGCGAGGCTTTGAAGGTGCTGAGGCCTGCGGGTCCGCCGCCGACGATGACTATGTTTTGGCGTTCTTTAGACATGATAAAATAGACAGAAGGGGTTCTCAGAAGCAGAAATAGTGGACGAAGGGCGCCCTTTAAGTATCATGGTTGAGTCCCTTTTCGCACCAGTCAGTCAGCAATTTCGTATTTTCGTGATTGTGATTGTGTCAGGTAAGTGGTATGATTTGCTATGATTTGACATAAGCAACTTGGCTGCTTACGTAGCGAAGACCTTGTCAGCCGGGCCGCCAAGCGTGTGGGGAATTGATGGGACAGATTTAGGTTTGCTCTGCAAGTTCAACGCTAACCACGTTAAAAAGAGGATGGCAAGTGTTCAAATCGACTTTTAGATGAAAAATAACGAGTGTCTGAGAAATAAAGTGGTTGTCTTTAACTAAAATCAATTATTCACCTCGACTTTTGCTTGAATTCACTGGAGCCTCCAAAGCCATTCTATTCAGATGAAGGGCATGCCGTTTCTCGGTCCAACTGGGGTCTATCAAATGCTGCGCAATATAAAGGAGCTTAGTAAACTGAAAGGGACACGTGCATATTATGTTGATGTTCCTGTCCAGCACCCCTGTCACCCTAGCCGGCGCCTAATTATAAGACGAATGAGACCGATTATCTCGACTGCATTGTGATCGACATCAAGCGCCTTTGGTATTGAAGGAGGCTCGGGGCACCAAAAAGGATGAGGATTTCTCTAAGTTCCTCTGTGGTTGCCCCACCTCCTTCCGATATCACATTTCGAATACACAGGCGGTCTTGAAAGTTATTACCCTTCATCAATGGCCGCCATTTCCGACTGATGTCCAATATTAAGTTTTCCGACTATCGAGGACTTCGCATGATTTCGTACAGAGAGAGAGTCCGCCACGGTACTTAAGCTTAATGAAAGATGACTTGGAAGGGGTCTGAGAAGCACGTCTGTGAAGGATCGGTCCTTCGTCAAGTTAGCATCGAGGACGATGTCCACTTCATGCCACATTACAGATTTTGTTCCTGCGACAAGACGAGCTTGCTTAACGGTTATTAAAGTCTGACGGCATTCCAACCACATTGCGATGACCCTCCCAAAAACTACTTAGTTGATGGCGGGTAAGTCTGGGAAAACTGGAAGAAATTTTGGGATTAGACACCTAGAGGATGTCCTCACTACCCCATGGTCGGTGCTCGTCGTTACTCCACCCCGTTCCCACGGCCATGGTCGATAGAAAAGATGAATAAGACAGCAGGCCGCAGCTTGAACCAGCAAATCAGTTGCGGCCATGGGACGGTGGTGACTTCGTCCGTTTTCCACTAACAAAGAACGAACGACGTTTATCTCTTCCAAAGATACAATGTTGAGCAATCGAGTGCGGATTGCTAAAAAAACTCATTTGCCTACATAATTGAATGACAGGTCTAATTGAACGGTCAATCGCTCACTGTACACTGATAATAATAGGCCCCGAGTTGTGGTGCAGGTGGCAAACTTCGAGCTTTCCACTTCGTGAAACAATTTATGTCGAAATGATTGATCATGCCTCAGATGGTTTGTAAACAATGTCTTAGTATTCGTGAATTCTTGCCAAATTATTTAAGGTACGGTAAATGTGACTTTCATATATATAGGAGAGGACTTAAAATAAACAACTTGTCACCAGTAAATTGGGACTGCAGCGGTTACAATTAGATAGATTCGGCAGACTGGGCAAACAGGAATTAATTCTCGCAACTGCATTCAATCGATCATAGGACAACGCGTGCGTGGCCTTGCTCGAGTCTCCTTCTGACGATGTTGAGCGACGGCGGTTGCAGTCATTATGACTTTGGCGATCGTCGAAGGTTCAAGTTCAGCCTCCTCCGGTTCTTCATCTCGAGGAGGCCAAAGCGATATAGAGGAGTATGAGATTCTGATCGAGATAGTAAACCAGTTCTTCCTCCTTCACTTTTGTTATATCATGGCTAGCGATTTGTGATGTCAAAAATCGGTAACCTGCAACATCGTAAAACGTGCGTACTTGTTTTTTAAATGTGTCCGGAGAAGCGGGAGATTCCCGGCCAATGATTTGCAATGAGGGCACATAAACTTGTAGTTGCAGTCTCTATGCAACTGACGGACTTGCTCCTCTTTCATGCGTTCCCTGACTTTTACGGCCTCCTCTTCATCGAGGACCTTGAGCACCATGTCTGTTTCGTCTGGGTCGTGTGAGGTTCTTTGGTGGTGTCTCTATTAAAGGAGAAGAAAAATGAGCAGATCTCACAGCACGGCATAATAAGAAATAAAAAGAACATACCACCACCGCCCATGTCATGGTCGCCCGACCCTTATCAATATTATTACAGGAAAGGCATTCGATAATAAGATTAGCCTGGTCCATTTCGCAGGCAGTCGTTACTTTTGGATCGAAGCCGCACATCTCCACGACACCTGTCAATGTTTTAAGTCCTCTGGGTGGAAGCTGATACAGCCACAAGCGTTCCATGATTTTCCCTTCAGAACATCTCTGAAAGCCAGTTCATATGGAGTATCGTCCGAGTTGTAATGGCCGTCAACGGTCGCACACCGATGTATCATCGCCCGCTCATGCCTCATTAGCATTGTTTGTCCCATTGGTATTGCTTGCCCCATTGGCGTTGTTGTGGTATAGCCTGGACAAGACGTGCAATTGAAGAACGTCGTTGCGAGATCGAACACCGTATTGGGGTCAAACTCGTATTCCACGCTGCATGCATCGGTAATAAGATCAAGCAGTTTACTTTCGATGGCTTTTCGCCACAGAAGGGCGATGTCGGAAAAGGGGACGCGAAGCGCATCGGGGTAACTCTTTGAATAATCCACCAACGATGGATTCTCCTCCGTGATGCGGTACAATTCGCCGATATCAGGGTACACAGAGTTTATGGGCAGGTTTTTGGAGCCGTTCTTGCGGATGTCATGGAGGACAATTCTACGGCTTTCCAAAAACTCTCTGTGCTCTCGGAACAGTCGCTGCGCTTTGTTGCGTTTCATGAATACATCGAGGCAAGATGTCAAATTGGAGAGACCTTTGATAATTGCTTAGTAAAAATTTCAAGCAAGCGGAAGCGAATTCGAGGTTTACATGTTTCTGTGATGTCGTTCGGGCAGAAACTTTCAAGAAGTTCGTACTGGGCGCAATAATCCACTGGAGGCAATTTATAGAGTTCTTCTTCCCATCCAAGCTTCTTGACAGACTCCGTGATCCTAAGAAGATCTCAGCAAGAATCGTCAGAATTATCAAGGAGAGAGCTCACATAGTAGCTTTGCGTCCAGCAAGCAATAACTTTTTTTCATCTCTATATGCCCCTTGAACCCCTTTAGACCACCTGGACTCACACTCACGAGCGTGCTATACCCAAATTAGTCAGATGAGTACAGCCACTGTGATGACGATTAAGCATACCTTTTCTATTGCGTATCGTTCTTCAAGTTTGCAGTTCATCCATTCATTTTTGGCGTTAGGGTCTTGAATATTCGTGTACTCGTCCCTCCAGAGTTGATCTGTGCTTTGCAGTGCATAAACCGTAGCATTACGAGCACCTTGAATAGAGATCAATGAAACAGAGTATCCTAAGCGGGTCGGACTTCACATGCCTGATTTGCAGGAGACCGATGTCCGACTGATTGTCATGCATGGAGCCCACCGCGCCAGTAGAGACGGATATCCCCTATCAGCAGCGTTCAACCAAGTACTATGATTCTTGACTTGCATAAAACTATGATCAACCCTTGTCAGTCAGACATTACGCAACGTCAAAAGGGATCTTACTGCATGTCTAGGCATTTATTGCAGCACCTGACTCTAGCAGACCAAGCCACATGGCTAATGGAAAGGATCAGTTGGCAGAACTGGTCAACGCATCAGTGAAACGATTAGTATCGCAGCGAGACACCAAAGAAACTAACAGAGCAGCTTCGTCCGAAAGCCAGAATAGCATATTGGGGTTCACTCAAGTCGTCTGGACAGTCGGGAAACCCTTCGATATTCGAGCGAGCTTGCGTCCAAATAAATATTGAGGAACGGCTCATAAGGATTGCACGCAGAGCCTTCGTCGTTCGTGCTATATGCAGGAGGTCAGGGGGGTCTAACTGGCCAAATATCTTCATAGGCGGTAAGCATGCAAGATATGATCCGTTGGTAATGCCCAAACGTACCTCGAACAACAAGTCGAGAGGCATCTCCATCAGTCGCTTGAGTATCCCGCGTTTTCCTTGAACCCTGTTCCATTGGGGTGGAGCACCTTCTTTACTAACTTCGTATTTACCAGTCTTGCGTTTTCTTCGTCTCAGTGAAGTTCCGTTCATCTCTGAGCGCGCTATCACGTACTTCATGTTCTGAGAGTTCGGCAGCCTCTCCTGATGGATTCGCAGCCTCTGTCTTGGATGGGGTCGAGTGTCTTTTCATTGCCAGTCAAATGTTTCTCTCCACAAGACGTTCAGAGTTGTTTCCTTCAGTAGACGCTGTGACCCAGTTCTTTCCTTTCGATGACAAAACAAGGAGGTTGACAGAGGATAACCACGTACAAGGAACTTGAAGTAAGTAGTTGGCAGTTAACAGGCTTTGGCCGGGCCGGCAGCGGTGGCAGTGTAGTATTAAATAAATAACCATATCCGGCATGCTGTGTCTTGCCTGTCAACCACCCACCGAGAAACCCCACTCCGGCCCCTGATTCTCAGTGCATTCGTATAAAAAGGTAGGGTCTTATGTCCTTGATAGCTGCTTCTGAATCTAAAGCGGTTTCCAGCTCTCTGAAACCCACTTTTATTCATTCGTTATGCCTGCCTTTACACCCGACTCTGAGCTGGAACTGCTCTTTTCGCCCGACCTTATTCCCGCGAAGTAAAAGCGCAGCTTGGACCAGACTTGCATGTGCGTGGGCCTTGTATGATGGAATTGACCGATGAGCTGACTCCTTACTCTTGTCAGATGCGCCCCCTAGCCAAGACAGACCACTCTCGGTCGCATCTCTCCGTTCTCTCTGTCCTGACATCCACGCCCGAGCTGTCTGTGGAACAATACGAGCAGGCCTTCGCCACCCTTCTCTCATGTCCCAACACCTACTACACCCTAGTCATTGTCTCACGGGAGACGGACTCCATCGTTGGTGTCGGTTCTGTATTCCTGGAGCAGAAGTTCACCCGCAACTTGGGGCGCGTTGGCCATATCGAAGACATCGCGGTGGACAAGAGCATGCAGGGCCGCAAGCTGGGCTTGAGGGTCATCCAAGCGCTCACAGGGATCAGTGAAAAAGTCGGGTGCTACAAGACCATTTTGAACTGCAGCGATGCCAACATCCGTGAGTACTGTCTGTTTTTCTGTTGCATCATCCCTCTTCCGACCCTGGTTGCTCATCTATATATTTTTAGCCTTCTACCAGAAGTGCGGTTTCGAGAAGAAGGAGAACGAGATGGCAAGTACCACAGTGTGGCCGCACCATCTGCGGTGGCGGTTATTGCAGCAACCAGCATCCCGAACGGCTCGTGCATACCCCTAGACTCTAATTTTCAGGGCATTTTAGAAAGACAGCCATGCATATGGACTTCGACCTACGTCATTCTTGCGCACTTAGACTCGGTATACAGATTTCTGACAAAAGACGGACAGAGCCTCATGGACCAGCTTAAATTATTTGTTCGATATACCTTACATTCCTCATTGTTCAATAACATATCCAAACTGTCAAGCACTCAATTCATTCACTTAGGCAAATCCAGTCATCACGGAGGGCTCGTTTACTATCCCCAGCGGCGGACAGCCTCAAAGTCCTTGCCTGTCGGCGCCCATGTGGTTCACATTCAACGTTGGGCAGTTCTTTCCATTTTGTCGTGTTCAGCCACTGTGGCGGATAAACTATTCTTTAGCCAACACGTTCATCATCATGAGGAGATTTGAGTTGGGGCTTCGTCCTGCGGCTTGCCAGGCGTCGGTGTGTTGGTGTGATCATTGCCAGTGTGAGTGTTGCGTTCAGCTAATTAGCGTCTAAACATCCATTCAAATAACAATGCTTCCACGTGCGTACTTTTACAGGATATGTCTGACCATGCGTCATGCAAAAAGTCGAGCAAGAATGCCAGAACACCTACATAACATGAGCCTCGCTCTCGACGAGTTGGATATAAATAACCACAACAGGGTCCTTCCAGAATCCTCCAAACCACTCAAGTTCGGAGTCCATTTGAATCTTAGATTCAATTCTGAGTGGGTCGCCAACACAACGATTTACTAGTGAAATGCAATTGCTGTGGACACTCTTGCGGCGCACTGGAATCACCACACAAATCGTGCTGCATAGCTGTCCGCTTCGGGATTTGAAGGCATCAAGAAAGACAGCTTGAGAACAGCGCCTTTGTATATTCGGAGCCCTTCGTCTCACATTTGACTGTAGTATGTACTTTGCGCTCAACGTTGGTGGCCGAGTGGCGCGCTGAGCGGATGCTATAGGGGACTGAGTCTCGTGAAGGTCGGCCTTTCATGGTTCCATATGTAAGTCCTGTACCTTACGTACTAACTTCTCTTGGGGAATTCCAGCAAATCCTTAAGGGTTGGACCAATGAATAACTTTTACTTATGGGGGTCAGCGGGAGCGAAGATAATAAAAGGCATGGAAACCCAATTCCAAGCCCCTCTCCAGTCCTCCTGCCACGGTCACGTCATAGAGCACGATGGCTCCGGCGAGCGCAGATATCGACCTACTGGCGTCCCAGCTCCCGAATCCCCTCACACCCATGGCTTTCCTGCCTCCGGATTTGGCCTTTCAGTTGACGGTCGCGTCGTACGTTCTCGTGGGCGCCCTGGTGGTGAGTCCTCCTAGAAGCAGGCCTTCTCACTCGTACGTCTGACTGATTTCGTTCAAACTACTCTAGGGTCAGATCTGGGATATATTGAACACGCTTAGTGTTGATTACAAGATGTTCACCCGATTTCGAATCGGTCTACCTGGGATTGTATATGTCATCTCGAGGTAGACCCGATGCTTGCTTTTCAACACCCCTCACTAACCGGAAAGCCGCTCAGGTTCTCGACTCTTGCCTATCTTCTGTACTCGACTATCTACGAAAGTGAGTCTCGATTTTCTTTGGGCGCTGTAGTAGATCCGTGACCCTATTTCATTTAAGCTGCGCCATTGGAAACTGCACGAAGCTGTCAAAGATTTGCCCATGGTTATTTACGATCGCCCATCCTTCGACATCGCTTCTTTTCTTCTTCCGCATACGCGCAATGTACCACGATAACAAGTTCATCATCGTGTTCTTCTTCCTGATGTGGCTAGCGGTCGTCGGCGGATCTGCCACAGCTATCTTTGGTGTATCTGGACTGAACATCGGCACGACCAAGTACTGCATAAATGGCAAGCTCGAGCCATACGTCTCAGCGGGCGCCATAGTGCCGATGGTATACGACAGCTTTGTATTCGTCGCCATCTCTTGGCGCCTTATGCAGCTCTCCACTACTGAGGATCCGACACTCAAGGAAGGCGCCAAAGTGATGATATTTGGACACAATCTTTCCGCGTTTCCAAAGGCGATGTTGCAGGACGGCCAGGCTTATTATCTGTGAGTACCGAGGCTATCGGTATCAAGCTCGCATCTAACACTTTGTCTTACAGGAGCACGCTCGGCATGGCTTGCATGACTGTAATCATCTTCTATATCAAGTCGATTCCCCTTGTCTACCGTTCAATACTCGGCATCCCCAATCTCACATTAATCAACGTCATGGCCTGTCGGGTATTTCGAAAGACCAAGTTCGGCGCTTACAGGGAGTCGATGGGGATCACTGGTCAGACTGGAGGCATAACCGGTCCCATCGCCTTTGCGAACCCGCCCAGTCATGCGACATGCACGACAGGAACGACGATGGATGAAGCTTCGGGGCAATTCGAGATCGAGCTCGGCAAGTTTAGCAGAAACCATGAGCTGCCACGAGAAGACAGTGCTTCAACATCAAAACCTGGAGAGCACGAGAAAATACCCAGCATGGTTTAATGATAGTCAATGCAATGGAATATTTGGATATACCGTATGTAATATTTTATTAATCTGGGACTTGGCGCGCATTTGTATTACTGTACTTTACTCCATTATACCTGCATCTAACGATACATTCGGGCGCTCGCTTGTCAACACTACAGTGGAGGCTACATCGACTGAAAGGCAAAGCCCATCGCTGCTATTTCAGCATCATGACTGTTGACATGCAGATCTGGCGTCAGGAAGATCAGGCCATCAACCTGAGTTTTGTTGTGATTTTGAGATCGGAACAAGTTGGCGGTGTAGGAGCAAAGGTAATAAAAGACATGCAAACCCAAATTCCAAGTCTCTCCAGTACTCCTGCCACGGTCATAGAGCGCGACGGCTCCGGCGAGCACAGATATCGACCTACTGGCATCCCAGCTCCCGAATCCCCTCACCCCCATGGCATTCATGCCTCCAGATTTGGCATTTCAGTCGACGGTCGCGTCGTACGTTCTCGTGGGCGCCCTGGTGGTGAGTCCTCCTACTAGTACTACTAAGCAGGCCTGCTCGTATGTCTTACTGATTTCGTTCAAACTTCAAACTACATACTTCAGGGTCAAATCTGGGATATGAACACTCTAAGTATTGATTACAAGATGTTCACCCGATTTCGAATCGGTCTACATACCTGGGATTGCATATGTCATCTCGAGGTAGACCCGATGCTTGCTTTTCAACAACCCTCACTAACCCGGAAAGCCGCTCAGGTTCTCGACTCTTGCCTATCTTCTGTACTCGACTATCTACGAAAGTGAGTCTCAATTTTATTTGGGCGCTGTAGGGATCCGTGACTCTGTTTCATTTAAGCTGCGCCCATCGACAACTGCACGAAGCTATCGAAGATTTCCCCATGGCTATTTACGATCGCCCATCCATCGACATCACTTCTTAACGGAATGTGGAATCGGGTGGACCGTGGAACCCGAAAATGATTGATGGCATGTCCAAGCAGGGTCCAGGCGTGATGCACAGTGAAAACGGGTTCCGGGCTGAGCTGGTTGGATCCGGCCACATCCGCCATGGTCTGATATCCCAGTTGTGAGCGGCTGTGACCAGCCAATTTCCCCCCTTTCTAGCCACATCTGGGTCGGTTTTCACTCTCAAATACCAGCGTCAACCAGATATTTTGTTTATAACCGGGTGATTCTGGCTTGGTCCGGTCATCTCTGTATGGTATCAAAATCATTTGTATTCTGTTTCTATCCGTTCGTACCCGGTTACATCTGGTAAATACTATGCGCCAGGATCCTACTAACGATATCCCCATCTCATCCCAACCCAATTCCCAACGGAGAACTTACTGTTTTCCAAAACTGCCCTCGATTTCCGTCCACCGCATAGAAATCCTTGTTTGAATGAAAGTAGGGTGAGTAAGGGTCAAAATCACCAACACGCTTACCTTGCACACAAATTGTATGGTAACTTGGTAATCTGATACCATATTGTCCTTAGAACGACATGAATATAACTACGCGAAAGAAGCGGTTCTGACCGTTACTATCCTCCCACGTAGCCAAGCTTCGAGTAGCGGTTCGTGAATGTAGCTGCTGTGTCGATCCAACAGATTGTGGCATCAGAACGAATATGGGCAAGGGAATCGAAGTTACTGACCTTGATAATAAGAGAGGGACTTCCACAGGGCTGAATTGTGCCAAAAACATGAGATGGACGCTGTCAGGAGCAAATATATGCGCCAAAATCAAGGTATGCGCGGGCCAGCAGAATCTTTAGCGGCATACCTTCTGCTCAGGAAATCAAATTGTCGGGAAATATTCCTGTGACGCAACTCTGAGTCGTCGACCCGAGATTAGCATAATCCATGGCTGGACTGATATATCACGTACCTTGAATTCCTAGAATGCCCTGAATCTCGCGCAACAGCCATCTTATTGCTCCCTGTGCGAAACTGATTGATAATGAAGCCAGAATGTACTGAAGAACGTTGGTGAGCACCACCATATTGCGCAGAAAGGTTTGAGGAATGGGATATCAGACGACGAGGGGGAAAGCGCCGCGAGATGGTGGGGGTAGAGAAGAAGGAGATGAAGGAGGGTGTTCAACGTGGAGAGTTTTATGTGGGAAAATTCTGACGGAGGACGAAGTTCAACGAACTGTAAAAGAGCAAGGAAGACAGAACTATGGCATCGTCAACGACATCTATTTTTAAACTCTCGACTGCTTAAAATTTAGCTCGAATCTGGGAAATCCAGATACGCACGGATAAGACCGGCTCTGCCCAGCAATTGTTCACCTCGGCCAGACCAGCCCGGAACCCGTTTTCACTGGGCGCGTGATGCATTGATGCCGCGCCATATGGCATTAGCATCACAGAAAACACCATACTAGGAAAACCCTGAGCCAAGCCACACCAAGAGGGCGGGACCCGGCGGAAACGACGGGATTGCGCCCAGTGAAAAGCGCACCATCCACAATCAACGAGGCAGTCATATGCAGGTCAAGGAGGTATTTTTTAAATAAAAAAAATACAACAGAAATCATCAGTATGGTTCATTCTGCGTGCCAGCGATACGACGCGTCAGTTGGGATCCCAAGAAATAAATGTGGGCATGAAAGAAGATATCAATTGAAAAAAAGGCATAAAGAGTTGGTTATGGGGCGGGGAATCACTCACAGTTCTCATTGTACTAATTCATGAGCTGCAAGTCACTCTTTTGCGTACGCGGAATGACTCGCAACGATATCTTTGCGTCGTGAGCGCTTCAGGAACGAGGCGTCGGGCCAGGGCCCTGTGGCAGTGGTGCGCGGCGGGCCGCGGCAAGGGTCGAGATCAAGGGATTATTTAAAATAGTCATATTTATTTTTCTCTCAATGCGCCGGCAGAGGACCCCCGAAATTCGGCAGTTAAATTATGTGTGTAGTGCAATTAGGACCTAACTGAGTTTGAAAACCTATACACATGTAAACAAAGGATCTGGCAGGAAATACATCGCTTTGTACTCCTTGGAAGATCGAGCACAGCAGAAAATTTCATTTTGTCCTCATAAAAATGTTGCTCCTACCTTCTTCAATGTGTCTGAAAAAAATGGAGACTTTGCACACTTTTTTTGACCACAAATGCGAAATTCTGCTCTGGGTGACCTTTCCTACATCCTGATTGCATACTTGCACATGAGAAAACATAGGATCAAGCCCAAAAAAATCTTGAGAATTCAGAGACACATGTAGAATTATGTATTGAGGCTCAAATCTTAAAAAGTGAAACCCTGAAAGTAGAGGAAAAATCGAAAATTTTGCCTTGAATTTTCACTGGAAATTAAATCCAGTCAGTATGTAGCAAAGATTCCATGCAATTAATTTAGGCCATGTCTGTCAAATACAACCATGTTTTATTGGTAGTCTTTTCTTAAGGTCGCGCTTTGCGCGAGAGAAAAAATATGTGCATTTTGTGTGGACATGGAATTTGATGGTCCGAGATACATTGGACGCAAAGCGCTTGAGAAAATTTTGGATTTCTATGCTACAATAAACTAGCATCCATGAGGGTACATTTTACATAATTTATATTAATTTATTCTGCCGCTGAGAGGTTGTGTTGGGTTCTCTTTTCTCTCTCTCGATTTAATTTATTTAATTTTATTTAATTTAATTAATTTTCCACATGAACTACAACTATAATAGGTGAGCCCGAAATTCCCCTTAAATGTCTGATCCAAAATGGTCAAATTTTGGCGATTTCTATCCAAACAAAATCCGGCGATTTCTATCCGATTTTGGCATCAGGGCTGGCCAAAAAGCGGTTTCTATCCGAATTTCAGGATCAGACATACAAAAAGCGCGCAGCGGCCGATTTTTATCTGAATTTCGAGATTAGACATTGAAAAAGTCAAAAAAAAAGCGCTACGTGCCTAAATTTTCTCATTTCTGAAGTGTAGAAGGTCTATAAAGCTCAGAAGGTTCGAAATATAACCCGTAAACTTGCCAATAATAAAGTATTTCGGTCAGAACAATACTACAGTCTACTACCTGTTACTCATCAATTTCACTGTGTTGTGTTGAGTATGTAATGGCGGAGATTAGGCTGCAGGTTCGACATATTGAAACGAGATCCTTTGCATGCAGCCCGTGGTATGTAACATAACTCTAGCCTAGTGGTATATATAGCGCTGTGTACACGCCCATTCGTGTGGGATGTTCCCAGGTGATGCATTGATGGACACCTTCCTGATATGGCCGGCATATCCCTGAATATCCAGGCTTTGACTCACGGATATTAAATTCCGGTGTCCTAGGCTATCCCAGGACAGATACAACCTCAGACTATCTTTATTTGTTATCCCGGGGATACCTGCCTTGAGATATCCTTAGGTGGTGGTCATGGATATTCTCTGGATGACAGGCGAGGTATTCTCAGGATGTCATGGTGATATCTGTCGAAGGTCCATGTTAAGGATGCTATCTGCTTCAAATCCGGGATATTATGGGGGGCTAAACAGCATTGCATTTGTCCATAGTTATAAGCAGTTGGATGAGTAAATTGAATGATATATGTAGGATGTATGTACTAGAAGAAACCAGGGATAATATTAAGCTGAATTGTATAATATGGAGAGCGGGCTTCATGCAGATATTCCGCGGCTGCACGTCGATGGGCCAAGTGTCCATTACTCCTCGTCATCCTTGTCATCCTCTCCCTCTCCATTGTTGTCAGCTGGGGTTGGAGATTTCTGGCGCGCTGGCGCAATAGTGGGCTTGCCAAGGGCATTTAAATCTGGACTGTCACCGTAAAGCTTGCGATCTTCTGCTAAAATCTTGGCCAGAAACCTGATCATGATGTCAGCGCGCGCCGTGAGATGAAAAAAAGGCTCAAGACCCACTTTGATTGCTTTCTCGCCTCCATCAGCTGTGTCGCTTCCAGTTCATGATCCACCGTCTTCCAGAAACCCTTGCTGGTGTGGTCACCAGCTGCAATCTTCCGCTGTTGATATCATTAGACAATGTCAAAGTAAAAAAAAATGACCAATGCGCACTATAAATGCGAATCGAACACAATGGTGTATGGTGAGCTTCACATGTCCAGACTTCGATAAATTGAGGATAGATTGAGTAAGTTCGACGATGTTCTGTACCTGATTCTGATTCTTGTCAGTTCCGAAGGACTCTTTGATCTTACACAAAGAAGCAGTTAGATTTAAGACAATTTATAACCTCAGAAGAGTACATACCAATGATTTGACTGAAGAACGGCGCTTTGTAAACATCAGACGGGTGTCGGTCACTAAGATGCTGAGCTTGTTCGTGTCTTGCGCCATGGCAGGCGTAAAACCCCAACCAGGGTTTTCACGAACAGACTTCTATCAAATATGTCAAACAAGATGAAAGTTATCATAAGGTGGACTTACAACGAGCGCAGCGGCAGGGCCTCGACGATTGTCATGAGTTTCCGGGTCAATATATGAGAGAAGGGTATAGTCCAGTATCATTGAAAAGGTTTTGACCTCAATCTTTTTCTGTACCGTGAAAGTCATTAGATACTCTTGCTCGACGGTCTTCGTGATCAAACCTTGAGAGATTTGGGGAGTTCAAACACCGTTTCCAGTGCAACCTGGGCTTCCTGATGCTCAGATATTTTCAATATCTTTGCAGCAGTCCATGCGCGTTGTTCGGCTGCGCTGTACTGTTAAAGAATTGTTATACCTGAACGGTTGAGTTGAATGCTGACATCACATACTGAAGCAACCTTTTCAAGTGTCTCTTGGTCCACTTTCCGCAATTTCATCTGACGTCCGATGTTTCGCACAAATTGGGAAAGGTCTTCAGAGCCCCGTTTACGAGAATGGGTGGCTGGTTGGCTTGGTGCTGGTGAGGTCCCGGGAAGAGATGGAGACAGACGAGGAGAACTATCCCAATTGTCTTCTGGACTGGGAGAACCTCGCGGAGACTCCGGGGGGGGAGAGCTCATTTGGTCTCAGAGAGATTGCATTGACGTGGCAGAGGGATGAGAAAACAAGGTGTTATGAGAATTAAGGGAAGAAATATTAGAGGCATGAAAGCAATGAAAGCAATGAAAGCAATTTAACGAGAGCGGGCAAAGAGAGAGGGGGAAATGGAAAAGAATGGCTGTGGCAGTGGCTTCAGAAGAAAAGACAGAAGAAAAGACAAGTTCAACCGTCTCCCCAAATATTGGGGAATCACGTGTGTAACGGACTTTACTCGTTTTCAAAGAATTTCTTTGCGCTGCTCGCCAGCTGAAAAGTAATATGGCGCCAAAGCGTTCCCATGAATCTGCTCAAGAGCAATGTCAGTAAAGTTATTTTGATATTAATTACAGTACTTGACTGTTGTTTTAGACCTTGAAGCCCTCGAGGATGGCTGTCTTCGATGCAAGATTTGCTCCCGGTCGATGCATCGTGATATCATTTTCAAAAAGGACTCCAAGAAGAAACACCTAAAAACAATTATTCACAAAGCCGCCATGGATGAATTATCGCAAGACGATCCTGTGGACAACTCGACCCATGAAACTGAAGTACGAGCACATCTACAGCAAGAACCTGCTGTTTTATCATTAGCGGCACAATTTTTGCTGGAAGATACCGATTCAGAGTCGGACGAACCTCTGCAACGGGTCGAAGATAATGTATTTGAAGATATTATGGCCCACAATGAGGTTTTCTATGGAGAAGATGGAGAAGAGATTGTTTTCTCAGTGGGAAAAAATACCTGGGACGAGGAATCAGATTCGGAAATGCAAATATGGCAAGAAATGGATGCATTGAAATACCACGAGCATTCTTATCTGGCCCAGATGCTCGGAGATGAGCCAGAAGATGTTACTATTCCGAGGAGCATCGCTGCCTTGGAAGCACTTGGTGAGTCACATCAGCGTTCGAGAGAAGTAAAAGCTCACCACTCCATCCAGGATTGGATGATCCTGAATCGGACGACACAAGAAGCGAGTTTGATGAGGATTCAGAGATGCTTGTGGATGAAGATGCTGCATGGTTACCACATGGGTCAAAAACAGTAAGATTGCGACAAAAATTCAATGAAAAAAAAACTCACCTGTGAATAAGATGTTCTTTTTCGACCTCCTCAACAACTTGCCTCGGCTTCACCTGTCCGATGACCAAATGAAAGCCATCATCTGGGCCATGCGTGAATGTGGTACACCCTCAGTTCCCAGCTTTTATGCATTGAGAAAGAAACAAGCGTCGATGAAGGCAGATATATCGAATCTGCAACCGCGGCATCACACATCAGCTCTCGGAAACCATTTTTATGTGAACCATCCAATTGACCTGATCAGTCTCGTGTGTATCTCCTTTGAAATTCGCATTTGGGATGCCGCTAATAATATCTGAAGGATTGGGCAAATCCGTTAATTCATCCAAATATACCCCGAGATCACAGAGAACATTTCAGAAAGCTGGCAGGCGGATAAGCTCACAAAAGAAATAAATGATCAGCTAACGCCGATGTGGGCAGATTGGAAACATGCCTCACATAAGCATTTCTACGTCAATGAAGTGGCCCAACTCCGAGATGGAAGATTTGTGCTGCCGTTGAGATGGATTATCTTCAATAAGAAAGAACACGCAGAAGTTCTATTTCTATCACAAAATGAGGTTTGTCATTTTGAAGAGATCTGCTTGAAGGCCAAATTGAAATCTGACCTCGAACGAAAAAGCTCACGGAATTCATCATTCACGATCCCGAGATGAAACATATTCCATGCACGGATTTCAAGTATAATTACTTGGACCTTAAAATACAAATTCCCGACCTAAAATTCAGAAGTAAGTTTCTCGATTTGAGCCTGCTGTCACATCGATGCTAAACGAAACAGACCTACGTTCAGATCTCGAGGTTACGATGCCACATCCTGTCCGCAAAATTGCAGCCGGCCGACCTGCATTTTGCATTCGAATAATGCCTTGGGCAGATGACGTGTCTGGAAATCGAAGCAAACAATATAATGCGCACATGAATGTCTATGTCGCAAATGTCAATTTGCCTCACCGCAAATTGGCCCAGGAGTACTTTGTTCGCTTCTGTTCAACATCGCCTCATGCATCATCATCAGAGCAGCTCGAGGTGTTGGCCGAAGACCTGTGAGTTACGGTCCCGTTTCTAGATGTCCAGCCAATTGACTTGAAAATTGTCAGAAAAAGTGACAAATGGAATGAGGCATATGACTGCATGTTGAACGAAGAGATTATCTTTCAAATGCATGGTCATCTTCTTCCAGCAGACAATCCTCAGCAGGCAGAGCACACGTCCACCACTGGTGCCAACGCAAATTATTGGTGTCGAGGTGATGATTCAGGTGGGAGTGACGAACATCGTGAATCAAACGAAGGTTACCATGCGCTTTTTGAGGTGAAAAACTCCGGACTTTGAGTCATTGAGTTTAACTGATAGCTTGACAGCCTGGGATTCCGCAGACACCTGAAGACACAATCAAGACAATAAAGGACCAGATTTGGACAGCTGGTCGTGGTGTCCAAGATGCAGTGGATAAGATACAGACGAACACTGGAGTAAAGGACCGAACGGCAAGCTTTTGGATCCAGCAGATGATAGACAAGGCTCGTCAACTTCATCAAGCCCATTTGACGACACAGGCAACCAGAGACCCACGGTTAAACGATAAGAAGATAAAAGGGCCAGATCGAGAATTGATCAAAGAAAGTATAAAGGATGTGATCCAGCAGGAGGTCTTTGAATGGGTTTTGACACAGCCTCGGGAGCGGTATGACCGTCTACCACAAGATTCCCGTTCGTCCCCTCAACCGAGCACTGAGCTCCATCTTCAGAATATGAGAAACTTACCTTTGAGTATCACAGCATTACAAAAAACTTTGCGTCCAGGTGACCATTTCAATGTGCTGTTGAGAATCAAAGGTATGCCATCATCTAGAAACGTAATCATATCAGAGTTCAAACGTTTCTCAACAGGTCTTGATCCTCATAAGGACACACCTTGCGAAATTCTCCACACGGTTCAACTGGGCGATGACAAGTATATATGGCATGAAACCAATAAGGTTTGGGACAAAAAAAAGATGCGCAATTTGCGATACGGCTTCAATCTTCCTCAATGGATGGGCTATCCCTTTCCCCGCTTCGGGCTTACTACATGGTCCAGTATAAGAACTCCTTGATCGGCAAGCACTTTAAGGCATTACAGCAGTTGGCTGTCTTCCATCTTCATGGTGGATTGTGCAGTAAGGAACTTTTTGATCTCTGGAAAGCTAACGGGGCACTCGGAGCGCTTATCTGGTATCCCGAGATTAAAAATATTGACGAATACCTTGTGAGTTGTTCCAATATTCTGATAATTCTGAATCACGAGAACTTACCTTTCTATTTGAAGACCGACCTACAGGTTCTCCTCGACAATGTACTCGATCTTTGGGCCATCTTTGATCCCTCTCGGATTCAGTATAAGTATAAACTACATGTTCTGTCACATCTGAAAGCAGATATCCTTCGCTTCGGACCAGCCATTCTCTTTGCGACTGAAATTTTTGAGTGCTGGAATGCAGTCTTCCAGTTGTGCAGTGTCCTGTTGAATCATCAAGCACTGAGCTTTGATATTGCGACCACTTTGGCTGGAATGGAACATTTTAAACATCAGGTCAGCGGCGGATGGTGGAAAAACAGCGATGGCGAGTACGTCCAGGGGGGCGCTAAAGTGCGTGATTTTCTTATCAACAACAAGGAGCTTTGTCGGCGTTTGGGTCTCGCTGATCGAAGCTCATCTCCTCCGGGTGAGCCGCTGTTAAATTATTGTGAAATTGCTCTTTCTAATCGAACGCAATTTAAGGTTTTGCAAAGCTTGTTTCACGGGCAAAGCGCACACCCTTGTTATTGCGCGACGCACATCCCAATCTCAATGTTGAAACACAACAATTCGCTTCGATCTCATCAGATGATCTTGAAAGCTGCAAGTGGATTGACTGTAGATATGTCATATCTCGCTCTGGAGACGTGTGTAAACCCAATTCCTGGGTTTTCTTTGAAAGGATGCCGTTAAATGTGAGTCTTATCCTTGAGACGAGCTTGATATGATTTTAAAATAGGCTTGGTTGGGAAATCTGGCAGGGCACAGACTCTCAAGAAACTCTCGCGGGTCGCATTTGCAAAATTCTAAGCCCTCAAGATGCTCGCGAGGATTCAGGTCGCGTGTTCGTGGTCATCGAGCATTTCGATGTATCAAGTGTCAATGACGACCACTTCAGCATGCCCATTTTAACGCGATCAGGCTGGACAGAAATTGTCTCAGTCAAGGTTCGTTCTTTTTCATAGTATTTTGATTCCCAAAATTCATCTTTCCATCCATAATGTAGCATCTTCTCTTCATTTTTAATGCACAGCATGATTGTGCTTCAGGATCTTGTGGAACTACCGAGGACATAGTCATTCAAGGACGCGATCGCACAATGCGCACGCAGAAAATCATCCGTCACTCGAACGATTCCCGTTTTGTATTGAACATGCATGCCCTGCACAATGCAAACTTAATACGCGAGACACTACCCGCCGCTCTTTAAAAACCACAGCTGGTCTTTTTGGACAGACGAGCAAAGCACGATGAACTTGCAGCTGGGCTTCGAGTCACTGGCCCAAAAAAACGCGAGGCGCAGAAGGAGAAATCGAAGGCTACTCGTGCTAAGAACAAAGCTAAAGAAGCTAATAAATAGTTAGTAAATAGGTTCCTATTGGAGTCCACAGAGCCCATATTATTATGGTGTAGATTTATGCAAGATGCAAAGCCGTGTACATTCAATTTATGAGAGACAATATCCACTGGATATCTGGGAGCGGATATCCTGGGATCGTCACCTGGATATCCTGCAAATGTGCCTTGCGTGTCGCCAAGATATTTCAGGGTGATTAGCTCCAGGCGGTCTGATTAATGACCTCAGCATATCGGCAATGGATATCCAGGCCATATCGGCAATCAATATCCAGCCGATGTCAGACTCGAACGGGCGTGTAGGTTGGGTGGGTGGATGTTCGACTCTCTCTGGAGGCAATTTTTATCCGGATCTCTGACCATACCTTCGCCGCACAGCCAATATCTATCCGACCTCCTGGCGGTGACATTTCGGCCAAAAAAATCAATTTTTATCCAAATAGCCCTGAGACATTTGGTCAAATTTTCTCAATTTCTATCCAAACTTGGCACCAGAGATCTGAGGGGAATTTCGGGGGTCCTGCCGGCAGTCACTGATTCCACCGAATTCCACATTCCACATTCCACCCCCGTGGATTCGAAGCTCCGAGGCTGTAGCTTTTCCGAGGTGACTAGAAAGTACCAAACCTTTCTCACTCCGAAGAGCTTCCAAGGACTTTGTAATCCCTTACTCGATACTCAATGCCAGTGGCCGTTTAAATGGGGTAAAAGGCCCACGAGCACCAACAGGTTCTCAGGCTTACAATGGAGGCTACATCGACTTAAAGATAAACTCCATCGCTGCATCATCGCGACTGTTGATATGCAGCAGATCTGGCATCAGGGAAGACCAGGCCATCAACCTGATTTTGTTGTGATTCTGAGACCGGAACAAGTTGGCGGTGTAGGAAGGTGTAGGAGCAACGCTAATAAAAGGCACGGAAACGAAAATTCCAAGCCCCTCTCCAGTCCTGCATAGAGCGCGATGGCTCCGGCGAGCACAGATATCGACCTACTGGCATCCCAGCTCCCGAATCCCTTCACTCCCATGGCATTCCTGCCTCCGGATTTGGCCTTCCAGTTGACGGTCGCGTCGTACGTTCTTGTGGGCGCTCTGGTGGTGAGTCCTCCTAGAGCAGGCCTACTCACTCGTATGTCTGACTGATTTCGTTCAACTACTCTAGGGTCAGATCTGGGATATGTTGAACACTCTAAGTATCGATTACAAGATGTTCACCCGATTTCGAATCGGTCTACCTGGGATTGTATATGTCATCTCGAGGTAGACTCGATGCCTGCTTTTTAACACCCGTCACTAACCCGGAAAGCGGCTCAGGTTCTCGACTCTTGCCTATCTTCTGTACTCGACTATCTTCGAAAGTGAGTCTCAATTTTCTTTGACCGCTGTAGTAGGATCCGTGACTCTGTTTCATTTTAAGCTGCGCCCATCGACAACTGCACGAAGCTGTCAAAGATTGGCCCATGGCTATTTGTGATCGCCCATCCTTCGACAGCGCTTCTTTTCTTCTTCCGCATACGTGCAATGTACCACGATAAAAAGGTCGTCATCGTATTCTTCTTCCTGATGTGGCTGGCGGTCGTCGGCGGATCTGCTACATCTATCCCTGGTATATCTGGACTGAACATCGGCACGACCAAATACTGCATAAATGGGAAGCTCGAGCCATACGTCTCAGCGGGCGCCATAGTGCCGATGGTATACGACAGCTTTGTATTCATCGCGATATCTTGGCGCCTTATGCAGTTCTCCACTGGTACTGAGGATCCAACACTCAAGGAAGGCGCTAAAATGATGATATTTGGACACAATCTTTCCGCGTTTCCAAAGGCGATGTTGCAGGATGGCCAGGCTTATTATCTGTGAGTACCGAGTATTTATGACCAAGCCATCGGCGTTGAGCTTGCATTTGGCTTGCATCTAACATTTCGTCCTACAGGAGCACGATCGGTATGGCCTGCATGACCGTGATCATCTTGTATGTCAAGTCGATACCCCTTGTCTACCGTACAATACTCGGCATCCCCAATCTCACATTAATCAACGTCATGGCCTGCCGGGTGTTTCGAAAGACAAAGTTCGGCGCTTACAGGGAGTCGATGGGGATCACTGGTCAGACTGGGGGCATAACTGGTCCAATCGCCTTGCGAACCCCCCAGTCATGCGACATACACGACAGGAACGACGATGGATGAAGGTACGGAGAAATTCGAGATCGAGCTCGGAAGGTTTGGCAGAAACCATGAGCTGCCACGAGAAGACAGTGCTTCAACATCAAAACCCGGAGAGCACGAGGAAATACCCAGCATAGTTTAATGGTAGTCAAAGCAATGGAATATTTGGATATACTGTAGATAATAATTTATTAATCACGGACTTGCCGCGCATTTGTATTGCTGTACTTCACTCCATTATATTATACCTGCGTCAATCGATACATTCGGGCGCTCGGATGTCAACACTACAACGTCGAGTTAAAGGCAAAGTCCATCGCTGCGATAAACACTGCATTTCGGTAATAGATAGTTTGCCAAAATTTAGATGGCCACGTCAAGCAGAGTTGGTGCCACTTGATGTTCGTATGACAGCAAGCGCTAGTGGACTAAGGAAGCTACAGTACAGCTCAAATAGAGCCTGCGAGCTTGAGCTGGTTGCGAGTCCAGTATATTCTTCTAAATCTATATCTCGATTATATGGACGTCCATAATCCATGTCCACAGCCTCATTCCGTCGTCAAAGGCGCAATTTAGTAGACAGCGACGGGATAGTCAATATATCCCTTACTCCAATCACTCTCGCCTCGTTCGTCTGCAAGCGTCGAACATCTGGGATATTATCCAGCGGCTTCCCATGCAGGACGCGCTTCGCCAAGTCCGGATGCGAGACCCAGTTGAATCCAATGAAGACGCCGTCGATCTTCCTCGCCGCGACGAGCTCCTCGCCTCCGCAGGCGAGACGCCGGCGTTGAGGAAAATCTTCGCGTTCTTGATGTACGACCGGTACGACTCGAGCACGTCGTGCTTTGCTGCGCGAGGAATGCCTGTTGATGGTTGAAAGTTGAGCGGTGCTGAGCTTGTGGGTGATGGGTTGATGTATATCGGAGGCTCACCGTCGTATGAAACATCAAAGGCTTCGGCGTATCGCATGAGAGCGAAATATGAGAGGCTCAGCTTGTCTGCTTCGGAAATAAAGTAAGAGTAGGTATCGAGGTGTCTTGGAGGGGCATGCTAAGAGGAACGAAATATAAGAAGAAGAAGAACATCGTATTGAATAGAAAGACATACCCAACATCATTGTAACCTCCAGCGGGACTGAGCTTGACGCCGACGTCGCGACCGAAGACCTCCACAAGAACCTTCAAAACTTCCAAACCAAACCGAGAACGATTTTCAACGTTTCCTCCCCATTGATCTGTGCGTTTATTGCAGGTGTTGTCGAGGAACTGGGTGATGAGGAATCCATTGCCACCGTGGACTATACGTGGTTAAAATTAGTTCAATGGCTTAACGATTTGAGAAGTAACAGTTTCTACCCACGTTCCACACCGTCGAAGCCAGCCTCTTTAGCATTGACAGCAGCATGTCTAAACTGCCGATAATGACCCAAGGATCGTCGATTGCAGTGGGCTTAATTTATAAAACATCAGTCATTGCACATGCAGTATAATTGGATGTAAAACTCACTGTGACATAGCCAGGAGCGCCATGGATGTGACGAAATTTACCACCGCGAGCACTGATCGCTGAAGGCGCGTAAACGGGCTCTCCTGCAAGCTTCTGCTCTGGAGCATCCGGATGAGCTGCGCGACCAACTGAAAAGAATGAAGGTCAGACAGTAGTGCACTCCATTGTTTTTAAACAAGCTTACCGTGTGCGAGCTGTAAATAAAAATGTCGATTAGACAAGTTACATCGGACTCGGACGCGTCAGTCATCGGTCGGATTAAACTAACCTGAGCATAAATCTTGCCGCCAGCTTCGTGAACAGCGTCAGTAATTTTCTTCCAGCCAGCGACATATTTGTCATCCCAAATGCCAGGTGCATGAGGCCATTCAGTGCTGTGTACAATGACAAGAAAGTGAGTAAATTGTCTCGAACAAAAAAAATTGACAGTACCCTTGACGCGTTATCAAAATACCCTCCGAGACTATCAACCCCGCACCACCAACTGCGCGTTGGACGTAGTACTCCTTCATGAGTTCGGTGGGATATGTGTCTTTGGCGCGATTCCGGGTGAGGGCTGACATGCCTATGCGGTTCTTCAAGGTGATGTTACCGAGTTCAATAGGGCTGAAGAGAGGATTTCCGGCCATCTCCGTCGAGGGCAAAGTCACTTTTACTGGCAGAAATGAGGTTTTGAACAATGAGACGGATGCCTCGAGTTTTGGCGCCCATTTCTCGAATCAAGCTGGCTGCTTTTAAGCGTTGCAGATCGTGGCTCTCGGATCAAATATTTAGGAAGTTGATGTCCGCGGGTATCGTCAGCAAGAAAAAAATTGGAGGTTTGTAAGATGATAACGGTGAGTTGTCAGAACCTTGACCGGTCGTCCTTGTTCATCGCGGTTTGACAGAAGGCTTAGAAATCGTAGCGCGTTGTCAGTGTTAGAGCGTAAACACGAGAGCGTCATTCCATCATACCAACTCGTCTACGGCCCGCTTGCCGGTCGGTTGCAGAAACCGCAATGGAAATGTCGAAGTCAAGTACTAGTACTTCATAGAACCACTTCACAGTGAGCAATAGAAGCCTTCACGAATCTTAAATAACATGGTATTAGAGGAGTCAACCAAGAGCGACGATTCTCAAATACGCCATAGTTTAAGAAATAGTCCACTTGCCACGTCCATATCCACTCCGCAGTCCGAATGTCTTCTCAGACGGGGAAAAGTGATCCGAGCAGAGTGTCACCCTACACCAGCCTACACCTAAATACGAACTAGCCACCCCATATAGAATATCTGTATCACAGCCTCCAGGAGCAAGAAAACTATGCGCCTTCGGCGCTGTGCCTGCGTGACTGTGCCCGTTGCGGGTGTTGATGAGACGCTGGATGCGTCGGGGAGAATGACAGCGCGCAGTGACCGGAGCTACCAAATAATCAATATATAGGTAGAGTGGACACAAGGATATGCGCGTACCATGAAAAACGCGTTAGCAGCAAAAGCGTAAAGGAATATGATAGTCCATAGAAGTCCCTTCAGGCCCAAGAAGCCCGCTGCCAGCGTGAAGATGACACTTTGAGAGTAATGTAAGTTGAAGATGTTTTATTTGCAAGAATATAATATTTCACACACCCAACGAACTTGTAGCCACCGTAGGCGATCAGGTCAATGACCTGTGACGATCCTTGGATGTTAAGAATGTAGCATCCAAGTTTTACAAAGGCGAAGTCGCAGAGAACAACGGCCGCTGCCCGTGAGGCAGACTCGCCAAGAATCTGGGCAATTTCTTTGAGAAATCGGGTGGGAGAGAAAATAGATGTCACGTACTAGGGGAGAAAAGCGCTCGTTAATCCCTGAGTGCAGCGTCGTTAAGAGAATGTAGGTGAAGATGGCCATTACTGTCAAGAAATAAGATCAGTACTCCAGTGCAGGAAATTTTAACCTGAGTCGGAAAGAAGTGTTCGCGTGCTCCCCCAAAATAAAACCAGTGGACTAACCAGGGATATATAGGTCTGGACTATTCAAGTCCTCTCTAGGTGGTAACCACTCTCCTTGCGCACGGGGCCGACGGAAATATGATTTGTGGATCCAGGGGAAGAGAAGAAGACGAAGCTTCTTGATCACATACGAATTCGACACATTGAAGTAGTGTTTTATATTATTTGACGGAATGATCGTTCCAAACTAGAATCAAGATCAAGATTGGCACCTTGTAATGTGTAAACTCAACTTCGAAATATACGTACATTTCGTTGCACGTAGTCTTGCCCCGCAGCTACGGCGGTTTGTCCAAGTTGCATTCCTAATTGCGCGGTGGCGCCGTCCAATCCCCAAGCTGTAAAGTCTGGCGCATGCATCTGCGGTGGAAGCGGCTGCGAAGGATGCTGGGGCTGCATATGATGCATGTTCAACCCAGGTTGGTACTGCGGTGGTATAGGGGGTTGTGAGTGTTGAAATGGTGATGTATACGCCGGGACATGAGTCGGATACGCTTGGATATGTGGTGCCTGCTGCTGTTGCTGTAGAACAGGCCCTGGCGACGAGGAGAACCGTTGGTAACCCTGAGGAGACGCCGGCGTCGATGGTGGCTCTGGAATATACGCTGGATGTGTTGGTACCGGGTGCCGTAGAGGTGGTGGCGAATGGAATTGAACTGGGACATTTTGGGTGGTATTAAGCTCCGATTTCGTATATAGTGCGTATACACAACGCGGTTGAGAAGAATCAAAGTTTTGAGGAGGAGATAATAAAAAGTGGAGGACAGCTCGCGTGTCGCACAGTGCACACGCTCGACGGTGAACAGGACGTGGAACTGGCGTTAGAAAATAATATGTCCAAATAGAGGGCATTTATTTGAAAATTAATTACATAATTATGCCAGATTTTACTCAGCTTCCTGAAAGGGTCTCTTGGTGTCCCTAATGTGTACTACATGTCCTGGAATGGGCCTTTTTGCCTGGTTCGGAAAGGAGTCGGCTTATATTCTAGTTATTTACTGTCAGATCATGAAATTAGGCTGAACAGGTGGTACTTATAACAGGTATCATGCTAGTTACTCTAAGTAATTAGCGCCCGTGTTGAGAGTTTAATACTCAGACCATGATCTAGATATAAGGATAAAGAATGCAAAAGCTACGTCGCACATTGGGGTTCCGTTCCGCTGGTGACACATTCAAATACTTCAAGTTCAACCCCTTCAGGTTCTTCCGCTGCGGCTGCAGCTATGGAATGTGCATCCGAGGTCCTAGTAGTTGTGAAACAAGAGCTGGCGAAATCGGAAGTCAACTGCACTTCCGAGTCCGGGCTCGCTCCAGATCTATGGAGCGTCAATGTCTGTACGTTTATAATTACCCGACAGCCCTTGAGAATATTCTGTGGTTAGAGCATGGAACTAGAATTGTGGACATACAACGGATGCTTACCGCGACTGAAAGAACGGTCGTGAGTAACCTAATGCCATAAACACGAGTTCGTTTCTTCAAGAGGCCTTGATACAAAATGAAAGAAAGCGACTTACGTGAACACACTGTGTGTCAAACTACGCACTCGTAAAGAATAGGCGGTGGGGACGGCGAACAATGCTATACATATACTCAGTATCACATTTCTATCATACGGTAAATGATTCGCTGTACTCACTGCAAAAGAGAAGAAAAACTACCAGCCCATCCCGAAACGCCCTAGAAACCATAATCTTATATGACGGCCCTTGCCATTCCTTGAAAGGGTTCGCTTGCTTATACCAGGTCATAACCCAGATAATTACTTGCACGACAATCTGGGCGACACTGAACATTAGTTAGCTGACATAACACCACCCTAAACGATAGATGCATTCGAAGACATACCAAAGAATGATAGCGTGATACATCGGAGTATTTTCCACCAAGCAGGTTCCGTCGTATCGGAGGAGGTAATTGACATGGAATCCCGCATATACCATAACTCCAATTTCGGAAACATATACGACGCCCAGGAATATGCTGACTTTGACATCTTTTTTGTAAAGCGCCCAGACTTGGGGTTCGCGAACATCAGGAATACGAGCATAGTATGAAGATGATAGAGATGAAAACTTTACCTCTTACAAGGAGAACGAGCTCGAACAAGTGAATTGTAATCTGCAAGTACACCGTTTGGTAGGCAAACCAAATAGCGCACACCGACGGACTCAGAGGGCGTTTAGAGAAAAGGATCCTCGTTACAATATGATTGGCACTAGGAATAGTATGCAGACCGTAAATTCACGCGCGTCAAAGGATGGAAAATAAGACTTACACTTGGCAGATGAGAGGCACATATCTCAGGAGCAAATACAACCATTTCGTGACGGTTAGCTGGCTCCTAGATGATAATCGTCAACGCCGTGCAAAGAAAAGCATAATGAGGGCACATACTTCCAAATATATGTGTATTCATGTGAGAGAGTCAACACATACTCCCAAAGGAGGCAAACGACTGAGGCAACTGTGCTTTGCATTCGCCCAATTCTTATTGAAAAGACGGTGGAGAAATGTAGTCACTCACGAGATATATACAGCCTTGCTTCAATAGTCTCATAGCCTACATAGTGGTGAGCGTGTGGGCCGTGCGCGATTGTCATGGCGAGAGGCGATAGTACGTCAGGAATTTGTCCAGGAAACCGCGATCGCGAGTTGGTAGTGAAAGGGCAAGAGTGGGGACCCACAAAGCATAAAATATTGGGCTCTGAACCTGACTGGCTATTTCAATGAGGGCGCGGTTGCAATGTATTCCATTGTTGGTTTAACTCGGTTATGGAATTATGTACGACAAATAAGTGCAAGGTGGCCCCGGTGGGATGATTGGAAGGCGCGATCAGGCACTCCAAAGTCTGATGGGATCACGCCGAACAAAAATGCCGACGGCACTGAGAGGGCAAATTCAATGCCGCTCAACTACGTAAGTGCAGTCCAAGTTGCACAAACCACCCTCATAATCCAAGATATTTCAACAGAAATGCAAGTCTCAAGGCAAGCACAAGACTTTCAGTTATATTTTACATAAACGCAATACAGATATTTATTTTTCATTTGTCGTGCGCACATTCATGATCGTGGACGACGGACAAGTGTTCAAACTTCAAAGCTTCAGCGCCGCAGGTTGTAGCCACACCGTAAGCCTGGTGCGGGAATTTATCATTGGATTTTGGTTAGGAGCTGAAAAACGAACAAACAAACCTGATGACCCTACAGGGCTCGGGAAGCTTCAGACATACGTTACTCGCCTTTTCTTCCCGAATGGAAGTCTGGAAGACTCTGGGCGATTATGCATCGTAGTGCCAGTAATTGGGTGCAGCTCAGGGATAGCGCACAATAGGGATCGTCACCTGGGTGAAATATGCATGCCTATGCATGTATAGTAAGCGAACTTGTCGGCGGGTGAATGGCCGCTCTGAACAGTCCTTTTAAATTACTCAGCAAGAAAAATCCGGGTCTGCGTCCGACGTCGAAGCCATTAATACATAGTGCACTGTAGTGCGGCCTGAGAGTTACTATGGGTACTTTATGTTGCGATTGGCGGCGGGTTTAAGGAATTTGGAGCCTGATATACATAAACGGCTCAAACCCTAAAAGTTTAATTTGCGGTACAAATAATTCCCACCTCAGCGAATACTGTAGCAACCGCAAAGCTTAAGCTTAACGCTGGCCAGCTTGCTTCCAAAATCACGTCCAAAATCCACCTCTGGAGGGCGATTTTTGTCTGCGAAAGGCTTGTTTTGAGCTCCTAGACTAATTCACGTCGATTTGGCCGACGTTAATGCACAAATTCCGTGGAAACCAAATCTCGTAACGTGTACCGCACCGATGAGTGGTTGCCACCATACAATTCGCTACAGTAGTCAATATGTCCAGGAAAGAAATTTGCGATTAGCTGAGAATTATATATGTGTCTTTGCGCCGCCATCTGAACGCCAAGTGCTTACGCACGTAGGACGCCGTCCTGTTTCACAACAAGAAATTTCTTTTGGAACAGATCCAGGATTTATAGGCTCCTGCAGGCTCGTATTGCTTGCCGGGTCTAACACCGGCGAGAAAAAAAGAGTTCACTTTCCCCAGATTCTTCAGAATACGAACGATCCGACGATGGGAAACTGGCAGAGGATTTTAACCATTCTTGCCATTCAAATGATTTTTTTTAAGTTGAGGAGTAATGTCCTCCACTGTGTAGGAGCCATCTGAACGCCAATGCTTACGCATTTATGTAGGACGTCGTCCTGTTTCTCAACAAGAAATTTCTTTTGAAACCGATCTAGGATTTTGATTTTTTTAATAGGCTCCTGCAGGCTTGTATTGTTGCTGGGTCTAACAGCGGCGGGAAAAAAAAGAGTTCCCTTGCTCCGGATTCTTCGAAATCCTAACGATCCGACGATGGGAGACTGGCAGAGGATTTCAACTAGTAGTGGCAACGATGCATATATCTCGAAGCTCCCACTGCATTGGCATTCAAATGATTTTTTAAAGTTGAGGAACAATGTCCTCCACTATATAGGAAACGAGGGAGGATTATAACAGGAACCAGCAAGAGGATGAAAAAGACTGTCCTGACGATGTTTCCCCGAAATAGTTATGTCGCAGTGGAGCCCGCTGTGGTGGCGAAGCTATTTAGTTCACGTAGAACACGATGGTTCAGTAGTAAACGTAGTGTGTGCATATATGCAGGACAAGGAATAACCAGTGAAAATCGCCAGATACAAGTCAAGTTATCCGCCATAGTCAACTGCCAGAGACAATACTTGAGCTCTCCATGAGCACGGATAAGAAATTAACGAAACATACATTTCGAAAACAATCATTGTATCCTCAATCATGAGATACCACGCAGGCTTCAATGTAACCCGCCCAGGCTCATCATTGCCGCAATAATCTGGTGGAACTTCTTCAACAACTCGTCGTCAAACGCGTATTCAATATCTTGGGCGATGACGAGACAAGCTGTCTCGACACCCTTCTCAGCGACAACGCCACGGATGTGACGGTGGTCCCTCGGAAGACGCGCATTATAAGTCATGTCTAGAACCGAGCGATATCTCGCCCAGTCAAGTCGGGCTCAGCCTCATTGATGTTACGCCTTCCCAAGTCTGGGAGCGTCGCGAGAGCATCCAAAGACTATATTTTCGCAAGTTCAACCACGGTCGTCCTAACTCGCTGACTTCAAGCTTCTCCCTCGGGTTGCTTGTGGGCGCTTGTTGAAAAATAATAGAATAGTGAATAGAGCATTCTCACATTTTTACGTGACGACGATCCATTCGTAGAGTTGCAGCGAGTCAGAAATCGTTCTCATCCAATTACTATTTCATGCTGACTCCAGTTGATTTCATGTTGAAATTGCCCTAATCAGGGTTGTTATTTTTGACGGCTAAATCATACCATCGTAGTGAAGGCCAAGACGAGTCTCGTCACCTTAGCCGTCACACATCGAAGAGTTGTGCTTTCCTGAAAACCAGTGGGCTCTAAAATAATCGCACTCCTTGAACACACTGTCGCGACGAAAGTGTTGAGCAGAAGGCAATGGAGAAATGAAATGGGCAGCGGAGGACACGGCGCCGAGCCGGAGAATATGTCATTTGTCAAGGAAGATGCCGGTTGAGAGGGACCAGCCAAGGCCGTGTTGAGTTTCCTTCATCTTCTATTTTTCCTTCCACCTGCTCGTCGCCCGTTCTTCCTTCTTTCCCCGTCCACGTCGCTCGTCCCAGTCTTTCTTTTTGAACCTACACTCTTTACCAGACTCTAGTCTCAAGATGTTCTCTCAGCTTTTCGTTGCCGCCTTCCTGGCTGTTTCTGCTCAGAGTAAGTAGGATTTTGGTCCACGACGACCCGTATAGATGCTGATTTTTGGGGGATGTCTAGCCGCTCTCGCAGCTGATTGCACCAGGAGCTACACCATCCAAGCGGGGGATTATTGTGACAAGATCTCGCAAGCTCAGAACGTATCGACGTGAGTACCAGCCTGCCAGCTGTCAATAGCGCATATATGCGCTTTTCTTGCCTGCTTTTGCGGGATTTGTGTTTGGTCTAGTCTCAAGCCCAATCGTGCTCTAGCCAAATGACTGAAAAAGACGCATATATGCATTATTCACGGCGATAACTTGACCATTTCTGACGTATTTCTTCAGATACCAACTCGCTGTTGTCAACAGCGGTTCCGTCAACTCGGCATGCACTAACCTCATTCCTGGCCAGTCCCTTTGCCTCGCCCAGAAGGCGACCGAGGACTGCTCCACCACCTACGTTGTTCTTGCTGACGATACTTGCGCCGGCATTGCCTCCAAGAATGCGTTGAACACCACCATCCTGCCCTCAACAACCCTCAGATCGACGACGCTTGCAGCAACATCTACCCTGGCGAGGTTCGTGTTTTATCCTCTTTTTTCTCGTCTTGTCGCGCTTGGAGTTATTTGCACCTTCACCTTCCAATTTCCTGATGCCAGCGGGACCTATCACATTTTACGTCTTGCGAACCAAGTACTAACCCGCCTTCCACAGGTTCTTTGCACTTCCAAGACCGTCCAAGTTCCTCCCGTTCCCGCTTCGGGTGTCACTGTTTCGCTACGGCGACCACTTTCACTGTCACCCCGAAAGTCACCCCAGTAGCAGCTGGCACCCCAGCCGCTGCTGCAACACCATCACAGCCGCTGCAGCCGCGTCCACGGACGCGGCCGGTGATGACTCTACCCCCGACGGCGACAGTGACGATGACCTCCCATTCTGCGATGAGCTCTGAATGATCTTTCTCGCATCGGCGGCTCTCCTCTAACTCGTGGAAATCATCACCGCCCATCTTACCACCGCCACCCACATCAGCATCATTCATTCATTTGCTCCAACTCATCATCGATTTCTTGCTACTTTCCCGTTTTATCTCCACTGCATCTCTCAATATTTCTTGACTCCTGACCGATTGATTCTCTTGGGAAACGAGAATCAGCCGGTCGATCCCTCGTTTCCTTTCTCTGCTCTAGATAATGATACCAGGCTTGCAAAGTACATATCCTCTTTTAAACATCTTCCGTGCCGTATGCACTGACCCGTAGTGTTCTCTGCTTGCTTAGCACATAGGCGGCGGCGTCCTTTGGAGACCCCTACCCCGTCCTAGTACAAATTTATTCCACTTAACCCCACTCCTTAGCGTGCTTTGGTCAGTCCTGCGGACTGATGTGGCGGCGTTTTATCTGCATTTTTACTAGCATCGCATCTGTAGTACCTTTGCATAGAGTGTTTTGCTACTTGTCCTCTGAGAGGAAAATTTCTCACAAATCAAATGGAAGAACAAGATCGGTCCTGTTACAGCTATTTTTATGTCGGCGTTGACATTTTGTTCGATGAGGGCGAAAGGCTGAGCGTCGGGTAGATTGTTCTTGTTCCTGATGATAAAGTATTTCAAAAATAATCGGAGTTGTACACGATGCTAATTATGCAAGTCAATATCAAGGCAGGAGCTATAGCTAATCCTGATAGATATTTTAGCGTAAGATTAAATAGTGCAATTAATCGCTCGAACTATGTACACAGCGCGCGCGTCTCGTTAGTTGCGCGGCTGCGCTGCATGCCAGGTCTTCTGCAGCCTAAGCATATCAACCGCCACGTCCTCCATCGTCTTCCGCGGGTCGATGAACGCCGTCAAGCCCAACACCTCCCTCGCGCGGGTCGTGTCCAAGGACGACGCAGGGCCGGGTAAGGCCACGAAGTTCTCTAGCGGCGCGATGGTCGCGCCTGGCACGGTCGTGCGCAGGTGCTCCGCTGCGTCGCCCCATGTGAGGTTCCCGGCGTTGACGAGGAAGCGCTTTAGGTTCGGTTGGGGTGGTGGAGTTGGCGTTGGAGTTGGAGTTGGAGGAGGAGTTGGAGGAGGAGAGCGTGCGGGGGAGGGAGAGCGCGAGGACGTGTGCACGTGCGACGTCGCGGACGTCGACGATCCAGGGGGGTGCGACGTAGGGTCCGGGGGCGCCGCCGTTGATGAGCACGTACGCCCAGAGGTTGGACCCGAGCTCGTGCGTGCCTGTGGGTGCGGGCAGGCCTTTGACGAAGGGGCCGTATACGAATCCGGGGAGGACTGCAATAAATTATTTTTTAAATTGTTAGAGTTTGGATGCATAAATTTATGGAGGATAAACGTACTGGTGGTGATGTCGAGGTGGGGGTGGGATTTCGCAAGTCCCAGAGAGCCTTTTCGGCAAGGTTCTTGGAGGCGAAGTAGATGTGGAAGTAGTCGTCTGGGCGTTGGCGGATTTTTCCGTCGTCGTGTGGCCCCAGTCTAAGTAAGATGATTAAACTTTGGTGAGCTTTATATGCTGGAGATTCATGCCTAAACACGCACCAGAGTCGGTAAAGGTTGCGCCTGTAAATGCGGGAGCCTGGGAGGCTGTGAAGAGAGGAGAGTCGGTTGCTGAGTTTCACTGATGCAGGGACAACTTGGACGAAGACTTACGGTCCAGGACATTGCCAAACGTGGCTGTTACGACAATTTTTGTTATCCCTGCTTTCTCAGCTTGACGCACGATGTTCAGAGTGCCTTCAACGGCGGCCTAGATGTTATCCAAAAAAATATCAACGAATGTCAATGGGAGCTGGATGATGGAGTGAATTACGCTGATCGTGCCCTCGACGCTGTCTTTTCCGGGCAACGGGGCTGCTATGTGCATGACGACGTCAACATCTTCATGGAAGACTGGGTTCAGTATCGAGAAACTCGGAATGGGATATATGGTGCAGACCTTTGAGCGCACTTGTCAGGTCATCGTTGGCGAGGTCGTTGACTTCAGTGACTTCAAACCCTGGGATGTCAACAGCGTCGTATCTGTCTAATTTGGACGCTCTCGCAGTTCTATAAAATTCTGCTGAGCGAGGCGCCCTGTAGTTTATTGAAGGCGAATGTCAGCTTACCCTCGAACGCGATATCCTTGCTCTATGAGCTGCAAGGCGACATGTCCAGCTATGAAGCCTGATATACCGGTGACCTAATGGTAGATAGAGTGACCAGGTATTAGTACACTTGTTAAACTGGAAGGTTGATGGATGGATATAGGAAAACGTACGAGAACAAGTCTTTGAGACATCTATGCCACGGACGGGTTTATGAATTTGATTGCGAGCGAGTAAGGCGAGTAAAGTGAGATAAAAATCAAAGGCCCGTGAGAGGCTTTTTATATGGCCCAACTTGTGCCACATAGACAAAGTTGAACTTTGGTCCCGGATAAGAGTAAGTTATGTACACCGGATGCGGTTTCTGAGAAGTTATTATTAGTCATCGGAGTACTGAGATGATAAAGAGATTCTTACAATTGTCGACCCGTGTGCACTGTGCTATGGCCTTTGGCCGTACGTGAGTCCAACGTGAGTCGACGTCTTGGTGCGGCCCGGGCATCGGCCGAGCATGTTCTTAGTTATCTGCTTGGAGGGCAATTAGGAACTCGAACTTTTGCGGAGAGAAACGAAACTTGTTACACAACATTTTCTCGTATGCAGTATTCTCTCGCAGTACGGGAATTTAATGTGGCACTGTTGGGAGAGGATTAAGCGATTGTCGTGGTCGAAATCAGAGGATGCTGCATTCGGAGTCTTGTTCTGCATACTTCGTAGTGATCCTAAATGCACAATGTCCCTTGGTTAGAGACTTCTCCGAACGGAGCCGCCTGTTTACCTTCACTTGTTTAGCTCAACTTAAACTAGCTACCAACTACCCTTAGCAGATCTCTCAGTAGAAAGCGTCAATCAGGCCTTCACGATGTTTACTTACCCTGCGATCATCTGATTCCTCCGAAGAACTTGAGCGACCCGTGCTCTCCCACACGTGACTCTTTTTTGAGGCGCGCACAGACCACCTCTCCCAAGGTATATAAACCTCTGTGGACCCATCTTTGTTTCCTTAGAACATACTCAATCAGGATCTGTTTACAGAAACTGACCGAGTCTCGCATTTTTACAAATGCCGCATTCTTCATATTCACTCGATGACATTCGCGCTCACTCGTTATACTGAGAACATGGCCTCTTTTCGGAGAGGTCTCGAGGACGTTTGACGGGTTTTAAAGTTTTGGACGCGCTCGCAAGAGTCGTCTGAACACCTTGCCAGCGGGTTGAGCGTCTGTCTGATGGATACCTTTCATTTCTTTTGTTAATATATCATGTAGCCATCACACTTCAATTTCATGTTTTGCTTGTCTAATGTTTAAATTCTGGTGCAAGGCTTTGAAGTCTCCCGAGTCTACGAAAATTTTACCGAATCAAACAGTGCCAAATTCATTCTTCACTCTCCTACTGTCATGTGAGTATCCTCAGCCGCAGTTTTAAGAATCTCTTCAGATGATTGTGCAGCGCGGTCTGGCGTGGTGAGGAAGGCAGCAAAGTATCTTGCGTGTCGTAGGGAAAACAGGTGCGAGTCTCTTCGGCGAGGTTACTGTATTTCTGACATCTACGTTTACAGTCCGCTCATTTCATTAAAAATGCATCAACGATGCCTTCCTCGACTTGCCGAAAAGTGCTTACGTCGTCGAAGCACAGTACGCGCCCATCATGCTCTTTCTACGCAAACGACGACTTCAAAATGTCGGCCAGACCCTTTGCTCTCCTAGCACCCCAACTCTCCGAGCTGCGCAGCTCGTTGCTCACCATGCTCGGCTCGGGCCATCCAGCAATAAGCGAAATCACGAAATACTACTTCCGCCATCCATCTAAACAGTCAGGCCTGTGATAGTCCTGCTTTTGGCGCAAGCAACGAACGGGCTGGGCGGAAACTGGAGCCAGAAGCTGTGGGAGGCCGAGAGTGAAGGTGCCGGTGGGCGAGCGGAGGAGCTGGACAAGCCGTTGACGCGTCCCGACGTGTTGAACGACTGGAACCCAACATGCCGCTGGACACGGCGAATTTGACTCGGCGTTCTCGTGTGCCGACGCGAGCCCACCGACACCCAAGCCACCTCCGTCCCCGCGACTTCTCCTCCTCCGCAGCCTGCCCTCGCGCATACGGTCCTCCCGACCCAGCGGCGGCTCGCGCAGATCGTCGAGATGCTGCACACGGCCTCGTTGCTGCACGACGACGTGATCGACGAGTCCGCGCTGCGACGCGGCGCTGCCTCCGCCCCAGCGGCGTTCGGGAACAAGCTGTCGGTGCTGGGCGGCAACTTCGTGCTCGGACGCGCGTCCGTGGCGCTGGCGCGGCTGGGCGACGATGAAGTGACGGAGCTCATCGCGAGCGTGCTGTCCAACCTCGTCGAGGGCGAGATCCTGCAGCTGCGCGAGGTCAGGCTGGATGATGAGGATGAGGATGATGTGATGATGATGATGAGGTGGGCGGGCGGTGCTGCAGGGCAGTGGTGGGCGGAGTCGGGTGGGCCAGACGAGCCGCGATGCGTGGAATATTTATTTGCAGAAGACGTACCTGAAGACGGCGAGCTTGATGGCCAAGGGCGCGCGGTCCGCGGTGGTGCTGGGGGGATGCAAGGAAGGCGAGGTGTGGAAGGAGATCGCGTACGCGTATGGGCGGAATTTGGGCATTGCGTTCCAGGTGCGGAGAGCGGTCTTTATATTTTATTTTATGCGTTGGCATCGCTAAGTGAACAAACAAACCAGCTGGTCGATGATGTGCTCGACTACGAGTCTGCGTCTGCGACACTGGGCAAACCCGGCGGCGCAGATCTGCGTCTTGGGCTTGCCACCGGTCCTGCTCTGTATGCATGGGAAGAACACCCTGAGATGGGCGAGCTCATCAAACGGAAATTCGAACAGCCTGGGGACGTCGACTTGGTGAGTTTTTCCAGCTTCTTGTGGCTCTTTGCTCTTCCCTCTTCCCTGCTTTTTCGGTGTCGTTGATGTGCACGATAATCGATTTATCTACGGTGTTAATAACCATTTTTGTCTTTTTTACTTTTTACCTAGGCTCGAGACTATGTGTTGCGGTCGTCCGGAGTTCAGCGCACACGGGCATTGGCGCAGGCTTATGCGGATAAAGCCAAGGAAGTGCTGCAAGAGCTGCCGGAAAGTGAGGCGAAGGCAGGCTTGGAGGTGCTGACGGAAAGAGTCATCGGGAGGAAATCATGACAGCTGTTATCGGTCGATGTTGCTGCTGCTGCTGCTTTGTTTAAATAATAACAAAGTGATGTTCTTCTGGCAAAGTGGACATGGAGCTGATTTTATGTCGCATACGGTGTTTAGAAGCCTCTTTCCCCGTTTTTGAGATGATCATGATGATTGACATAATCATCGACACGCGGGGTTTGATCAGACGACCAATGCCAATGTTCACAATGCTCAAACTTTGCGGATCTTCGTGCTCCGTAAGTAATCACATCACACTGCTTTCTTCTGGTCTGCGCCTTCAGCGGCGTAGGTTTGTGAGATCAAGTTAAATTTATGCGCATTCGCGATCTTCGAATTTGACATATAATTTCGTCGTCTGCGCTTTCAACTGCATGGCCTTCGATTCGCTCATCTTCAGGTAGTTGGAGCAAGTGCCCTCGGAAATGATAAGTGTAAGCACTTTGTGTTCGATGATCACGCATTGAACATGAACCAAGGTAACGATGATCAGGCCGATTGCCGCCACTGGCCCCAGATCGGCCACGGGTGTGAGAGTGGAGTAGCATGTACCGCGGACCGTTCGCGTATTCGATAGTTGCGCACATCCGGACACCGAGCAATTATTGGGTACGAAACCACAGATAAAAGCGCATTCAACCCCACGTTTCCTTCTTCTTTCCGTAGGAACCTGAGAGACCATATATCAATCCACCATCAACCTTTTATTTCAAGATATGTCTGGAAACTAATCCTGGTATGTTCATTCCTTCTCTTCGTTGATCTTGTCTGCTTTCACATTTATCTTACAACACACATTGTTGTCTTTGTTGATAGGTTACTGGCGTTGGCGGCTTCATCGCTTCGCATGTGGCCGAACAGCTCCTTGAGCGCGGTTACCGAGTGCGGGGGTGCGTTGTCGTCTTTTCTGCGCATGGTGGCATGAGGCTCATACAAAGCGATCTAACCAGCACCGCGCGAGGGCCAAATATCAGGTCCTCACCAAGACTATGCATAAGGCTGGTTTGGAGTTCGTCCGGATCGATGATGTTGCGACTGGTGACTTCACGGAGGCCTTGAAGGGCGTTGATGGGGTATCATCTTGCATGCGCGCTTCCGGGAAAGAAGAGCCTCGAAGAAACTTTCAGTGTGAGTGAATTCAAATGCGTTGCATTACCTAGATCATTTTTTCTCACCTTTTATTTTGGTGGGTAGTCTGCCATTGAGGGCACCATGAACGTCGTTCGCCAATCCCAGAAAGCAGGTGTCAAGAAGATTGTGGTTACTAGCTCTTTTGGCTGCCTTCTTAGTCGTAAGTCTTACTCTATGGCCACTCTAATGTGCTCGATCTGAATGATTTTTCTCTTCGTAGCAACTCATACGCCAGCTTTCCATGGTTTAACTTCACTGAATCCGGTTGGTATTCCGTCTCCCAAAATTTCGTTGCTGCTCGTAAAATTGATTGGCGCTCGAACTTAGACTGGGGAGTTGCTCCGGACGAAGAGTTTGAACAAAACAAGGACGAAAAATACTACATGTATTTACCGCCAAGATAAAGGCAGAGACGGCTTTGTGGGATTTGCCAAAGAGCATCCAGAGCTGGAAGTCGCTACCAGTAAGCCCCCCCTTTTTAAGTTCGGTGAATCGAACGAACATTGACTGCCAATATTTGGGCACTACTAGTTCTTCCTGGATACGTCATCGGCCCGTACTCGAAAACATTCCCTTTGCCCGCTTCAGCGGAGACTATGGGAACGAACGACCTCGTCCTCCAACTCATCAGCAACGGCGAAGTGCCCTTCGCGCCTAACTGGATGTCGACGTCCGAGACGCAGCGAGGGGCCATGTCTTGGCGCTCGAGAACTTACCTCTCGCGGGCCTGGACAACCACAGATTCATCATCAGCGGCGCTACGTACACCTGGGGTAAAGCGGCGGAATATTTGAAGACAGCAAGACCGGCGGTCAAGGACAGAATTGTTCCGCTGGACCAGATCAAGCCCCTCCCTGGGGTTTTGTCGAACTTGGACCACACTAAGTCCCAGAACGTACTGGGTTTCCCGAGTATATCTCCCTGAGAAGACATTCGAGGACGCGGTGGATGCTGTGTTGACTCTGGAAAAGCAATGGGCACAGGTAAACTGAAATTCTATATGTATTTTTTGGCGGATGACTTATATGTTGGTCTGGCTTTGTATTTACGTAATGGAATTGGGCGCTAAAGTAAAGGACGCTGTAAAAGGCTAGCAACTACAGGATAGATACTGTAGGAAATAAGTCGACGTATTATTCGATGCTTGCACTACAGGCGCCTATTGCCATTGGGAATGGGAATGGTAATAATTTTGTCTGACTACGTTAATAATAACTCAGACTACATATTGCTACGCGGTACCTCGCCAGCTCAAGTGGGGTGGGAGAAAGAAAAGGAAATGAATATGAAGGAAAAAGAAATGGAGTGAAGAAGATTCACTGCGAAGACTACATAACTCCGGGCCGGAATTGATGCGGAAGAAACTGATCGTGACTGACTGTGGCTGTGCAAATTTTCTTCCTCCCTTTCAGTAGCTCTCCCGTCGCATCGTCGTGTGTAGGCTCCCAATGGTCCAAAACTTAAAGAGAAAGAGGGAAGATATATCTCTCCCCAGAAAGGTACATTTTTTGACGTTTTTACCATGAAAAAGCTTTTCAATATATGCATTACTTGCAGGCACAACGAGTCCAGAGAGGGGACAACGTCGACATTGACAACGGTGAAGGTTCTGATGCAGGAAGTGAAGGGTCTGGAGATATGAGTGAAATGGAGGAGGGTGAGTATCAACAAGAATGGGGAGGAATCGAGGGCGCAAAGGAGGTTTTCCTGGCAGAAGGGCAACATAGTGGAACAAAACCGAAGAAACCACCAACTGGGGAGGAACTACGAGCCATCAAGGATGCCAGTGATCTTTTCAAATCAAGTTCTTTCAAGCTCCAGGTGCGTATATGTTTTATTCTGACATTCGACCCTTGCTGAAGTTTATATTACTAGATCGACGCTCTCCTCCCTAATGTCCGACCAAAAGCATCAAGAGTGCCCCCATTGGAACGGTTTCTCTTTGCTCTCCACTCATTCCTGAAGGAATTGCCCTCCATCGCGCCACATCATCCACTAGAAGCTGCTCGAAAATTATTGAAGAAGGGCATTGCCGTTCCATATTCACTACCTTTGCCCACTGAAGAAACGAACTGGAAGGTCGCTTTCGAACCGCCCAGTGACATTACTCTCGTTGGGAGCTGGGCAAACAAGATAAGCGTCAAGCCACAAGATGGAATCAAGTTTGGTGTCGATCTTGCGGTAGAAATGCCCAACGTGAGTTCACTCGTGCTTAACTCTATCATTGTGCTCTAATAATCCCGACAGAGTCTGTTCCAAGAAAAGGACTATCTTAATGGTCGCTTCTTCCACAAACGATCGTTTTATCTCGCTACTATTGCGGCTGCGCTCCAGAAGTCCAAGGCAGGCCTCGATGTGGATGTCACTTATGAGTCCCTGCAAGGGGATCCACGATTGACAAAACTTGTGCTCAAACCGAAGAACAGTATGTCTACTTTTTGTGTGCCGTTGAATGAAATTAATTTTTTTCAGACGACTCTGCCACGGATTTTACAAAGTTGAACGCCGAAGTTTGTATATTGCCAGTGTTGTCCTCCGACTGTCCCATCCCTCTCCAACGGCTATCACCCTCACACTCCAATATCCGTCTCAACACTGCTGCTGATACCGCCAACGAAGATAACAAACCGCCCATACATCTTCCCACGCCGTTTTACAACAATGCTCTGTTGCGGACTCTCACCCCCAAATCCCAAATTCTCGCCCTACACACATTGCAGAATGACTGTCCCGCGTTCTCTGACGCGTTGACCCTGCTACGGATATGGGCCAACCAACGTGGTTACAGTGAGGGAACGAGGATGTGCATACACGGCTTCGAAGGAGCAGGCCCATGGTGGTGGTCGGTTCTCGCGTTGTTGCTCAATGGAGAGGAAAGACGGTCTGGGGCAACCAAGGCCAATAAAAGAAAGTCAGTGGGAAAAGGATTGAGTTCCTATCAGCTTTTCAAGGCAGCGTTGGAATTTTTGGGTATGTTCTCCTCGTTATGTCGGCGCACTCAACTGACCGTGTATTCAGCTAAACACGACTTTGAGAAAGAACCAGTCTTTTTGAGATCTGCAGAAGGTCATCGTGTGAGTCTTTCATTTTTTCATGGTAATGCTGGTCTTAAGGCTCATCATTGGGATGCAGTATCCTCCTGAAGAGTATCAAGCATACCCGAGGCTGTTTTCGTCGACTCAGCATCTTTGACAAATCTGTTAGCTGGCGTCCCGCTGGTTCGCTTGAACTTGTAAGTAACCCTTCTCCTTTGCTATGCACAATCCTCAACGTCAACGTAGCTGCGATATGATGCCGCAAAAACGCTAGAAACACTAAATCAATCATCATTTTCTGGAGACCCTTTTACTGGTGTCTTTTTGAAAGATAATCGCAATTTATTAACCCGCTTCGATGTTATTCTTCGGTATGACGTTTTGGTGTTCGTTCGTTAACCTACTCATACCATTTTTATTAGGGTCAATCTTGCATCTGCAAAACCTCGATTACTTCAGTGCATTCAACAATTGACGTTGGATCGCCATCCAGTGCTCTATTGGCGTCAATAGCTCTTTTGTTCGTCAAGGTCTTGGAGATAGATGTCGCGCTGTTACTTTACTCCATCCATCCTCGGTCTCGCGTGCCACGTCCAGGCCCATCCCTCAAGTCCGGATGTCATTTTCATTGGCATCGTCCATAATCCTCTGCATGCCTTCCGTCTCGTCGATCATGGTCCAGCAGCAGGCGAGGAGGACCAGACAGTACTCGAGAAGTTCCGAGATTTGTGGGGCGACAAGGCAGAGTTGCGTCGTTTCAAAGATGGGCGCATCGTGGAGAGTGTAGTATGGGACATTACTACAGCAGACGAGAGGGCACACGTCCCTTCGATGATCGTCCGTCATCTACTCCGCGCACTTCAACATCCAGGAAGAGGAAGTCGAGACGTGGCAGACATCGTTCGACTCCTTGCTTCGGCTGCCTCAGTCGATCTCACGCGAATACCTGAGTTCGGGTGTGTCGACTGGCTTCAAAGGCGCCCTGACGGCCTTCGACAACCTGGTAAAATCGATCAAGAAATTAGACGAGGACCTTCCTCTTTCACTTCTGACCGTCAGTCCTATCTCGGAATCGCTTCGCTACACCAGCGTTTTCAGTCCTGTCCCACATCCGTCGTCACTTGCACCACTCTTACCTCCCAATGCTCGCTATCTGGCCCCTATCGAGATCGTGCTCGAGTTTGAAAATCTTCAAAATGGCCCGACGACTTGAAGGCGGTGCAGACGATCAAGCTTGCATTCTTCGAACGAATCGCGTCGGCACTGATGGAATCCGTTCCAGGTTGACAGCAAATGTCGTCATTGGCGATGGAACCCATGATTCGCTGATTCTCGACAGGGCCTCCCTAGAGATCGTCACTCCAGAAGGCTGGGCGTTTTCCGCGCGTATTTGGCACGATCGCGAAGTGAACTTGCTCGACCGGGTCATCGAGGGAAATGCCACTACGCTTCCGCACGTCGTGTCGAAGAAGGAGAAGAAAAAGTCGCTGAGTACTATGAGGCCATGGAGGCGAAGGAGGTCTATATGCGTAGATTCATCCACTTTCCACGGCACCATCGGGCAATCGCTGCCCTTTCCCATCATTACTCTGCATTCTCCGGCACGGTACGACTAGTCAAGCGGTGGCTTGCATCGCATTGGCTTCTCCATGGCCATATCAGCGAAGAGGTCGTTGAGCTTATATGTGCGTCATTCTTCGTCGATGGCGGGCACACCGTTAGCGCAGAGACGGACACAGAGAAAACCATACAGCATCTCGTCCCTGCCAGCAAGGAACGAGGGTTTGCATATGTTGTTCAATTCCTGAAAGAATGGAAATGGGAAGAAGGGCTCTTTGTTCCTTTATACGGATCTGGCTCTACGCTCCCATCCGAGGCTTCAGCGTCAAATTCTAGCAAGACGACCCTTCAAATGTGTGGAAGGTCTCAACAGAACTTGATAAAGAGGGACACGTTTGGACATATAAAGGTCCTGACCTCGTTGTAGCTCGTCGTGTACGTGCCCTTGCGGATGCCACCTGGAATTGTTTGCAAGAAGTCGAGCATGGACAGCTTAATGTCCAGGTACGTCGTTGCATCTATTATTGTTCATCTTTGTCGCTTACCAGTTTGTAGGCAATCTTTATTCATCCTACAGAAGACTATGATTTCCTACTGCAACTGGATGCCGCCTCGCTTCCTCGCTACTTGCACAATGTGAACGTCGACCTCAGCTTGCTAACAAGACGTAGCAAATATGCCAACAAAGCTCAAGAACAAGAAGCTGTTAAGATCCTACCTGGGTTTGACCCTGCACGACTTTTCTTCAACGACTTACAGGTCAGCCTTGTTTTCAACCGTCTCATGCCGTTTTTTCTGAGTGAGACGTCTCCTAGCTCATATATGCCGACACTTTGAAGTTGTTTTATGATCCATTCGGCGGTGATAAGATTGGAGCCGTCTGGGATCCTACCCTAAAGAACCTCGAGCATTCCGAGTCCTTGGTGGATTCTCCAGCACGCCTGTGAAAAAGGTTTGTCGTCGAGGTTTATCCCCACTCTCATTCTGTTATTTAATGATTACCGAACGTGTAGGAAAATGAAAAAGCAAGAGACAAGGGCATGGTCATCCTCAACAAGGATGCGGTGATTTCAGAAATCGAGCGGCTAGGCACTGGTCTCATTAAGAAAATGACACTTGTCGCGTAATTTGTGTATCTTTGCGTTGGGATCACCCTTTATAATCGGCCTGGACACAACCTGAACATTCACCAAGATCCTCTGACGGAGTTCATTGATGACCCATTCCTTGCGGCCTGCAGGTGAAGCTAATCTTACGGAGCGATGCATGTAGAAAAGGATAAACTCTGCATTATACCAGAGTCTGAGAGCGTCCTTGTTAAATGTTATCTTTCACAAATAGAAATGATAGAATTGAGAAGAGATTCGGAATTTGTTGTGCCGGCCCGGTTGTCGGATTCCTTGACGCGACGGCGATATGCCCGTGCCAATTTCCTCCTAAACCTCCACCATATGTGTACTTGATGCCACCTACTATTCGTGCTCGATGTTCTCCAACTCACGAAATTTCGTGATCCAAGGCGGCACATTTCAAATCGTGAATGCTTCGGGAGGATACAATGAAAATGGATCTGGAGGATCTGGAGGTACTTACAGCTTTAAATGACCTTCGTCATGCTCATGGTATTCCTTTTAAACCAGGACTAGATATTCTGCATCGTCACATCGCTACTGGCGCTATGCATGATTCAGCCGAGCGATCGAACGCTCCAACATGTCACCCCGACACACGCATTGCTGTTCTGAACGACATCATGGGATGGGTCGAGGACGAGCATCGTGAAACCGACATTCTGTGGCTACATGGACCTGCTGGAGCAGGAAAAACTTCAATTTGTCAAACATTGGCGGAAATGTGTCAGGAGAAGGGAGAACTCGCAGCAACCTTTTTCTTTGCCCGAGGAGCACCCGGCCGCGATAATGACCGATCGCTCGTCCCAACCATCGCGTACCAGATCGCACATTCATTCGAAGCATCGAGGGATTACATTTCAACTTCAGTGCTCAAGGATCCACTTCAGATCTTTGCGAAATCGTTGCCTACGCAGATGAGGCAGCTTGTTATACAACCATTGAAGCAGGCTATCGCCGATATAACCGGACCATATCCAAAACTCTTGATCATTGATGGCCTTGACGAATGTCAGCCAGAAGATTCTCAGGAAAACATCCTAAGAGTCATATACAACACCCTGAAAAATCGATCGCTTCCGTTGTGCATCTTGCTCGCCAGCCGGAAGGAACCTCATATTCGCGACGCATTTGAGGGGGATCTACATGAATTCACGTATCCGATAGCATTGGACGACAAGTACAATCCAGATCAAGACATTGCTACCTACCTTCGCAGCAGTTTCGCACTATCCTGCGAAAACATCGAAACAACCGCTCAATGGCGTCTCTACCTTTGCCATGGCCGCCCGAATCTGTTATTCATACACTCGTGGCCAAAGCATCGGGTCAATTTATATACGCTGCGACGGTCGTCAGATTCGTGGATGTACGTCACCAATCTCCCAGCAAAAGACTCGCCATAGCATTAGGTCTCTCAGATCCCAAAGGCAGTAACGACCCATCTCCTTTCGCGGAATTGGATAAACTATACCAGGAAATATTTCGCGGTGTTTCAGACCTCCCATTAACATTGCGAATCTTAGGCGCCATTTTAGCCCTCCAATCGCCTCTGCCTATTGACGCTCTTGAGGACCTCCTGGGACTTCAGCCGGGAGACACTGACCTGGCTCTCGTCAAGTTACATTCAGTGCTCTATATTCCTGACTCGCCCGACTTATCACCAAAGGAAAGATATATCATCTATATCATGCTTCACTTGGAGAGTTCCTATTTGACCCAAACGTGCTGGCGCTTACCACCTCAAACTCGATTCCGTGCATTACGATATCGCGCAATGCTGCTCTTTCCGCCTTAATCAGACATTGGCCCTTTCATTCCACTCCATGGGATCCATATTACCGTAGTAAGGTTCGTCTGTGGGCACGCTCTGGACATCTTTCAGCCTTGAAATGATCTCCTCATAGATTACGACCTCGAGATACCGCAGCCATATACATTCGAGCAAACTGGATGTATCATCTCCTCACTATCGAACATTTCAATAGCGATATAATTTCTTCCTTCGCCAAAGTTCCTCCTGCAGCTCTACTAGGGTGGTTGCAAAAGGAAAGTTTCGACCGATGATGCGTTACAGTCGATCCATTCTCTACCTTGGCACAGCGTTTTCGGTACTCGGGCTACCCAGAGGGTCAAATTCTTGGCAATGTATATCCCAAGTTGATCAATACTTTTTCAAGCATATGTGGAAGGTTCGCTTTAACATCTGCCCTGAAGTTCAGCCCACGACCCTTGGTATCCTTGCTATGACCATGCAAGACCCATCTTTTCCTTCCGTCGCCCTAGGACATCTACTGCAGCTCGATTGGGCAAAATTTTCACTTGCAACCTTTGTGCTACGTCCGTTCATGGTCGTTAGCCATTCTTCAAGTTTAGAGTCAGGCCTTCTCTGAGTACATCGTGGACCCTTCCCGCTGCGGAGAATACAATCCTATGACACCAGACATCCACGCTGATCTAGTTATATATTGCGTGGAATACCTGAAATGTTACCAGCAACCTAGTGTGCTGTCGCCGCACCGAGTAATTCAGGACGGTCTCTCTAAACCTCAACCAGAGGGAGGCGAAGGGTACGTTCTCTTGTTGTGACATTTTGCAGAACTTCTACTAAAATATTGCATTAATGTAGAGCTTGTCTATATGCAACGACGTACTGGAAGGACCACCTCCGTCAAGCAGACCCTCGCCGACTTCTGAATTATGCTTATTTCGTCAATGCTCGGCATGGTCATTTCCCTATTTGTACTCACGAAAACCGGTGCCACATTCGCTGTGAAGTTGTTGGAATTCACCGGTGTATTGAAGTATCTGTTAATTCTTTGGAAAATCATGTGTCTTGCTTGCTCATTCATCTTCAGGCCAGGATTGTAGACGGCAAATTCATCCTCAGTCTCTTTCGACGACTGATATGAAACTACTGCCACTTCTAAGGGAAATCATCGATATCAAATATCTTGGGACGCCCTTGTTCTCAAGGTGGGTCATTACAACTAAACTTACTTTTCTTTGTCACCTAGTAACCGGACGTCTCATTTCTTCTTCGTATTTCAGAGTAAAACTTCAGATGGAAGATTGGGGCAGGAATACAGAATTGCAGTTTCGAAAACTAAGATCCGCGGCACCGCTCTTCCCAATCATGTCTCGAGACCCTAGATTACGTCGACTATGTCATCCAAGAAGCAATCCGGGCTTCAAGGAAAGGATACAAGGGAATGCGACCATTGTAAATATTTTTCTTACGGGTCAAGTACCTTTGCCACCAGTCCGACCACTTAGGATAAGTTGAATCTCTGGGCGTATTGGAGATGGATGGACTTCCTCGCTACTTATCTGTTTAATTTGAGCAAATTTTCAACCCCGACTGTCTGGGTCATGTACATTGAGCTTGGTTACGCAGAGATAGCCTATGTGAAGATTTATGTAATAGGTTTAGTAGGTTTAACAGTGAAAAGTAAAGTGCTGGAAGGCGAGAGGGGAAACGTGTAGGCCCACCACTCATTTCCATCTCTTTCACATAACTTACTTATACTACCCCCCTCAAACTGACGCACGGATGGGTCGCTGGACTTTGTGCGTCTGGCATAGACACGGAGCCTCTCGTCTGGAGACATGATGTCGGGACTGGCAAGCATGGATTGCATCGACCTTGTGGGCACTGGTAGAGGCCTTCTTTGAGATGCCGACGTGGTGACGCCATTTGTGAGTACCATGCCCAAACTTGGTAGGTCGCGTCTCTGATGACGGTCAGTCAACTATGCAGGACAGATAAACAACAGCAAAGGGCCTACTTTTAAATATTTCTTAATGGCTTGAGCAGCTTTAATTTTCTCGGCGTGGAGGATGTCCCCTTCATACACATGCTGTACTTGGTGGGTCTTCAACTCTTTCGCCAGCTCTTCCGACTTCGACGATCTTGAAAGGATAGAAGGAAGCATATGCACTGCGAATCGTTTGATTTCCAACCCAGATTTACTGTTCATACAGGTTAAATTTTTACGCGGACTCCAAAGCTGGGACTTACTGTTCAGGTTGAAGAAAATCCAGAAATAACATGGCGAGAGCAGCATATTTGCATCCATCCACAAAGAATTTTTCACACGGTCCCGATTAAGCAGAAACTGCGAGAGTATAGTGTAGAAGTTCGCATATTCCAGATTCCGTGAGTAAATTTGAAGAGGGTCGGAGCGGCGAGATCTTGTAAATCCTGCGTTCGAGACAGAGTCTGTCCTCAAAACAACAAATACCTCCTCGGAGAGGAAATTGGTTAATGTTCCGGTCACCAAGAACTCCGGGAACATTGACTGAGGCAAATAAGTTTCAAGTTGGCGTGAAATCCACTGGTCAATTGCTTTTAAATGATGGTGGAATAAATCAGTCTCGAATCCGGATGCCGCTGAACAAATGTGTAAATCTGGTCGTTGTTTGACCCATAATAGGAGATGCAACATACTTGGTCTTGAAGCCACATGATAAGGGTGATAATTCGTTTTGCATCATGCTCGTACACTCCGATAACATTATCTTCAGAAGTCCAAAATTCGAGATGTGTCCGCACGTCAAAGTCGTATAGATCCTTTAGTAGCTGCAACGATGGTTGCGACTCTACGCAGTGCAGCATAAAAGTGACCGTAAATGGTGTATCTGAGTGGGATCTAGGAGAATATATATATCGTCAGGATCCGAATTTAGTCGCTTCGGATAGAAAATCTTGGTTACGTACCTCCATCCAGAAAGCGCCGTAATTTTAAATGCTTTGTGCTGTATCTTGTGAGCTTCATATGAGCGTCTCTGGAATCGATAAAGATTTTCCCGAACGAGAGCGATCGAGGAGGAAGTCAACAATGAAGCATGGAAGATGCGGAGCTCGGTAGATTCGTCTCCGGGCGGTGGCACTCCGACAAGAGAATGTAAGTCGCTCAATATAATGTCCACCTCTCCGCGCCGGTAAAAGAGGAAGTCTTCCACCAAAGGTTTTGTCTTGTTCCAGAACTGAACCATTAAGATAAAAATCAAGATGTCCATGACTTTGTCAATATTGGCGACTGAAGCAAAGATGTGACAGTAGAAGGCGTCCAGCTCGCGAAAGGGATGTCATCCCCAGGGGCGGATAGCCCGAAGATAACATTTAACCTGTCGGGAGGCCAGTAATACTGGGAGTCTATATATTTCATGACCGTGGATGCATAAATAAACTGCCCAGATGATTTTTGGACTAGACGCGCGATATCTGGCTCGGAAGGCCATGGAGGTTGAAGTTGAGATAAGGAAGAGTGTTTTTGTTTTATATCCCGGAATCGAGATTCAAGAAAGAGCTTGATGTCTGCGTCGGGGCGGTATGCATCATCCAAAACTATGCGGAGTGTGAAAGAGTTGTGGAATGGCTCATTAAATGCATCACGGATATGGATTTCAGGCCTGCTCGCAATAAGGAAGAATAAAGGGGCCGTGACTTCCTTAGCCGCTCGAAAAAGGACGTCGAGATGTATCGTTGGGATTTGGATTCGGTGCATTCATCCAATCCGTCGATAATAATAAATCTGGGGCGCGTAATGAGGGATTGTCCTTCTTGCTCATCCATAGCCATATCGTTGAGAGGATTGACGATCAAGCCTTGATCTGTGCCTCGATGGACGAGAAAAGAGGAGAGGGTCTTCCTCGAGTGCTTTTCCAACTCGTTGTCGTATCTCAGGGATAGACAGTGTCAGTTGATATACCAGCGTCGTTATAAGGAAAGCTTCAGTATTTCGACCCGCTGCACTGCGACAGAAAAAGAAGCTCGCTGCAAGTATCCCCGCCCTGTAGCAGATATCCGCCATCGTTTGAGCAATGGCAGACTTCCCTGCGCCTGCCGGTCCGTATATCCACATAAAGGGGACGCCTTGTTGACATCCGTAACCCAGTCCATAATCTTCTTCAGCACGGCTCGACGTGTATGTGGGTGGCATTTCGGTGGGTCGTACCGTTCGGCAGAATTGTGAAATGCTCCGGGAGCTATCTTATGCTGCAGTAATCTCAAGCCTGACAACCCACTCAGCTCCGCATAACGATTAATTGAGAGAGAAACCGCGGACGTACCCTTCCAGTGTGACTCTTTGACTGCACCAGCACCAACGTGGGTGAAAGTCCCTCCCGTCACAGTGACCTTGTTGGCATTGTGGAACATGCCTGAGGCTCGTCATCGGCTTGCTTTCCACAGCTCAGGAGGAAATCGGAAGATTGTGCAGTGCAATCTCGTCTAGATTAATTCAAAGAAGGCTCAGCTTATAAGTACGTCAACGCACTGCCCGTGGCCTGAAAGGAAATAACTTTGATCAGGCGACTTCCGTCGGCACCAATTACGGCAAGAAGGCCGGCGAGACGACGTCGGCGGCCCGACGGAATTAAGCGCCCAAACCTATTAGTCCCTCTATTTGCTCGAATTAAGTTGGGAGATATTATCAGTACACCGTCTTTCGCATATATAATCCACATAATAGTAACGACACTACCTTCCTTCCTGCAATGTATGAATTCAAAGAACAAATCTCAGGACGTATTAGGATGACAGCCCGACGACTGCACAGGCTGTGCAATCGAGAGCACATGTCCGGGTACACATCTCTGAGCGAATTAAAGCCTTTCCAACTGAATGGCAATTCTCCAACGGATGGATATTTTTTCCACCTGAGATAATAATACGAGTGCACGAGTAGCGCGATATCTGGAGTATTAAGCAGGAAGAATCCAATCCTTCCATCCATGAGCAAGTAAAGATGTTATCTCAAGACTTCACAGCAACATTCGACGAGATCCAGCTCGCTACCCGGCTGCTGATAGTACAACGACATGGCAGAGGACGGATACCCTCAGCGTGGACGCGGCAATTGGTATCTTCAGCCAGAGCGGACTTTCGTTCAAGCAAATTCGTGAAATATGGACGATTGCAGATCGCGATGGAAGTGGGAAGCTTACAAAGAATGAGCTAGCTGTCGTTATCAGGCTTGCAGGATGGGTGCAATCCGGAGCTGAAGTTCATGAAGATTTATTGTCTAAAGGTATGTACGTGCGCTAGTCTTCTGCTTCTGGCTTATTGTAATAGTATTATAACCTAACATATTTGCAACGGTAAATATAGCCGGTCCACTCCCTGCGTTAAAAGGCGTCACGGAGGTGGTGGGAGAGGACAAGGCCTCTGTCTCGAGTTCAAAGCAGGAACTTGAAACTATTAGTATCAGCGACTTCATACCTGCTGCAGTGCCCACTCGTCCACTGAACGCCGCTTCTCGCCCAGTGTCAATCCCGTTTAATATCTCTGGACTACAACAAATTCCTCCCATAAACCTGTACGATGTACAAAACTTCAAACGCGCCTTTGATAATGCAGATCCTGTTCACGGCCTATTAGATCGTGCGTCAATGCGTGGATTTATCTTTCGATCAGTCCTCATCCTCCTCCAGAAGAAACAGTACTGGAGATTTTTATGGGCTTCCACCAACCATATTGCGTTGTCGGTGATGTCTTGTGTGCTATTCCCGTTTCATAAAGACTTCTAGAAGATTAATATGTTTTGTGTTTTATAGAAATCTCCTTCAAACTAGCCAACGCTCTGCGTTGAATTTCTGCGAATTTTCGCTGGGAATGCATCTACTACAAGGGCTTCAATCATGCTCCATCTTGACGTTGCCCCCCAAGTTCCCCCAAGATTTACACCATCAGCTGGAATGGATTCTGTCCGAATGCTTCGGCGGCACACACAATTTAAAGTCTGGGAGGTCAGCTTTGAATTCTCCCTACCACGCTAAGCCGGCCTGTGCAGGATGGCTGCAATCTAACGAGAATGTAGCCATTATTCAGACTCCACTCACTGCGTCCACAATCACAGTTCAGAATCCGATTGGACACGCAACCTCTTATACAGGACCTGTAAAAGAAGCATCTCAGTTTACACCTGTGAGGGCTCATTTTCACAGGATTCACATACGTCTCCATCGAAGCAAATGCTCGAGCAACGGGGACTGAGCGCGCTGTGGGCACGCGTCGTGAAGCGCTATAGCCTGAGCTCAGTCAGGAAATTCCCGACGGCCTTGGCGAAGGGACTCAGATCACGTGGAATCTCAAAATCCGCACCTCTCACTGGTACACTACTACTGCCAGCAAGCTCAAGGCTAATCCTGTTTCTCATCACCTTTACGTGGAAATACAACTCAAGGGCTACCACTGATCTATCGCTCGGAATCTGGAATATATCTCCCACCCGTAGCTCCTACTTTCAACGATGAAGTGCTAATATCCAATAACACAACAACCTCTTCGACCTGGGAAGAAGAAATAAATGATCTCTTGGGCCAATTGAGAACTGGAGATGAATTTCTGGGAGTCGAAGAAAGCGTATCTAATGAAGGACACTCTCAATTACACGATTCGACAATATTTTTGTCGCACCCCTGGACTTTCAATCGCGCCGATGCATCCCGCAGACATGAAATTTGCCAACCCGAAACGCAAGACGAGAAACCGGATGGTGGGGAACATGAAATACTGCTACTAGATATTTCCGCGAAGCGTGGCCAGATGCCAGGCTACTCAGCACGAGGACTTCAACGACGACGAATTCAAGAGCCTGTGCAAGGCTGATATCGGCCACAATATATCAGATATATTCTCCACAATTGACAGCGGATTCCTTGCTTTGCGCAAGATGTTATGAAGGGAAACGAGCCCTGAGATCTCAAGTCCTCGATAAGCAGAAGGCGATGGCGAAGCTCTCCAACGAGAATCCACTCAACAGAGGTACGCTATAATTGGTTCCTATACTATATATTTGCAGTGCTCAAGCTTTGTTAGTCGGATTCACGAAGACATTGCAAGGAATGTCGGAATTTGATAAGAATACTGTTTCCCTTGACCAACTGGAACAGATCTACGATTTTATAAACAAGATTTAGTCCTCATGGCTATGTCGCGGTCGAAAAATTTCGACTGCCATGTTAGAGATGGATTACGGTGGGTTCTACCATGTAGGATCCTATTTTCAAAGACTGAACTATCATTATTTCAGGAACGTAGCTGCGAAGGTCCATCAGCATTACCGCCTAAGGGTCCGATGCCTCTTTATTCAGTCCCACTGCCTCCGATTTCTGCTCTGGGACATCTCATTCGAACCCACCCATGCAAAGTGAGTCGTTGGAAATTCGACGCACCACAATGCCCAAGGCCTCCCTTCCGACTCGGAAGGTGATGATAATATCTCCTACGCCTCAAACCAAGGGCCGACTACGAAGCTCGTTGCGGCCACTAGGCCCAAGACTTCCTCGGCCACTGCCTGCACCCTGGACTAGGGCAGCAGCTCGTCTACAGACACCCAAGGCAGATGTATTATCCAATCCAAAGTCGCCGCAAGACCCGAGGTCCCCACGACCGCTGCGTTCAATTCTGAAGGTCAGAAATGCAGGTCTTGTCCCTGGATCGAAGACAGATTGTACATCACACAAATCGACGCGACCTATCGGCCCAAGATCCCCTTCTCCACCCGTGAAGATGCCTGGGACGGCTCCTCTTCTGAGAAAAGTTCCGTCATCAGCAAATTCTACGCGGCCCTGGAATACGAGGCTCGTTCGAGGGAAATCTATGTCTCTACCTCAAGTCAACCTCACGAATCAGAGCCCCCAGCCGCTTCCAAAGACGCACGACCTCAATGAAAGAAACCAATAGTCTTGGGCTTCAACCGAGCTTCTTGCATCTACTATCCTCTCCAGCCTCCCCGATCCGTCAAAGTTTCCCCGCCAGTAATACATCGCCTCCGGTCCAAGAGGCGTTTCAGTGCTATTCCTCTTGCCCCATATACAACGATCTATCGGCACCAGCAGCAGCTATAGATCCTCCTTCCACACACGCAAACTATGCTGCGTCCGCATCTCCTTCAAAGTCTACCTTTGGTCATTTCTTAACACTACTCGCTCGGGATTCTACACATCAGACAGGGTCGCGGAGGTTTAGATTATCCCGTCGCAATCTAACGAGGAGAGTCGTCCTTCAAGTATGAGCCGGCAAGCGGGTTCTGTCATTGATATCGCCAGAGCCACGCGGGTCAATGATGGTGTTGAAACTCTGGGGAGCGCAAATTCTTACGGAACTACCAGGGAAGATTGGCCACCCCACCTGCCAGTGCCGGAACTTTGCAAGAACAGCAACAACGCGCCCTTGCTCACCGACAGCACGAGCACAGGCTCAAGGCTTAGACACGCAAAGAATTTCAGGTTCTTCTGTTCTTTCGACTACTTCTACGCCGGCGCATTCCATTCTGGAATCGTTCTCGTTCGTGCCCCTTCTCCTATCTCAGGTCGATCAATTAGATCTCCCCGACCTCAGTTTGTTCGCATCGGCACTACTCGACCTCTACATCAACAGCAACCCTGCTTCTCGATGGTGTGAGTATAACGACGACCTGTTCGATGAATTCGATGAATTCAATGACTTGTTGGATGACTTCAACGAGGAGGCGGCAATTCTCTTCCTTCAGATCGAGAAGGAGCTGGTCCGCGCGTCAAAAATGCGGAGCAAACCTTGGAATAGCAAGGAGCGTCTTCATAGCGCCAAATACCCTCCAAATCCACGTTATATGACGAAGAGACGATAAACCTTCCAGCCATGAAAAGGATAGACGGCGCGAGTACTACGTGCAAGAGATAGGCCGCCTCAGTGCCGAGTTAGCAAATAAGGAAGCGAGTGGGAAGACTCGCAAAGGATGGTGGATACCCTGAAGCGTCTTGAAGAAGAGCATATTTCTTCGTTGCTCCAATACCAAGCTGTGATGGCCAAAGCCCAAGAGGAAGCGCGGAGCTTCGACGCACGTCCAGAACCAGAACATCCAGATTGCGGAATTGATAGGATTCGATGCTCTGCCCCCGCATACACCGTCTGACAAATCGAAACAGAAATTGAAACAGAAATCGAGGAAACCAAACGAAGACAACGTAATACATTGTAATATAGCTTTTGTAGTTTTTTTTTTGTTTTGAGCGGGGTGTGTTTATTAAACGTAAAGATACACTTCAATACAGTGAGATTATTTTTCATGATAAGATGCGTAACGGTTTCTCTAGCAAAAGAGCAACTCAGCACGAGATTTGGCTGGGAAATGTCTTCACACAGGGGGTTCTGTCACGTCGCACCCAAATTTCGCAGTTGAAGTTTGCTCTACAGGCCACTCTTCCCACTTTGAATCTTTCCTTTGAAAGCAGCCCCGTTGGGTGCACTCGTACCAGCACCACCGCCCCACTCTAATCCCAGCAGCTTCCCAGACTGAGGCGGAGAGAATCGTAGACAGCTTGATGTGGGGCCGGATGTATCGAGTTCACTATGTGCTGCTGAATGAGCCCTGTAACAGGCGAAAAAGTATATGTCGACTCTCTACGCATAATAGAAAATAATGAGCTCGCGTCAGAAAGACAAATTCAACTTCGAAGAGACAACTAGGACGCACATTTCCCATTGGCCAGGTTTACCGCTGACACGGGCAATACCTTTCACGGACTGCCGTAGAAGGATATTCTTCTCTCTACTAATCTTGCGCTTTTTGGGAGATGGTCCTGGCGGAGGTGCGAGATGGTGGTTGACGTAGGGGTATTGACAACGAGCTTGGTGAGTTCGACGCGCAGGTCAGAGTACAGAGCATTCATCGTGTGCCTGATGAAGCTCGAGGACGCGAGATACAATTGAATGCCTAATTACACTCCATATTAAGCACATTAAGGTTTGCCAAAAAGGAAGGACCTGCGTACCTTCAATGTGAAATGTCTTGGGAAAGGGAGAAGGGAGTTCAAGAGGAGGGGTATAGGACAGACGAATATTAGGGCTGTATATGGCTTCTTCGTCATCTTGAAGAATGTGATGTTCCAGAAAATTAACGTTGGCAGATGGAGTAGATGTAGAGACTGGAGGTCGGGGGTGCCGGTAACTTTGTTTATGGAGGTGATGAGTCCAGTTTTGAAGAATTCAGGCAGTGTTTCCTGGATAACGTATATTGCGCGCCCTGGACGGTTCGACGAGACTGAGCCTCGGGATGGTGCTTCTAAGTTATGCATTCAACCTCACCTGTCCGGATTTCCCACTCTTGGTCAGGGATTTCGGGAGGAGTTTCTGCATCTGGACCCGGTAATGAGTCTGGGGGGCGTTGGGTACGAACGCTCAAATCATCAGAGAGATTACGCGACGTGAATAGGACGGTCTGACGCCTTGACGATGTTATGGTTGAAAGTTGATGATAACATGATCGCGAAGATGTTTTGGGGTGTTTGAACAGTGATATGACCCCTATAGAGGGTTCAGAGGGCGCCTTCAGAAGTCTAAGTAGCTTAGAGGAGCTTGAAGGCACACGCACATGCCTGCTGAGCATGGCCGTATGGTGGTGGAAAAGGACAGACGCGTCAAGCCGAGGGCTGCTTGTTTGGCAAGGACCAGCGTACCAAACATGCGCCCTAATCCGGAATGCAGGCGTCCGACATCGTCGACGTTGGTGAGACGGCCCTAAACTTCCTCCAAAAAGCCTTGAACGATGAGGTGTTCGATATCGGCCCTGCGCACCATAAACCTCTGCCCTTTCTGAAAATCTATACTCCCCACTCCGTCTGTATCACTCCACAGTCTTTGACCACGCGAACAAGGACATGAAGATCCTTCGGTGGGTTTATGATGCTGGCCGTAATGTCTAATTCGTGCGAGAACTCGGATCGAAATTCCATGACAGAGCTGTTGTACTGCCGCAAGTAGTCGACCTCGTGCGGAGAAAGCTTGCTTCGGATATCTTGATTTGAAAGAATGTGTGGAAGTGCACCCCCGACAGCCCAGTACATATCCCGAAGCCGATCGACGCGATGGGAGTGATATGCAAGCAGGCATCGTTTGTTTCTGTTGATCGCCGTCTGGATGATGAGCAGCGCAGGTGGCGGAGCCCGTCCGTCTACCGTAAGCGCGTCGATGGCTTTTTCCAGATCCCTTTGTTCGCGAAGGATCGATCGCACGAGCGAGTCGTTGTACTTGAGAAGCGTATCCGTTTGTGTAGATCGTCTGGATTCCAACACCAGCTGGGTCGCGAGCTCGCCGTATTGACGCGTTTCGCTCATCGTGGTTTGCGTTGACTCTGAGGAGGTTGTCACAGATTGTGACAAGACGCGTTGTTTATTTGTTCGAAGGGACCCCGAACATATCCGAGTCAGAACTATCCTTGATCTTTTGACATCTGCTTCACTGTCAATCCGGAAGATATGTATTGGTGCCAGGGGAAATTTCACCTGTAGACAGATAAGCTTCGTGCTCAGTAAGCTTCGATAACATTCTACTTACAAAAGAATAATCAACTCAATATCCATGTTTTAAGGCAATTTCAAGGCCTTTTACTAGCGCCTGGAACAGCAAAGACATAATCTTTAATTTTAGAGCCTTAATGGATACGTTTCTGCGCGTACAGATCCAGAAATGTAATGCTGACAATCCCAAGCTCTGAGCCATAGCCTATTTACTCGAACATATGTCTGGGGTCCTGCGTCGACGCGTGTCCTTGGCGCAGGTCTCGACTCAGATGATACGTCGCACACGCTTCAAAGGCTTGCCAACACCTAACTTTAGAACTGAAAAATGAAGGCTTCATCAAGGCCATTCGGAGGTACTTTGAACTTCATTCTCTTTGTTTTCAACGCCAAACCTTACATGGATTTCGCCTTTTTTCTTTGCAACCGATCCAATTCTCATTCCTTTCTTTCACCTCTATTGTTTTATCCAAGAAACACGCCCATGGCAAAGAAATTGTTAAGAAGCGCTCAACAGGCGATTTTCCGCTGCGTTCGACATATCTCGGAAGATATGTCGAACATATGTCGTACTCACGTCAATCTCACTAACAGCCGATCAAAGGTACCACATTCCATATGTTCTGACCATGGCCGACCCGCTCTTTCACCGTCCAACCAGCGCATGCCGATAATTTTACTGTGCCTCCCCTGGAAGGGCCGTGGAATGCATGATAGAGTATAAGATATGTAGGGCTGCAAATCGATTGATCCCACATCTGCCAACATGTTGTTCTGGCTGCCCACTCAGCTGCTTCTGTCGACCGTCTTGTTCTCAAAGCCTGCTGACGCGTGGTTCAGAGTGGCTTGTACGACTCCCTTGGTGCAAGGTAAGTTATCTACGCTTGCTTTTTCGACAGGCATCGTGTTTAACTGCGGCATGACATTGCAGTGAGGCTCGACCCTATTGTTTCACCAGGCACTTCACCTTCTAATCATGTCCATGTGCGTGCATTACCTCGGATGGTGTTCATTTTGTCTGATTCGTACTTGATGTATAGACCGTCCACGGGGCAAATAGTAAATTACCTCCAGCTTATTTCAGCGTGGTCCAGCTTGCTGATCCAGCTGATAGAATTCGCGTCGAACAGCACCTACGACACGTTACGAACTTCAACTTGTTCAAACTGCTTGGTCTCCCAGGTGTGTGCTTCCCGGATATTCTATCAAGGCCAAAACTGATGTTCTCCGGACAGGACGCATCAAACTATTGTAAGTTCACCCCTGCTATCTCGACGCACGTTCCATACAACTCAGCTTACCCATTGTCTGTTAACAAGGGTTCCCGAAGCTATACTTCCACGATCCCAGTACCGGCCTTTTCGAACCTGTTGCGGATGGAGGCAAGTAATCCGGATTCGTATATTCCTTCAGGCTATCATTACATAACATCTCATCTTAACAGGCCTGCTGGTGTATTACGAAAACCGGGGAAACGGAGATGTCAGTAACGGAGGTCCGGGTTTGAAGGCCTTCCCAGCCGGATTGAAGATGATCAGCGGAAGCCCAGTTAGGCGCTCGAGGAAGTCAGTTTTCTCCTTCCTCATTTCACGGCACCGCTGATTCTTATCACCGAAATGGTCTTGCTACTCGATGTGAAGATATACTCCTGGCGAAGGCTCACAAGAAGAATTAGCTGAACGTGCTGTTGAATGGGAGTGCTTGAGGTACACTAATACGACTGGATATAACAGTGACACAAACGGCAGTATGTTAACTGCGACTGCTTGCATTTATTTTTAATTCCTAACTGCTTTTTCGCAGCTGTTGGCTTCCCCACTACCGATTGTGAGGTTCGTCATACGATATCGATCAAGGGCACACGGCGCTCAATACTAACGATTCCCTACCCCCTTTCCAGGCCGGCCTGAATGCACGGATACACATGCCCGCATGCTGGGATGGTGTGGTAAGAGAGTTTATCTTCAACCTTTCAAAAATGGACGAAATGCTTACATTAATGCAGAACCTCGATTCGGCCAATCACACTTCCCATACAGCCTTCTTGTCAGACTTGGATAATGGCGCTTGTCCATCTACCCATCCTGTCCCTCTGATGAAGTTGCTATACGAAGTACGATGCATTCCCTGTTTATCCTATATTTTCGCAACGACTCACCTCATACGTCGTCGATCTCGCCGCATAGGTTACTTGGGATGTTCATTCCATGGCATCGAGGTGGGACCCTAGCAAGGATGCTTGGCCGTTTGTGTATTGTAAGCCTCTACATCTACTAAGGACCTTTCTTGATCTACTCACGGTGTACTTTCCCAGCTACGGGGTGCGTAAATACATTCGAAGGTGTAATTTTGTGTCTGAATAAAATACTTTAGCGATCCGACAGGTTATTCGTGGCATGCAGATTTTCAAAATGGATGGGACACAACGTTAGATATACGCTCTTTACTTTTTCTGACCTTGCTGAGACTTCTCAACTTAGAGTTCTGCAAAACGCCATCGATAAATGCAACAACCCGAACGACCAAACCGGGGTAGGAATTACAGAGGCCTGCTCCTTCCTCACCGTAGTGAACTCCACCATCGCCGATGAGTGCAAAATTTCACCTGCTGTAAACGAAACGATCGATGGTCAGCTGGATAAACTTCCTGGGTGCGTTCATTTTGTCGGAATGGGTTGTGAATTATCAGATAAGCTAAACTTGACATTGTACTGCAGATGCAATCCTCTGCAATCTGGACCTCAAGACGCCACTCTACGCTCCGACTCCAATTGCGACCTTTCCACTCCACCTCCTGGAACGACTAAGAGCGCTGGGTACAGCAGGTTCGGCTATGTCCAGGAAGGGATTTTGTATCTCGCTTTCACATTAGTTGGCTTTTCTGTATTACTGAGTCTGTAGAAGTCATGACTTGGATATGCTTATGCTAGTATTAGATATCGAATAGTTAGACTTCTCATGGATGTATCCATAATTTACGTAGAAAGGGAAACAGAGCACGACAGCAATTGACATAGCTATTCGACTATTTTACAAAATGTGAAAGGTCGTGGATGGTGTATTTGCGTATTGTTTATGGTCTTCTCCCGAACCTCTGCCTCTAATCCTAATCCTTCTACAGTATACCAGTCCATGTCTCGATGAGGTCGACGATGCAGGACCCGTTGATGGGGATGTACTGCTTGGTAATCATCTTGATGACTTCCTGAGCGACGAGACCACCAAGCAGCGCCGCAGTATTGGGCAGGTCGGCAGTAGGGGCACGGACACTGAAGAATAAAACATATTAGTGTTGTTCGCGTTACATGGTTAGACTCTGCGCATACATTTCACCAACACTATCGCCGAATTCATCAGGCAGATCGGTACCGGGTGGAAGCAACGTCTGTGCTTCCGCTGTCAGGGCTTCCAGTGTGGGCGTAAGTGGCGCGCTTGGCTGTTGCTTTGACGCGAATGAAGACAGGGCAGTAAGAGCCAGATGCGTGGCTAGCTGCTTGGGTGCCGTCTCAATTGCAGATGCTACAGAAGTCGTTCAGAATATTTTTAGGAAGGCAACATAATTTTTAAAAAACATACCCAATGCCTTGGGGTCGGCGTCCAAAGTACCCCATTTCTTTCCCCTCAACAACTTCAGAGCATGGGAATTCTTCACAAATGCATCCACCATGTCCTCCTCCACGGGATCTGCAAATAGCTCTTGAAAATCTCCTTTTCCTCATCTGCCCTGGCTTTGTACATTTTCTGCAACTCGATGTAAGTATCAGTGCTTGCTTTCATATCTGGCAGCGCGCTCGTCAAGGGCAGCGTGTGCGAGGGCTGTTCCTCGGTAAACTTCTTCAGTGCATGCACCAGGTAGAAGAAGGGCGGTGATGAAGGCGAGAGGGAGAGCACTTGCGGGTCCTGGAACAGCTCGCGGATTTCTGAGGGAACGGAAGAGCTCGTCCATGCCCGGTAGGCTTGAGCTTCTGCCTCTTCGAAGTTCTCCTCGTCGGATTTCTTCCGCATGGTGAGGATCGTTTTCTTGAACTCTTGCTTTTCGGCGTAGGTAGATGGAGATAAGCCGTTGTGCTTTAAGGGGGACATCGTCAGGTCTAATGGTTAGGTTGAGGACTAAGATATGCTTACCGTCTTCTTCCACTCTTCTAGCAGGCGAACGAGGATGATCACGTACGGTACGTGTCCGTGGTCGGTTACATCCATGTTCTCAAAGTCGAGAGACACTGCGTAGTCAAGGAGAGCAGGGAAGGGTTTGTCGATCTGCAACGATTGCGCAGTTTCTGGATGACTTTCGATGACTGAAGGCAGTGTGAATCAGTCGAAGATAATTTATATAGGCAACCGGTCAACATACCAGCGTGTTCGTGGTATTGAATATAAAATTCTGCCAAAAATCCTGCCGATCTCACAACTACCAGGGGAGGAGATGATTCATCTTCCCAGAGCAGTGTTGCAAGCTGGTCAAGCACGCCCGCCTCCAAGTTGTGCGCAATCACGATCGTGAACTCTGATAACCACTCCTTGTCTTTGGCCAAAACCTCCTCCAAGCTCCTCAAATCGGCCTTGCCTTCAACCCCGTCGTTTAGCTCCCCAAGTAGCCTGACTCCTTCCTCCGCTCGCGACTTGCCGATGCTGGATGGACCTTCGAGGAAGAAGTTGTTTCCTGCATCTTCGGGGGTAACTTTTGAGGGATCGAGGATCGTAAAGTGGCCGATACCAGGGAGTACGAGATTTTTCAGGATCGATGTAGAGGTGGCGGTCCCAGATATTACAAGGATGCGCGAAGACTCGAGCGCATTTTGCCCTGACGCGGCCCAAAGCCTGGTAAACGAAACAATCAGCAGTTTTCTTTGAAACCTATTATAAGACAGTTCAACGCACCGGAGTTGACGATCATACCGCCTGGTTTTGTTGTCTGGCGCTGCTCTAGGATATATCGATGGTTAAGACTCTGTACCGCAACTTACATGAACATCAAGAGCGCACTCTGTTGCCACGGCTGTTATGGATGGTTCGATATCCTTAGAATTGTTCAAGATCGACATGGAGGTTCCAAGGACACCGAATGTGAGACGTTTTACGCGGTGTTGAGAACGAGAGTCAAGTTATCCGATCCGGCGTGCTCTTCGCTGCTTTATAATTTGTTTCCTTTGTCAGGCACAGCATTTGCTTTCCAACTGTCATCATGACTCCGACGACCGAAGCGTTTGTGATTTCCGCGTGCGTATACAGATCTCTAGAGTCAAGCTTTTGGCGAATGGATCTGCACTTAGGAAGCAGGAAGTCTCTTAGATTCTTGTACGAAGTGCCAGTGGGCCGCCCTATCCCAACAGGGCCGTATTCGACGATTCCGACAACGAGTTTTATATAAACACCACAAGTTAGACATGCTCAAGGCGGAGCCGGATGTTCAAGGATCTGATTGGTATGGTTCTGGATGCGTTAATGCGTTATTCGAGCATCAAATAGGTATGCCGCAGTGCGCACCAGTCTGACGTTGCAGATCTCATGCTGGACGTACTAGCCGGGAGCGCGAAGGCTTTGCGTGCCGGGCTTATGAACCGTTCCTCGATATCTGAAGGCAGCTGGCTCGAATATCGAGGGGATGCCCGACTGTCTAGATGACTTGGCTGAATCTCAATGGTGTTATAATAAATGCCTATATTCATGGTACGAAAGTTTTATAGTTCTCGGTGGCTTATTTGAAAATCGATTATAATAGTTTTATACCTGGAAGGCACTTGGTTGTAATCTCGACGGTGCGCAACGACGCTCTCGCATCCGATTCCGTATATAAAAATGGCAAAAACATGTACGTACTGTTACGACATCCCCGTACCAACTACTTTACTGACCTCACGAAGAGCACCATACTCAGAAGCAGGCTTTTACGCTACGCAGCAAAATAGGACCAGTATCAGAGCATTCAACATGTCTACATCAATTTCTGACAAGATTGGATGTAGAATGCTCGAATGTTCACCACCCGGTTCACGAATGCTCTGAACTTCGAAGAACGTTCAACGCGGATGATGGATCAGAATTTCCCGTTGCATAAAGACCACATTTACAGGTTTATGTGCCCGCATAGCAAATCCTTGGGTGGGAATCTCCCGCTTCTCCGGCCGCATTTAAAAAATTAAGTACGCACCATTTACGCTGTTGCAGACTACCGATTTAATTTTTTGACGTCACAACTCGCTAGCCGTGATATACCAATATTGAAGGAGGAATAACTGGTTTATTATGTCGATCAGTGATATGTCTCCTCCATATCGCTCATAGCCTCCTCGAGACGAAGAACTGGAGGAGGGTGAACCTTCCAGTTGAACTTTCAATGATCGCTACAGGCTGCAACTTCCGTCCGACAGTCACTCGTTCAACATTATCAGAGAGACTCGAGCATTACCACGTGTACCTTGTCCTATAATGGACTGCACGCCGTTGCGACAATTAATCATTATTTGCCTGTGCCGAACCTATCTAATTCAAGGGACGGCTGCAATCCCAATTTACTGCTGAGGACGTCCCGGGCCTGACAAGTTGTTTTTACTAAGCCGCGTTTTAAACAAATCCTACCTATTACAGTCATATTTACCTTGCGATAATTTAGAAAAGTTGCAATAAGATTTTTTATTTATTTTATAAACCATCTGAAGCGTGTCACGGTAGGCTTGCGGTAGGCTCGACATAAAAAGCTGTCATACATACTGTACTGTCTGCCATAGTACAACGAGAGTATGGAAGTTGCAAGTTGCAACTAAGTACTTACCGTGCTATAGATACTCCGAGGGCATCCGGTAGAAATCATACCTCTTTTTCTTGCTACGATACGAGGGTGTATCCGGGGCTCTGGGATTACCGAGGTCTACGCGCACTTTCGAAACGATTGATGCGCTCTAACGCGACGCGTCACATCATGCATGCTAGCCTAAACGTGACCGAGAATAAAACTATTATGTAATCCAATTTAGTTTTGGCAAAGTTGAACGTTGAAATTTGAAACGTTAGCCGCCAACTACACTTACTACACTACTTCAAGTTCCTCGTTCCGACCCAGTCGCCCTCCGTCAACCTCCTCATTTTGTTATCGGAAGGATAGAACTGGGTTATAGATTCTATTGGAGTGTAAGTATCCAACAACTCGAAGCGCATTGAAGATTTCTGCGAGCAAAGTAATTAAGATTCAAGACACATCGAACAATGGAAAGACGCACGACCCGAACCAAGAAATCGGGTGTGAATCCATTAGGAGAGACCGCGGAACTCTCAGAAAATGAAGTACACGATAGCACACCCAAAGACGAACCAGAGTTCACTGAGAAGAAGCCACGCCCAAAGAAACGCAAGACTGGTGAAAACAAAGACAATAAAGAAGGTGCTCCTCCACAATGGAAGAGGGTTCGAGGAAAACGCGGGATGCTCAAGCAACTGGTCGAGATGCCTCTCGACTTGTTGTTCGAGGTACGTTTAGTCATGACCACTGCTTATATCTTGCATGCTTACCGACCATCTACCGCTCATGAATGAAGATATTTGGCCGGGTAGACCCCGTTGATCTACTGCATATGGCACGAACGACGAAGGCTCTGCGTGCTATACTTATGAGTCGTTCCTCGATATCTGTTTGGAAGCAATCTCGCTCGAATATCGAAAGGATGCCCAACTGTCCGGACGACTTGACTGAACCCCAATACGCAAATTTGGCTTTCGGACGAAGTTGCTCTGTTAGTTATTTTCCTGCATTTCTCACTAACTTGTCATTGACTGCATTGACCAGTTTTGCCAACGGAACCTTTCTGTCATCCATATAGCGTGGTCTGCTAGAGTCAGGTGTTGCAAAAAATGCTTAGACGTGCAGTAAGATTCCTTTCGACGTTGCGTAATGTCTGACTGACAAGGGTTGATCATAGTTTTATGCAAGTCAAGAATCATACTACTTGGTTGACTGCTGCTGATAGGGGATATCCATCTCTACTGGCGCACTGGGCTCCATGCCTAATAATCACCCGCACAACGGTATCCCGCAAATCAGGCAGGTAGCATCTGACCAGTTTAAGGCAATCTGTTTCATTGATCTCTATTCAAGGTCCTCGCACTCATGATACTGTCTATGTGCTGCAAAGCACAGATCAACTTTGGAAGGACGAGTACGCGAGTATTCAAGACCCTAACGCCAAGCATGAATGGATAAACCGCAAACTTGAAGAACGATATGCAATAGAAAAGGTATGCTTAATTGTCATCACAGTGGCTGTACTCGGCTGATTAATTTGGGTAAAGCACGCTCGTGAGTGTGAGTCCTGGTGTAGGAAGGTTCAAGGGGAAAATGGAACTCGAACAGAGTTATTGATCGCTGAACGCAAAGCCATGTGGGCTCTCTTTTTCCTTAATAATTCTGAAGACAGTTGCTGATCTTCTTAGATTGATGGAAAATGTGAAAGAGCTTGGATGGGAAGAAGAACTCTACAAATTGTCTCCAGTGGATTATTACCCCCAATACGAACCTCGTGTTGAACGTTTCTGTGAGACCGACATCACAGAATCAGGTAAACCTCGAGTTCGCTTCCGCTTGAAAGGTCGACTAAGCAATTATCAAAGTTCTCTCCGATTTCAGAAATTTCCTCAATCTATTCATGAAACGCACCAAGTCGCAGCGCCTGTTCCAAGAGCACAGCCAGTATTTGGAAAGCCGGAGGAATATCCTCCATGAAATTTGCAAGAACGGCTCAGCACATCTGCCCCTAAACTCTCTGTACCCTACTGTCGGCGAATTATACCGCATCACGGAGGACAATCCATCGTTGGTGGATTATTCGAAGAGCTACCCAGATGCGCTTCTCGTCCCCTTTCCCGACATTGCCCTTCTTTGGCGAAAGGATATCGAAAGGAAACTGCTCGATCTTATTACCAACGCCTGCGGTGCGGACCACGTGTTTGACCCAAGTACGGTGTTCGATCTCGCAACAACATTCTTCAAATGCACGTCCTGCTATCCCGTAATGCTAATGAGGGATGAGCGGGCGATGAAACATCGGTGTGCGACCGTTGACGGCCGTTACCGCCCGGACGAAGATCCATATAAACGGGCTTTCAGAGTTGTCCTAGGAGTATCATGGAACGCCTGTGGCTGTATCAAATTCGACCCAGAGGACTTAAAGACATTAACAGAAGTCGTTGAGATGTGCGGCTTCGATCCAAAAGTGACAACTGCCCACGAAATGGACGAGGCTGATCCTATTATCGAATGCCTTTCCTGTAATCATATTGACGAGGGTCGGGCGACCATGACATGGGCGGCGGTGGTATGTCTTTTAAATTTCTTATTATGTTCTCGTGCTGTGAGGTATGCTCATTTTCCTTCTAGAGAGGCCACCAACGAGCCTCACATGACCAAAACGGGAAAGCAATGGTACTCAAGCTCCTCGATGAAGAGGAGGCTATAAAGGTCAGGGAGCGCATGAAAGAGGAGCAGGCCCGTCAGTTGCATAAAGACTACAGTTACAAGTTTATGTGCCCACATTGCAAATCCGCGGTCGGGGCTTTGTCGACCCTCCGGAAGCATTTAAAACAGAAGTACGCATTTTAAGTTTTTGCTGACTCTCGATTTTATTTTTAACATCACAACTCGCTAGCCATGGAATGACAAAAGTGAAGGACGACGAACTGGTTTACGCTCTCGATCAAAATCGTATACCTTCTCTATATCGCTTATGGCCTCCTCGAGATGAAGAACCGGAGGGAGATCTTCACCAAGAACCGCAGCTGGGAGATCTTCACGAAGACTCGGATGAGTCTGGTCTTTGAACCTTCGACGACCGCTAAATCATAATGGCTGCAACTTCCGTCATTCAACACGATCAGAGCCTCGAGCATGGCCAGCCACGCGTAGCCTTTTCTATAATCGACTGCACACAGTTGCGACAATTAATAATCTTTGTATGCTTGTGCCAACCTATCTAATTTGGACTAGTTTTTTTATTTTTTTAAATTCCTCTCCTATAAGTACACTGAAGTCACATTTACCTTAAATAATTTAGCAGAGATACACGAATAATATGAACATTGTTTTCAAACCATCTCAAGCATTGTCGCCATGGCGAATCGTTCCGCGGTGTCCCAAGCTGCGTGCTGGAGTTTGCCTTGGTCCGGGATCCACAACTCAATCGTGAGGCTTGTGTGTACGTATTGTTTTCAGGCGATGCCCTTTGCTCCTTTGCCGGCGAGTACACCCTTCCGTGTCTGGATCCATCTTAGATTTTCAGTACGCGTTGACCTTCGGCACGACGATTATGAAAGGCTGCACTGCGAAATGCCAAGCCATGAAATTGCCTTTATAACCCGCTTTTGAGCATTTCGACCCCGACAAAACTTTTCGCCACATCATCCCCTCGACATCGTCCCAAATGATCATGAATTCGGCCGCTGTCTCAGCCAGACTCGGACGTGCAAGGCTCACATCTGCGAGTCGCCCAGTTCTCAGCAACCCTCAACGACTTTCTCTAGCCTCTGTGCGGTCGCTTCCTAGTCAAAGGACTTTTCTCACTATCATCAACCAAGGACAAGAAGGATGGCGCTTGAGGTGAGTTGCAGATAAATCCTGTTCTATTATATCAATTACTCAACATATATTTTTATCAGCCTTGGTCGTGATCCAGTGAAGTTGACCCCTGGACTGAACATCAAAATACCCTTTTATCACACACTATCAGTGCTCGATATTCGAGAGTCCTCGGTCAACATTCCCAATGTAAGAACTAATGGAAATATTATGTCATTGAAGTTCTGCTTACCGTATTAAAATTTCAGCTTCCAGGATATACCGCAGACAATGTATGTCACATCAATTTATCCGTTTGCCTTTCTTATATTCTATCTTAGGTCCCTGTGTTATGTTCAGGCTCGCTTTTCTACCGCATCACCGATAGTTACAAGGTACCTTGCTCGTCGTTCTAAAATCCTTGCTAACCACGAGCTCACAACCATGACTTCGCAAGGCAACTTTTTCTGTCTCCGATGTTGAGAAGAATGTCCAAAACATTGGCACGTCCGCTATGCGCTCAGTACTCGGCACTTTCACATACGACCAAGTAGGCAAACTATCCCGCTTCCAATAAATCTTCTTGGCTGGGTGCTGAAACTTTTCATCTATAGGTCATTGCGGATCGGAATGGATTGAACCAGCAATTGAACCTCACCATCGGCAGCTCGATATCTGTAAGAAACGCAGGCCCGTGTTGCAGTCTGAATTTGTATGGCTAAATTAACTTCTGCTCATGTTCTGAATAGAACTGGGGTGTGGATTGTACAAGATTCGAAGTACAGTCATTCCAACCGGCAAACCGCGAAGTCGAGGTTAGCCTTTTCTCTTCTGGTCTAATCCAAAGCGACACTGACAGCTATGCCTTCCTCGTTAGCGGCAATTGGAGCTTCAGATGGAGGCGGAGAGGAATAGGCGGAAACAGCTTCTGGACACGCAAGCCCAGATCAACGTGGCGGAGGGACAGAAGCAGCGGGTCATCTTGGAGAGTGAAGGCCATGTGCGTCTTTTTTTTCTTTTGCCATTCAGGTATATGTGAAGATGACGCTTTTTCTTTCGTCTAGCTCGAAGCAAAATCCAACGAGGCAGACGCGAAATACAAGACAGTATTCCGAGAAGCCGAAGCCCGGTACGCCACTATCCCCTCTCACATACATACGGGACACTGCTAACCAAATCGCTACATATAAAGCCAACAACAAGCACTCATGGAATCCTCCGCCATCGCACAACAAGTCGACAACATCGCACAGTCTCTAGCGCCCTCCAAAGACGCTGTCTCACCCGAGCACCGGAGGCTCGCGTTGGCTACACTCGTCGAGCTCAGGCGGCTGGAGCAACTCAGGGCCATCGCGGAGAGCAAGAGCAACTCGACGTACTTCTTTGGGGATAAGGCTGCACTGGGCGCGGCGAACGATGCCTTCAATGTTGATTATGCACAGGCTGTAAAGGCGGGTCTTGACAAGAAACCTTTCCAGAGCTCAGGCGGAGTCGCGTCAGCGGTCGCTTGAGAGGTTGTATTTTGTTTTGTATTCTTCATGGATTTTGTCTCTGAGATTTTGGCTCTCGATACCACTGTCGCACCCTCCCTCTTGCATATGTACTTCTATTGGTCTGCTTTCAATGTATCCTGCATCTCCACTCATATTTATATTGATAGATAGTTATTATCCTGCTCTACGAATGATGTCGGGACGACCAATAAAAAATGGTCGCTACGAATATTGATGTCCCCTTTGATGATATTTGGCTAGAAATCCGGATGTCTGATCGATCACGTTACAGTTCTTCAAGTTCGCGTTGACGTCCTTGCCACAAACCACTGGCGATTGCTCTGGCTCAACAATAAACCCCAATATTAATGCGCTTTGTGTCGATCTTTACCAACGCCAGAGCTGGGGAATGTCTTGCCACTCTTGCGCAAGCATCCGTTACTACTACTTATACTAGATTTGCACGAGGAAGCCATTTTCTTTTCGTCATCGGGTGGCAACGGAGAGCATACCAACCTGTGAAGGTAAATTGACTTTCCTTGTTTCTGTCTGGCATTCCGTTGACCATATATTTGACAGGACTGTAAACTGACTCTACCTCCTCCTTCCCTATAAGAAATGGAAAGAGGAACAGACCGACGCCCCGCAAACCCCCTATAAGGTCTGGGTATCTCCCCGCTCACGATCTTGACAATAAGGAGTACGGACATGATATTATTTTCCGGCAATACTTCTCTGGCTCACCCTCCGTGCGATATGGAACTTGAGGATCAAACATGTCAAACTCTTCGTTGTGAGCTTGGCTTTCCACCGAGTCTTTCTTCCCTACCTCCATCATCTCATCTCACCGATACCGCCTTCCCAACTCTTCCTTCCTCGGGCGCTTCTCCGTTGAAGTTCGCCGCCGTCTATGAATGGATTATTCACCAACTGGGATCTACTTTCGCACACATGGTTGCTGGAGCCGACACAAGTATGAAGAAATGATGAACATATCGAACGATGGCCATCGAAGATACAACAAAGAGATGGAGGGGAGTGGGCGACGGTGTAGGCAATGACCTGGAGTGTTGAGTAGATATACGTTCGCTGTGAAGAGCACATCAGGCCCTAAGCACTGGTGAAGATTGTCTTCCGTGTGAAAATTTAGGTTTGCACAGCATGTCATTCCTCAAGCCTCGAGGCTCAAGAGGTCGACTCCTTCGTCTTAACGATGACTTCCTCTGGAGGAGAACCACCTTTGATTCAGGGAGATGAGCACCCTGACACCCTCGGGAGCATGGCAAATCTTGCGAACACGTACATGTACCAGGGCCACTGGAAGGAGGCAGAGACGCTCCAGTTGGTGGTAATGCAGAAGAGAAAGCAGATGCTGGGAGACGAACACCATGACACCCTTGAGAGCATGGCAAATCTTGCGAACACATACAACAACCAGGGCCGCTGGAATGAGGCAGAGACGCTTGAGGTGGTGGTAATGGAGAAAAGGAAGCAGATGCTGGGAGACGAGCACCCTGACACCCTCAGGAGCACGGCAGATCTTGCGAACACATACAACAACCAGGGCCGCTGGAAGGAGGCAGAGGCACTCCAGGTGGTGGTGATGGAGAAAAGGAAGCAAATGTTGGGAGATAATCACCCTGACACCCTCGGAAGCATATCGAATCTTGCGATCACGTACAAGGACCAGGGCCGCTGGAAGGAGGCAGAGGCGCTCGAGGTGGTGATAATGGAGAAGAGGAAGCAGATACTGGGAGATGAGCACCCTGACACCCTCGGAAGCATGGCAAATCTTGCGAACACATACAACAACCAGGGCCGCTGGAAGGAGGCAGAGGCGCTCCAGGTGGTGGTACTGGAGAAGAGGAAGCAGATACTGGGAGACGAGCACCCTGACACCCTCGGGAGCGTGGCAGATCTTGCGATCACGTACAAGGACCAGGGCCGCTCGAAGGAGGCAGAGGCACTCCAGGTGGTGGTACTCGAGAAGAGGAAGCAGATACTGGGAGACGAGCACCCTGACACCCTCAGGAGCATGGCAAATCTTGCGAACACATACGACAACCAGGGCCGCTGGAAGGAGGCAGAGGTGCTCCACATGGTGGTAATGGAGAAGAGGAAGCAGATGCTGGGAGACGAGCATCCTGACACCCTGACAAGCATGGCGAGTCTTGCGAGCACGTACAGGAAGCAGGGCCACTTGAAGGGCGCGGAGGCACTCCAGGTGGTGGTAATGGAGAAAAGGAAGCAGATACTGGGAGATGAGCATCCTGACACCCTCAGGAGCATGGCAAACCTTGCGAACACGTACAGCGACCAGGGCCGTTGGAAGGACACAGAGGCACTCGAGGTGGTGGTAGTGGAGAAGAGGAAGCGGATGCTAGGAGACGAGCATCCTGACACCCTCAGGAGCATGGCGAATCTTGTGGCCACCTACAGACACCAGGGCCGCTCGAAGGAGGCAGAGACGCTAGAGGTGGTGGTGATGGAAGTGAGCAAGGGGATGTAGGGATCAGACGAAAGCACCTAACTCGCTTCTTTTCTTTTCGCCCACCTTCAACAAACTGCATCACCGTTGCAATTTCCTTGGGCTGGTCGTGGACTTTATCCCCAAATTTATTCATGAAGTTGTGGATTTTGGGACCTTCAATATATGAATGTCGAAAATGACGGTGAAGAGTTGGTTTTGAATTTACCGGGATGAATGATCGTTCTTCTACTTCTGTGCCACGCCCCCGAGTTGTCAAATCGCCATATATGAATTCAGGCTATACCTCCTCGCGCAAGGGCCGTGGCGGGAGTCTGCGAGGTTGGAAGTAGAAACAAGATATCAACGGCGAAGTCAATAGGGAAGCAGTAGACACCAAGCCGCCGCGAGAAAGGTGGACTGTTATGAGCTGTGCGAACAACGAAGCCAATACAGCGGCAAGGTAAACTCCGATACGTTTGAACCATTCGTGACGAGTTGATACCATGGCTTGTAACCACTATTAAGGCCTTCGGCTCTTCGTGCAGTATCCTCAATCTTTGGAGAGCTAAGGTCTAAATATCAAATGCGTTCATGAGGGCAATCGAATCGAGCTTGTCGCCAACGAGACTGCATCTTCTGATAATCTCTCCAATCTAAAAAGGAGTTATGCATGAGTTTTTGTCTGACCCAAGAGACACGATACACCTTAAAGATTGCAGTCCAAAAATGCCAACAGGTCCGATTTCGCCGCTTCGGTTAAGCTGTCGAGCCTCAAGGAAGAGTTGGGTCGGTAACCTGTGAACATAGAGAGGAGGCGGCGTCTTTGAAGTTTTTGCGAATTCGTTGGAATTCAACGTTCCTAGTGAAAACCGGTTCTGGGCTGGGACTAGGCCGTGCCGGCCCGAATTTGTCAGATTCGCACAGTTGGAGGTAAAAATAGATGACAGAATTTGCTCTAATCAAAACAGTGACTGCGATAAAGATACAACATACAACATGTCTAATATACAGATACTGTCCCCAGCATCAAACCTAGTCGTAGAACACGAGGGTTCTCATTTCAATTGACTGCCGGAAAGGCGCTCCTTCGGGAGTGGTGGGATCGTTGAAGCCCGTGTGCGGGGTGAAAACGGCCACGCTGCCATCCTGGACTGAATCAAAGCTGGAAATATCGTCAGAAAACCCTGGTGTCATAGACGGGGGAACAGCACAAACCATTTGATCAAGACAATTTCCTCTGGGGTCATTCCACGTAGGTACTTCCATTTGTGGTTCGGGTTATACTTGACACCAAGGGTCTCGCCTTCGCGGTCAGGATAAATCAGTGCCATGGGGAAAACATCCTCCTTGGTATCCACGCTTCTGTAATCGCACAAACCCAGAGGCCAGTCGAACGCGGGGACCTCGATCGGTCGCCAGAGGTTAATGATCTGGAAGCGGCGCTCAAGGAGCTTTGGTGCGTCTGATGCGGGGAGGTGTCGATGCACACGCGCTATGGCGGAATCGGTGGTTTGGTCGACGTGTACCTGGGAAACAGGCTGGCGACGGTCGGGGCCGTCGTCGACAGTGCCCGGGTTACGTCGACGAACAGCTGTAAATAGGTTAGTTATTGGTGCAACATATTCGTAAAAATAGATACTGACTATGGTCGAATATCTCCACTCGGCTAGCCCCTGTCAGCTTCTTTATAAGCTCAATACTCTCTGGGTAATACTCTGAGCGGATATCTTCGTCATTGAGGAACGTGGTGTGCTTGGAGGCGTGCTTGAAGAACTGGAATCCGGCAGTGTCGAGAGTGACGGTGTCCTCTCTGCCGCGGACGTTTTCAACGACAACTTCTTTCTCCTCACGCCCGAAGTTCCTCTTGCGTTCTCCAGTTATGGGATCGGCGTCAAGGCTCTGGTAGGCCCTCACGCCTCCTTCCGGTGGTGTGAGATAGAGGAGGCTCACGGTCGTCGTCAAGTCTGACATTAGGGTGCAGCAAGTAGATCGTTGGGTGAGAATTCGAGTGAGAATCCTAGAAGTGGGGATCTTTCACTGCGAGCTCAAACCATCTTATATAGGAACCGGGGAAGTCAATCAAATAATCAACTGACTTCATTTCCCGTGAATCTTGCGTGCTTGGAAGGCTTAGTTTGTGCTGACTGGGCTGACTAAGAAGAGGCTTACTTACCGCAGTGATTACTAGAGCTAAATCCGGGGTGCGAAAGGAAGCCGTCACCGAGCCACTTGCATAAAGATAGTTCCAGTTCCTCAGATTATAGTGTATTTCAGAGGGTGTTCTGAGACTGAGCACGAAAAAGCCTTCGAATTCTTCCAATTCATAAGCAAATTTGTGGTCCAAGTTGGTACACCGTTGGATTGGTAATAGTTCCAACATTTTTTAACATATTGGAATGAGCTACGTCCTGGTCGGCGAGGATGTAACCAAGCGATTGCATCGCACAAAAGAAGAGAAGACAAGTTTGTCGTGGGCAACGTCGAAGGAAGAAGGTTTGCGATTTATAATTAGAGCGGAGATTGATCATTTCGATCTCCGAGTCCTATTCTCTTTGCGTACAGTCTGTAAGGTTTAGCTTTACCGGCCATTGAAGCATGCAATATCAGCTCCCTGAGGGTGTTAGTGCTCCAGAACGCGTCGTGTCAGCGCCGTGCGGTATAGCGTCGCGAGTAAGGGTTCGTCCTAAGTATTCCGCGGTCATACACAGCCACATTTCAATCTAATCTAATCTACGCGCCCTCAGACCTCAGATCTCAGATCGCACTGCAACACTATTTGTCGAATCAGTTGTATCTGAACGCCCAAACTCGCAGGTAAGTAAACGCATTCCATTCATCGCCATCTGCATCAAGCATGTCGGTAATATTATAGATGCGCCGTATGCTGCCCAGCGAACATAATGCGTCGTCTTGCCGGTATTTACGCTTACCCTTCCTTTTGCACAGTCCGAACGTCAAGATATTCAAGTTAAGACGCTTAAGCCAACACTCAGCCTCTGTGCTATCAGATATTCGGAATAATATATTCGTCCTTCCATCATTTATTGATACGGATCTCTCGACGAAGTGCGCAAGCCAACAAAGAGGTGTTCGCCACGGTCGGCTCCCACTGTGGGAATGGGGAAGAGCCTGAGTACCCTAAAGCCTCTCATATGTGGGCATCATCGAGGTTCATTTAACAGACAATTGGGCAGAGGACCCATGATAATAAGTGGATAGCCACTCAGCCTCGTCGGAACCAAAATTTGACCTCTGAGAAGGTCATGGCGCGAGCTCAGAAAGTCTAGGAATCGTTTTGTCCGAACACAAATCCAAAAGTCTAGGTTTGCCCCCCACCCGTGAGCAGGGGTTCTTAGAGAAAGCGAATTGAGACCAGAAAGCTCGAGACTCGGTCGCAGTCGTACCTATCCTATTTTTAATATTATGGGAGCCTTCAGGCTATGTAAATAGGAATTATTACGTTTCATAGTAACTCATTTTTAGTGTCGGCTCCGAGTGACGGAGTCCGACACCGTTTTACTGGTAAGTTTAATCAATTTTCGAGCGAGATACGTAGAGAGGCGGATAAAAAAGTGTCGACTGGTGATCTTGGTCATAGCAACAAATCCCACCGTTCGAACATTGTCAAGTAGCCATTGTCTAGTACAAGCCAATGTCGGAAACTTCCAGAATGCCTTATCAAGCCGATAATGCCGATAATATTCGGCTTCTCTGATCAGGCCTGATCAGGGTAGGAGTTAGCCTGTTCAGGCTACGTTTGGGTGGCTGTTGGATATGTCGTGGGGTTGGATCTATTTTTCCGTTGGCCCTTTGACTCAGTGGTTTGATCGTCACTAAATCCTATGACTACATTACATAAAGTGTAGCCTATAAACTTTTGGTTCGAGCCTCCATGTCGGCGAAATAAATAAATCCTCCTGTTCATGAAGCGCTCCTCTTATCACGCATAATTTACCTAATCATGCAATATCCAGTCACCTGGTCATGCTAACTCCTCCCCTGTTCAGGCCTAATCAGAAACCCGAATATTATTAAGATTTCGGCCTTATCAGGCATTCTGGAAGTTTCCGACACACTGGATGTCGTTCATTGATTTTACTAAATTAGCTTTTGTCAAATTTATAGGTCTCTAATTTCCTTTGTCCTCCTTGGTGAAACTCGATGCTTCTAAGTAATCCAGATAGCGGGACAGAAGCAGGAGTAGTGCACATCCATGCCAAATATTTAGAACGTTAGGTCAATCAGTCACTGACAGAGTAGTGAAGAACATTGCTTGTCGCCGTGAAAAATCATCTGAATGACAAAAGGAGCCTAGAAATACACGCATTATCGCCACTAGTTCCGATTACCGGTCACTAAGGCTCCAACCATATACTATAGGTATAGACAAAATTAATTATATATACGGATATGGTATATTAGTGTATAATAACTATATATATATGAAAATATGGTTAAAATATAGGGTTGTTGCTAGGCCTACGTCGAACCATGCTTTTTTCGTGCTACAACTGGCGCGTTCACCGAGAAAAGGCCACTTCTAATCCAAACCTTTGACAGCAATGCTTCTGTGACTGTGTCAGCCTTCAACGAGCTCCTCAAGTCACTACAAATGTGCCGAGACTTCGAAAATGTGCGCTCCACTGATACACTGGTGGCTGGTATTGCCAAAAAGTCACGGGCCATACGTGAGAGGGTAGGAAACGCAGCACCGTGAATCTGGTACAATAAAGAGATGTGAGTAAAGATACAGATCATGTTGTGCAGCTCAAGGCTTACCTTCCACCATGCCAAAGGATCAAGAATCTCTCCTCGGCCACCTTCAAATGCCAAGTATCGACGCAACTCTTCTTTAAAAAGATCACCGGGTGTCGTTGTCGATGGCACTGCCGAATATTCGAACTCGCAGATACTTGCAAGCCATCCACTATTCGAGGCTTCCGCAGTTGATGGGGTTGGCGGTTCAGGATCTGAAGGCGGTGGGGGTTGATTTTCGTGGTACGTCTGTGCAACGTGGGTGAACAGAGTTTCGGCTCTCAAAACTGCGTCTTTTTGGGCTTTTTTCAGGTCGTCGCCGTTTAACGTTGGCGTAGGTCGGACTGTATTTTTGAACCATTCAGTTCACATATACGGATGCAAAACTGGATAGGCATGGTGTCAGATAAATGCGGCAAGAGGTAAGAATTAAGACACACCTGTTCCAATAGTATAGAACTGATTTCCGTCAGCAATCTTCTTGTACTTGATTAGTTTCTCATATGCTGTGGCGGCACCATTGCGGATGAGCTCGGGGGCTGACAGATTAGATTTCGTAGCTTGAAGATGGCGATCTATGTTCTCGTAGACAGGGAGGACAAAAGGAATGGTTGGGCGTGATGACATAGACATTTGCGCTGTTGCATGGGTGAAAACCTATATGACGCATGATGAGAATGAACGGGGACATCTTGATGATTTGAACAGCACATACCTCGAGAACGTCAGCAATCTGTCCAAGGAGTTTCCAGTCTGCAGAACTCAGTGTTGCACTGCGTAGTTCTTCTGTATTGAAGACCCAAGTATCAATCACCTTCGACGACAATTAAGCATGAATGAAAATATTCGTTCCGGCGAAAAAGAAAACCCACCGGTTTCAGTAACTCGCCACGCCGTATCATGGCATGGGTGTAGTTCCAGCGAGTCTTCACATCACGCACTACCATGAGTTTGGAGCGGCGGTCATTTACTTCATACTTGGCTCGGGCAATTTTACGGAACTGGAGCCTACGCTGTGGAGATGACACGATTTTGGTCGTTATAAATCGTAGCTAAATAGTTATCAGCTCAACGAAAAAGGGAATAGCAAGGGTAAGTCTAACGTACTCTTTGGATTGCGCTCTGGCCTCCAATAGCCTCCATCTCATCATCATCTAATTTGTCGAAGTCAAGATCCATTGCGTCGCCACCAGGAGAGACTTCCTCGATCTCCTCGATCTCTTCGTTCTCTAAGGCTATTTGATCTGGGTCGAGGTCCACGTCATAATGGATGGGAAGGTCTTTCATGAGTTCGTAGTAATCGGTTTCTGGAGTTGGAACTGCAGCCTCGTCGATGGCAGCAAGAAAAGCCTGTACAATAAGATTAATAACATGGGCAATGCAGCGGATATGCATATCGGGTGTAAAGGGAATTCCATAGCGTGCAAGGATGCAACGACCAGCTGTCTTGACAATAACTTCATTGACTGTTGCATTGTCAGTTGTAAGGCTAATGAAGTAAAGGTTTCACAGCGGTAAGAGAATAGATCATGATTACGTGTGTGTGACTCATCTTGTCTAGCCCACCACGCTTTCTCGCCCCATTCACAAAAGCGAAACCTCCTTGTACACCACCATGTTCCTTGTCTTCGAGCAGCTTAAAATCCACGACGCGCTCAATCAGATTCCAGTCATCATCAATGAAGGACCCAATAGTGCACGCAAATGTGTAGACCATTTGCTTTGTAGTCCAGGTGTCAGTCGAGTACGCAATTTTGGACTTGACCGCCTTGAAAAATGTAACGTGAGTTAGAGAGTTCCAGCTCATTTTAATAAAATTTCTTACCGAAAACTCACGCACTACCTTTGTATGCAGCTCCGCAAAGATATGGGTTAGTTGATTACGGACTGTTGTGTCGGATGGCAGCATGAATTTGATTTTGAGATAGCGGAATAGAATATCAAGGGAGGGAGCTTCTCCGGTGGTCCACGGTAAGCTTTCGTCGAGAATCCATGCAGAGAAAAGCCGTAAAAATCCCTTCTGATTTGCTTCAATTGCAGGATTCAGGTCGCCTGCTTTCAAGTACTCGGCCATTAGCTCGGCACTCCTCTTGAGGTTCATCTGGTCAGCCTTTGGATCATCGTCTTTATGCGCCGTATTCTCATCAACATTTCGCTTCTTGCATTCCATATTGTGGGTGGCAAGGTTGTTGAGCTTTGGGAGGACAGGCTCGTCATCAAATGTGATATCCTTTCCCTGAATGGTACGGTGAAAGGTACGAGTCCTTTTAGGTGAAAAATTAGCATGGTCCTTAACTCTTCGTATTGGCGTAGCTAACAAGGACTTACGCAGAGCAAAATTTGCATTTAAATTCCCACCGCTTCGCTCCACTTTTATCTGTGGTTGGGGTAGGGTCATGATAGGACTGCATACTCGCATTTGCTGGTCCACGTCGTCCATATTTCGCACTTTCACTTTCCTGCACAGACCGGAGAGCAGACTGTCCATCAGACTCGCTTCCAGAGTCCACGTTGTAAACAGGCGCTGCACTTTTATTTGATTTCTTTGCGCTTTTGGCAGATGGCTTTGCCTTTGTAGAATTGGCCTTTGCCCGGTGCTGCTCCTCTTCAGAACGAGCTTTCTTTGCTTTCTTTCGCTCAGCCTGCAAGTAGATTTGTTTGCTATGTTATGCAGTGCCAAAATATGAATACTAACACACCAAATTTATGCTCTGTTCAGTTTCGTCCAAGATCTCATCGCCGCCACTGTCATAGACTGCAGTTGGCGATCCTGGTTCACGGCGAGCTCGCTTAGGGGGCGCATATTCTGGATCATCGTCATCATTCACGTCTTCAACGGTTGGCTGCTGTTGCTTTCTTTTCTGTGCTGCTGATACCTTTGGCTTTGCTCCAGACTTTTCCGCGGGGGTCTTAGACTTTGCCGCGCTACTCCCTATATTAGTATTTTTAGAAAACGTTGATACATGAGTCAACACATACATAAGGTATTTTATTTCGTTGACAATCCGTTCAACCTTCAATAAGGCCGGTTCCCACATAAGGAACCCGACTTCAGTCGCTTCTTTGATGTATAACACCACAAGATCCATCCCGAACTGGCCACGTTTAACATGTAGAAGACGGCCATCTTCACCACGGACATCTTCGCCGAATAAGATATCCATGCGTCGGTTGAAGACCGGCCAGTGTTCGTTTGGATCTTGAGGAACAGGTATTGCTTGAAAGACTTCGTAGATGCGGTCTTCTTTTTTTGCAAGTGGAACGTTGGCAGGGAGGTCTTTTATGAGGGAAGATAACTCCTTAACCTTCTCGGAAAACCCTGAGAAGTTAGGTAACGGCATTTTGGTGGGTGCAGAGACCGTAGACGTCAGAAAGTGGGACAAATTTGACTCTCAAGGAAAAATTGCAACTCTAAGTTGCCGCTGATTTGCTTAGGACTTGCCGGCCCTCTCTGGTCCATGGCAGACAGACATAGTCTCCAAAGGTGCGTCCTTAGATGTCCGCAAAGGATTCTAGCCTCAAATATTATCCCGACGGAACCAAAAGTTGGCCTTAATAATCAACCCTATAGATGTATCATATACTGTATATTTACTGTGTACTGAAGATATGCCGGGCAGCCCTATATCTATACATATACCTATACGGTATAAACCATATATATAGAGTAAGTAGATTGTACGGTTGGAGCCTTACCGGTCACTGAGAGCTCTCATGGCACCGTCCGATCGTTCGCCTTTGAATCTGGGAAAAGTGAACTATCCTTTTTCTCCGCCGGCGAGCATTGCGAGAGTTTTGAGATCGGGAGCCTGTAAAAAGATATCAAAATTCTTGCAAAATTCAGGATCGATTACAAAAGAAATTTCTTATGGAGAAACGGGACGGCTCCTACATAAGACGCGTAAGCATCGGCGTTCAAACGGGTGGGGTATTCTTCGAGATGCAACTTCTTGTGGCCTATTTCAAATTAGGCTTTAGAGTGTGAGCGTTTTGAGCGTTTTATACATATTCTACTTGAAACTTCGAATTCCTTAGGTCCGCGCCGCGCCAATCGCAGTTTAAGGATTCGGCTGATATCTGTAGACTGTCTGCTCGTAACCACACGAACTCTACCTTGCTCGCTATATTAGTGCTATTGTAACTCTCAGTTTGCACCGTTAGTATGGTTTCGTGGAGCTGCCAGTGAATTATTTTTCTAATTCTTGCTGAGTAATTTACAGCTGCGAGAAGCGCCCATTCACCCGACTTCGTTAATATATGATTTCACCCAGGTGACGCTCTCTATTGGGCACTATCCCTGAGCTCACTAGTATGATGCATAATCAGTTAATAATTTTCCAGACTTCCAGAGTCGGGAAGGAAAGGGGAACAACTGTATTTCTGAATCTTCCCAAGCGCTAGCCCTGCAGGGTCATCAAGGGACATTTTGATTACAGCCATTTCGGAAATTCTTGTCCGGCGGTGAATTCCGGCGTTTTAAAATAAAATAAATCCAGAAAATCCAGAAAATGCAAGAAATGCAAGAAATGCAAGAACGAGCTTTAATCAAGTGATTCTGCAATCCTTTCGAGTGTTTAATGTTCCTTATATGTAACCATATCAATACCATGCATACGGCTCAAAGCCTGGTTGTTTCTGACGAGGTTAGGTTGTAATAGAGCTATCCAGGCCTCGAAGTCTTCAAACTTTTGATTTGGGGCCAAAAGACCTCACAAATGGAAGCCAGAATGACTGAAAATGAAGGATGACCTCATGAATAGCAACTAGATATTTTATTTTTGCTTTCAAGTGCCCCGGAGCATGTCGCAGAGGCAAGGTTGCCCACTGTGCAGTGCCACATCATCAAGTCTTCCAGAGGGCTATCGTGAACCCTTGTCAAAACCCTCAAAAAAGAGTCCTAAATTCCATTGCCAAAATTCGAACTTGAATTCGAATCATTACGTATAGTATCTCGACGCACAACGAATAAACAACCTCGTAACGTATCTTCAAGAAGTGCACTCTATGGGAGTCTGGGACTAGCCAACGCTGACCACACCACCCTCCTGCTCAACACCTACACCAAGCTCAAAGACGTTGTGCGGCTCGACAGCTTCATCAAGACAGAATCGCGGCGGAATACCAAGGCAGATGGAGGAGACGCGGAGGAGCTGCCGTTCGACCTTGTCACCGCGATTCGTGTGTGCAGACAAGCGGGTTACTTTGAGCATGCATCCTACCTTGCGAAGAAGTATGACCGGCATGAGGACTATTTGAGGATACAAATCGAGGACGCGGGGAATTTTGCAGATGCACTGGCATTGTGCAAGCTCATGAATCATCTCGTTGGGTAGCGGGCACGGCTTTCGATGTAGGAAGATGTTCTCTTCACCGTCAGACACAGGAAAGTCCAAGGGATGATTGTCGTAGTCATCAGACATGATGTATAGATATTTAAAAGAGTGTAGATGCTCGTTTACGAGGAGTAGAGACAGCGGAAGCTACGATTCTGAATTTTCTGAATTTTTCTTATTTTCTCGATTTGTTTGATTTATTTTATTTAAAAAACGTCGGAAATCACCGTGGACAAGAATTTCCGAAACGGCTGTAGGGCCGGGTGCCTGATCGCCCTCTTTCCAACAGGCTCCCACCTCCACTCAGACTATCGGTCTTAAGTAAGTAGCGACCGAATACATTGCAACCGCGCCTTCATTGAATTATTGAAATAGCAAGGCAGATTCCGAGCCACATGTTGTACGCTTTGTGGTTCTTCTCCTCCTTCCCTTTCACTACCCAGTTGCGATCGTGGTTTGCTGGCCAACTCCCTGAGATACTAGTATCGCCTCCCCCCCTTTGGTATGGAAGTCGCGCACGACCCACCTGTTCACCACCATGTAGGCTATGAATCCATTGAGGCGAGGCTGTACATGTCGCGTGAGTGGCTACATTTTCGACCATGTTTGCAATAAGCAGCCTAATGCAAAAGTATGTACAGTGGCCTCTGTCGTTTGCCTTCTTTGGGAGCATGCGTTGACTATCTCGCATGAATATACATATGTTTGGAAGTACGTGTCCTTATGCTCTTCTTCGTCCTACAGCCTTGACGATCATAATCTAGGAGCAAGCTAACCATTACAAAATGGCTATACTTGCTGTTGCGATATGTGCCCCTCATTTGCCAAGTGTAAGCGTCGTTCAATTCATTCTCTCTGACGCGTTGAAGCTCACAGTTTTCATACCAGTACCAATCATATCGTCGCGACAATCCTCTTCTCTAAACTCTCTCTGAGCACGTCGGCATGCGCTGTTTGGTTCGCATATCAATCGGTGTACTTCCAGATCACGATTTGCTTGTTCGAACTTGTTATCCTTGTAAGAGGTAAATTTTTTGTTTGCATCATTTACATATTAGACCCGCATTCATGATGTCTGCGCACAGTCTGGGCTCTTTACAACAAAGATCGCCAAGTCGGCGTATTCCTGGGCCTCGTATTCGTTTCCGAAGTTTCGGTTATGACATATGCGGCAGTGCATCTCAACTCCCTCCTTGAATACGACGGAACCTGCTTGGTGGAAAATACTCCAGTACACGCTAGTATCATTCTCTGGTACATCTACGAATTCATCTGTCATAATTGTTATGTCGGCTCACGGATGTTCAGTATCACCCCGATTGTCGTACAAGCAATGATCTGGGTCATGACCTGGTATAAGCAGGCGAACCCTTCCAAGGAATGGCAAGCGCCATCGTACCATAAGATTGTTTCTACAGTGTTTCGGGATGGGCTGGTAGTTTTTCTTCTCTTTTGCAGTGAGTACAGCGACATCGTTTATCGTCTGACAGAAATTCTGACACCAAGCGTATTGTAGCATTGTTCACTGTTCCCACCACGTATTCTTTGCGTGTGCATAGTTTGACTCATAGTGTGTGGTCGTAAGTCACTTTCCTTCATTTCACATGAAGGCCTGAGCTTGACGAAATGTACTCGTGTTCGTGGCACTAGATTACTCACGACAATTCTTTCAGTCGCGGTAAGCATCCACGGAATCTTCGTAGCTCTTGCCCTACAATCTAACGACGGAATTATCCTCAAGGGCTGCCGCGTGATTATAAACATGCAGACATTGAAACTCAATAGACCTCCATTATCATTGACTTCCGACTTTTCCTGTTCTTATTCTACCGAAGCTGAAGGAGCCGGAGAAGCTGGAGAAGTTGAGATGTTGGAACGTGACATCAGCGGAACAGAACCCAAATTTCCGATATAACTTCCGCCTTCTACATATAATCATTGTCTGAGTACCAAGTACTGAATTCTCAACACGGACGCTAAGTACTTAGAGTAACTAGCACGATACCTGTCTTACTGTAAGTAGCCAATAAATCACCACCTGCTCGCTCTCTAATCTGACAGTAAACATCAGAGTCTAAGTGAGCGCAGTTTCCGTTCCGAAGGAGACAAAAAAAGCCCATTCCGGGAGTATTCCGTAGAACTCAGTCCTTCGCACTGGTTATTGAATGGAAGTAAAATTAGTCGGGAGGGCATAAAGCGACTAATTGAATAAGTATCTAACTACACTATAGTACACGTTACAGACTTTACAAGCAGATGATACATAATGGTACATACAAATGGTACTATAGCATAGGTATACGACAGATATACATCGGTTCTACATAATTATTAAGCGACCTCCAAATTACATGAAAGAAGGACAGCATAGGGGGGAGGCGTTAATTAGATGCAAGGAGAGGGAGAATGAAAGACGTGTTTCGTGAAAATCATTAAAGCGTGAAACAGCTGACCGTGAGTTTCGGAAGGTAGTGGACGAGATCGTGTTCAATAACGCGGACCCAGTTGTATTCCGAGGGTCCGATAGCAAGGTGCTGCAGTCCCCACCCACGAATCGCTTGTCTGTTGGCATGAAGATTTCCAAAGAATTCCGTCTATGAGAATGTGCGTCAGCAAAAAATGCGCGCGAATTGCGATGCCTATCAAAATGATGCACTCACCACGCCTCGGTTCCGAAGACTGATATTCATCACACATGTGCGGTCGATGTCGATCCGAGCGCACTCCAACTTCAGTATTTTTAGGTTCGGGAAAAGACGGGCGATGCGTGCGAGAAACGTCGCCGAAAGTGCATCCACTTTGACGTGGAGCTCTTGAATACTCTCCGTCCTGTAAGGGGATGACCCAAAGAGCCCCTCGAGTTCCGTGATGGCGAGTGAGCGATCCATGAAGGTGACGGACTGGAGGGTGGATGAATGCTTATCCAAAAAGACGACAAGGATGTCCAAAGGAGCCCGCAAGGGGCGTAAAGCGATCTTAAGACCGCGAAGCAAAGGGAAGGGTTGGTCGAAACTTGCCAAAAGCTTCTGAATCCAATTGATGTGTTCAGGGTCGCCGGGCTTCGAGTGAACAGTACACCGACTCGTAAGCAAGCCGAACTCCTTCAAGCTCCCTCGGTGCTTCAATAAGAACCCCACGAACGACATGGGTTCCGAAAGGTGTCCACCGTCGAACGGGATGGACAAGGAAACCTTTCTGAGGGACGGAAAGGTGCCCATCATCCGGAATATACGGGAGAGGTCCAGGTTCTGGGACGTATACGTGGATGAAAAGGTCAACGACACCAAGGAGTCCCTTAGGTTGTTGACAAAGACAACGAATCCATCGTGGGAGTTGTTGATATCTTTCAAGGAAAGAGAGTCCGTACTGAGGTGGTACGTGAAGTCCTCGAGATGAGGAAGGCGAACACTTGCGAGGGAGTCGACCATTGAAGGCGGAACCTTGATCGTCAATTTGACCAAGTGGCCTGCCCATTTCTCCAAAGGAGGTGCGAGAAACGCATGATAAAATTCGGGATGGAAGCCATCGTTGTCGTCCCAGTCGATGTTATACTCATTAACGTTCTTCATTTGCGCGAAGGCTGCTGTGACCATTGCTGTATCCTTACGCAGTCGCTTCTGCAGTCGTCGCTCTGCTGTCTTCCTGGTATAGTCTGGATCCACTAATTCCATGAATCGGATTATGACGTTCTCCGTGAGACTTCGAGGTGACTTCGTCCGTGGCTGAACGAGCCATGGGCGAATATTAACTTTCTGCACGTGGCGTGCGACGTACGGATTGCTGAAGGAGAGATCGTGAACTTCATTTCGAAGCGAAGAGAAGGGAAGCAAAACTTACCAAAGATGAGCTAGAAGCCTCTTCACCTCCTTATCTCTCTTGATGAGAGTGATCATGGCATACCTCGATTTCATCCATGCCTCGTAGAAAACGTAATTAGAGCTGTTGATCTTGTCAAGCGTTTCCACAGGGACGAATTCGAGAATGTGGCGCAGGATATCCTCGTTGAGCGCGCCCATGGGCCGAAGATGTGATGGCACCCAGGCGTGGTGCGGCTGGGGGGGGGTCAAATGAAAGAAGGAGAGAGTGGCGGAGTCATTGCCTCGAGGCATTTATCATTTTATGATTGAGGATGGGGGACCCGAACCTGGTGGGAATGGGCGGGGTCACGTGGAAAAGCCCTGCTGATGAGTTTGGTCATCAAACAGGGGTCTGAAGCGACGAGAGTTCAAACGGCAAAACTGGCTTGTTGGAGTAGAGCGCTCGTCTGATATGTTCGGGTAGAACACGACGCACAAGTTAACGTTGATCCCTCGCCTTCGTCTTGAAGCCTGTCTATCTGATGATTGTTCTTCACCATCATGTGAGAAACTTTTCGATGTCGCGATAAGCACGACATCGAGCCTCGCCAGTGGCGATGCAGCAGCCGCCTGTAACGTTATATGTAATGTAAACGAATCGCTGATGGGTTGATGCAAGTTAGATAATTCTTACCATGCCAGAGGCCTTTAGTTTGGTTGCAAGCCCTTGAATTACAGTCGAAGACGTGCTGGCATGATGCGACGGTGAGAGACTTCGTTTCATAGAGATTGAAGGTGCGATAACGCGTCAAGAATCAGAACGTCCGTAGTAAGTATAAAGACATAGAGATCGAGGACAGATCGCCAGGCCCGAGCATAAAATCATACACAGAAACGAGGAATATTCACTGTGCCTCCGAGGAGCCAGGAGACGGCCCCATTTATTTTTCCTAAAGAAATCAATCAAAAAAGAGAGCAAAATTTAAACTACTGGACCGCTTACTTGCAATCCGACAAACACAAGGCAAAAAAGGTTGCCATTGCATGAATTAGAAAGCCCAACAACCAATTATACCCACGCAAGTGGTCGCGACGACTTATAACGGGATGCTAGAGAGCAACACGCAACCAGTTAGAAGGCCAGAACAGCGCTACGACATAGGACCATGTTTTCATCGAGCCAAAGGAGTATATCGCAAAGAAAATGAGCTGGTCATGGTGGTTGAAAAGAAAGGAATTTTTGTTGATTTGAAACACGCGCCAAGAAAGAAAGAAATAGCCAAATCGAGAATTCCACGCAGCGTGCATCGACCACGCGACAGAGGCAGCGACTATGCCTGAAGCTACTTCAAGCTTGACAATCAGCTAAGTCTCCTTGTCTTCGAGCACAAACCTTGAAAAGACCCCTGACAATCGAATTATTAGTGCAGATAAACGAGTTGGTGAAACAAACGCGTCGACTTCCAGACGTACAAAGGTAGGTGAATGGTGGCTAGCTGCCAGTGATTCGACGCCTGGCCGCAGCGATGACTGCCGTACAGAACAAAGGTCCTCCTTCTACTTAAAAAACCATCTGGAGACACGCCAGCTGCTTCACAAATAATCACCCATCACAGTCACCACCAAGATGTCCGAGTCACTCAACATTGACAACCAACCCGCCGCCCAGCCGCCTCCGAGTCCGACGTTGATCGTCACGCTTGCTGCAGCTCATCTCTACTCAATTGCGGGTCTGGGATACTTGAAACTCCAGGAAATATTCACCAAGATATACCAGATGGTTTTAGCCCATTACTTCCGCGCCATTCTATTGGCAATTGTTCTCTGTAGCCAGGTCGCACGTTGGATTGACGTCTGTGGCTATATGGACGCATTGGAGGCCGCCATGTTCTCTTACCAGCGCTACGACGTACCACCAATCAGCTTAGTGCCGGGGGGAAACATTGTCAGGACTATCTTTCTAATCCTCTCACTGCCCCCTGTCCTTATCTATGCTTGGTTCTTATACCCGAATTTCATCGACTTGGAGATCTTCCACCAAACTTCAAGTCCCGACACGACGCCAAACCTCCGCGGCATGACTGGAGATCGCTCAGGTCTCGAGGCCGACATATTGAAGATCCACCAGGCGCTGGAAAGGCTCCAGGAGGAGAATACGTCTCTCAAAGCGAGACTAACAGTCCTGGAGGACCCTAACGGAATCGTAGATCGGATGAAGACAATCGTGGACTGGATGGCCGTAATCAGGGATTGCGTGAAAGTAACATGCACGGAGCTCCTAGCCCAAGTCAACCAACTAGTTCAAAAGATGTCATTTGAGCGATCCAAGTTGAAGGACATCATCGTCGAGAAACGCGCGCAGGAGGCGCGTCTCCTCGAGGAGATCGAGCGACTGAAACTCGACGCGACGGCTCGCGAGTTATACTTGATCGTCGAAAAAGAGGAATGGTTCGCGGAATTCGAGATTCGCTCTGCTCGATTTGAAGAGCTGGCCGCTTCTAATAGGGCTTGGGTGAAAGGTGTTCAGGAGAATTTTGCCACTTGGTAGTTCGTTGGTTGGGATTTGTGTAGATGTACTTTACATGGTTTTCTTTTTCTTTCTTTTTTTTTTTTTTTTTTGGATAAACAATGGCACATTGCATATGTCTAAATATTGAACGAGAAAGCACAGGCTGAGGTGACGAAAACAAAAACAAAATAAATGTGAATTGTCCTCTAACAAGGGATGGAAATGAGTCAAGGACTATGGTGACCTGGGTTGAGGACTAAAATCTCCTCGATCAATCCTAGCAGCAGCGGCGAGGATGCCGACGCCTCCCAAGACAGGCGTAAGTGGTCGCATGGACGTCGAAGCTCTGCTCGCATCTCCTTTCCTTTCTACATCGAACCGAAGGACTGCCCCGGCATCCATCAAACCACTGATCCTACCCTCACTGGCGCTTGTTACCAGTCCACCAGTCGCGACGGTTCCGGAGCGCTTTCTAAGTGGGACCTGCGGAAGTTGGGCTACGGAAGCCCTTCGAGAGATGACGGTTGCCGGTGCAGGATGTCGAGATGCGGTAGTGGGAGCCCCAATAGATGCGCTGGGACGAGAAAGTCCATTGGGCGAAATTGGCTCAGCTCTGGACCGAACAGGGATAAAACTCGACACCGAAGGAACCGGACTCTGACTATGCGAGGCCGAGATCTGCGAAAGCTGCGCGTGCGATGCACGCCTGGATAGTGGAGGGTGTGGGTTGCGCGGAGACAAAGGCGACGGAGGAGGTTGGCGCATGACGGGTAAAGGCGGCGGAGGTCCTATCGTCCCATGTTGAGAATGCGGACGCAAATTGGCCAACGACATACGTCTCGTAATAATCCTTGGAGGAGGAACTGGAGATTGAGCCTTGAATTTCGAATTCTCGTGCCTCGGAGAGGCAGATGGTAGTCTTCGCGGTGATTGCAGTGGCGTCGGCGACGAATGTAAAGGAGGCACGGAAAGCGGCGAAGGCTTCTTCTTTTTTACAGTCGAGGAAAGCGATAATGCCGGCTTTAAGGCAAGAGGTGGCTTTGGAGCAGATCCAGACGGCGAAGAAAAGTTTCGAGCCATTGTTTTTGACCGACCGATCCCAGCACCGAACCTCGACAGCGCCTCTTCCATGGAGGACAGTCTAGTATTCGACCCAAAGGTCGGTGTACCGCATCTCGAGCTGGCACGTTCGATAATATCCATCTCTCTTCTGCGTTTTCGCTCCTTTTCCACTGTCCTAGGCAGATTATATGTGACTTCGCCTTCTCTGTTAGGTTCGACCGACATTTTTGATCCGTGGTCGTCCAAAGATCCAGGTTTCATAGCTCTGTACTGCTCCGGAACCGTCACAGGCACTGCGACCATATGGCCAAACAGAGATCCAGGCGACTTCGTCACTTTGACCACCTTCCATCCCGCAGACAAAGTAAGCGCTACCATCTCCCTGAGCGTGCGTTCCTGAGCGTTGAACACGACTTGCATCTGTAAATTGTCAATTGAGAAAGGTTAAACTGGAAGAAAAGCAGGAAAGCGTACTGTGAGGTCCATGAGGTAGACATTGGAACTTGCTTTACCCAGATTCGGAAGTAAAGGAGCAGGGGGGAGGATACTCGCTGCGCCTTCGACGTCCTCCAAACCACCATTGCTACCGGTATCATCTGGGCATGCAAGTGGCAAGACGAATTCTGCGATAAGCAGTTTTGTGTCCGGTGTAGCTGCTTCACGAAGATGAAGGAGGATTTTACGAGCGAAATCGTCAGGCCAGTCATGTAAGACCACGCGAAGAAGGAAGACGGCAGCGTTTCGGACTGGCTGGGGTGTGAAGAAGTCGTGGACTGACACGAAGAAGAAAGTTGAGATTCAGTGATTTAGACACGGACAAAATTCCTATGTACATACCTTGAAATTCTGCGGTGGAATTCAACAACTCAGGACATTTTGCTTTCCAGGCCTACGAAAAGTACGTCAATGACCTCGTTATTTCTAACCGTTTCTGTGGTACCTTTTCTCCCATCTCACAAACCACAGGTCTATCTTGTATGATGAACTTGAGACGCAGGGCATCTTCATCTGACGAAGAAAACGCCGTGGCAAGAAGCATGCTAGTTGAGCCTATCCCACCGCCCACGTCGACGATAATACTTCCACGAGGCAGAGAATGCCAATCAAATGCTAAATTACCTCGATATTAGCGCATATATTCAACGAAAAGGATGACCTGATAGATCTTACCATTGAGAACAGCTCCAGGGGTCTCCCATCCATCCGTTCCAGACATAGCTTTACCGAATCTCTCTAGTCTAAATCTATTGGAATTCCCGATATATTGATCTTTTACAGTCGATGACGACTCCGAATCCGTGCTTGTCGGGCTGACACGCTTCTGGCGTTGAGAGGAGTGATGACCTGGACGTTCTGACATTGACCGATCCTGCCAGTGCTTGTCTTGAGAAGGTTCAAGCATAGGCGGAAATACGCCACCTCGGCCTGTCTCCGTGCTGGTTCGATGAACGTCAGTATGGGTGTGTCTGCTGTAAATGACGCTTTGCATTGTACCTTTCGTCGTTAAGATTAAATTCATCGTTACTGCTTGCTTTGGCTTCACCCTCGAGCCATTCGAAAAATCCGGTGCCGGTCTTGACGGTGTCGAATGCGAAGCAAAAGGGGGCACGCCCAGGCTCAGTGCCTTCACGAGTTTTTTGAGAAGGAGAGAGATAATAAGTTTCGGTCATGTAAGCTGCCGATTTTTGGAGCTCGTCGGAACTAGTTAAAAATTAATGTCGTTGCGAGGTTTCGGGGAGACTTAGCCGAAGGCACGAACCATAACCCAACAAACGCCGCTATCCCATTGGTGTCTCGGTATTTCATCTCCGGTCTTTTGGGGGACAAAATAAGGCTTGGACGAAAATTTAAAAGATCGAACTAAAAGATACACACCTTCCATCGGCTTCAAATTGCTTCAATTCCGCGAATGTCTTGCCGGAATCGACAAGTGATGATAGCCGATTCAGAGCAAAAACGTCTGGAGACACCTCTCGCAGAAGATGATGGGTAGCCAAAAGTCGCAGAATGTGAGCTAGAGAACGCGAAAATCAAAAATTAGCATGAAGATCTTTTTAAACAGGCCTAAAATAAACCGACCAAGTTTATTTGCCGCAACACCATTCTTTTTAGAGATGGCTTGAACATCGAGGCCACCTGGTCCGGCTTCACGCAATATTTCAACAACGTGAGAGGCTTCCATAAGTCGCATGCAAGATGGAACATGATACTAGAAAAGTGAGTCTACAATCAGTCTGGCAGTACAAGAGAAAAAGGAGACGTACACCCATGCTGGCATCACAGAGACTCAGGAAAGGAATCTGTGCCGTAGCAGTCATCTGTCCAGCAGCAGCTACAATGCGTCCGATTGCACTGAGAACCACAGGATGCTTGGTCAATGCCTCGGATAAAGACGTGGGATCCCATGGTGCATCCAACGAGGGAAAATCCAGTGAGGAAGTAGTAGAGGATCCAGACGGCGGTAACGTCCCCGGCGGTGGTGGTATATCATATGAAGATGTTGCCACCAACGGTGATGGTGGAGGAGAGACATAAGCATGCAAATTCGACTGTGAACTTTTGCGTCGGTGTACAGGCGTCGCGTTCTCACCCGAAAAGTGATCTGAAGACGACGATAAGTTTTCTGGTGTCTGTCTCTCGCTTGAAGGTTCGGAATTTGACGAATCTCCATGCGAGGCGTATATGCGCTCGATATCATCTATAGCGTCTCCTATAATCGCATGGAGGCTGCGTAGCGCTGCAATGGTCATGAAAGGTCGAATTGAGACGGTAGAAAGTCCGGAGAGTCAGCAGGGTGTCAGAAAGGCGGTACGACGGCGACAAGCTCAGATAAAGGGCAAGAAATAAGGGAAATAGCTGGATGCCCGGCGGAAACAAGAGGCTAACCTCGTCGATTTTGGCTCGCGTGGTGGGATTCACGGTTAACTTCGCCACCGCCAAACCTGCCAAAATGTCATCTCCGTGTCAAAATAAGTCCATCTGGGCACATTAACTTGTTACATGTATACGTAGTTCCATGAATAAATCTTCTTTCGATATATTCCAAGAACAAAGTGAGAGAGCACCTAGTCGTCTTCCATACATGCAGAGACAAGAAAGCCAGCCAAAGCACCTAGAACCGTACGGCGCTACGAAGCAGAAAGATCAAAGAAAAAAAGGCGCAGATCCTTGTAGTTCAGACCTCGTCAATCAGATCTGCTTCCTTGTCACTTCATCACAGTATGGCCAGGAGAGCTCGGAGCACGCTGCTGCACCGAAATACGTAGCAAAGTCAGTTTGTCTACGACCCCTTGAATCTCTTCTTTCTTTCGGGGCACATTCCCTCATTCTTGTCGAGCGCCAGCGCCCTGAAATCGCACGGAAATGAAGGAAGAATACAAAAGGCTTGAAGAAAAGAAAGCAGAAGGTTCAGAATTTGATGGGCGTCCCTGAATCACAGGTGCCAATTCTATTTGTCCCTGTTGTGCAACGCCTTCCAATATCCAGAAATCCTCCTCCCATACTTGGGTCTGTTCTGGGCAACTCGCTCCTTGTCGCTTTTGATGCCACTTGAAAAGCCGTATGTATGGCTTCCTCATCAGAAAGAGCCTTTGAAGTCGGCCAAAAGAACCCCTTTACTTGTCAGCATTACGAGAATCGCTGCTACTAATCGGACGCGCCACGAAGGAAATGTCTGAAAAAAAGGCAAAATACTAACTGTTGCATTCACTTGTCAGTTTGACCTTATGTTCGTGACCTTTAGTCATCGATATCTCGTGGTCCTACCGAGGTTTTCAGCAACACATCTGGGTTCTAGGTTGCGATATTTGGCCATCTCCGTGTATCTGGCGCTTCAGAAACCCATTTGTACTGTGCTGAAGACCGTACCAATCGTGGAAACATTAGGCGCTATCTCGTAGGCAGCGTTAAGCTCACCAAATTCATGCGCCACCGCTTAGGTGCATTGTGAACCTATCCGCCACAGTCGCAAGACCTTTTGACCAACTCCCGCTGATTTTTCGATGTCTACATGCAAGGAAAGAGGCTCTCCCTCATCATGACTGGGCAAATCTTCAACGGGACCGCTTTCTCGCCGCTGCGAATGGATCTGGGTTACTCGCTATTAGCCTCGTGTTGTTTTCCTATCTAATTCACCTCCTCGCTCGGCGTCCATGAGGTTTTTCCTTCAGTTTGTCTTGGTGGCGTCCGTATTCTTGGGTGCGCGAATGCGAGGCTAGTTGACTCCACCGTTTTTGCGAAAGGCGAGACCTCTTGGTCCAACTACGTGGAATCCATGAGACCTTTCATGGCGTTAACTTCCGCGTACCAAGGAGTTTAATGCTCGGATATCATTCTTCGAAAGTGAAGAATGTATTCGCCTGAACTACCCCTGAGGGACAAGGCTCTGCAAATAGGGTTAGTACCAACGTACCGAAGGTATAGAAAACCTACTCCCTTATTTGTGGTTAGGTGTTTTCTGCCTCCGAGAAAACTTCTAACCATGGGAATCCGATGCGCTTTGAACTCTGCACAATGGACATCTCGACAAGAGGCCGGAAGTGCCCAGTCTACGGTCATGCCGATCAGGGCTAGCGCTCACCAGTGCACCAATTAGTCAACGCTTCCGACCCGAGCACAGTGGAGAGCACTAGATAACATATTAGGTAGTTCATTGGCGCTAATGCATATGAGCTACGGAGCCTGACATTCAGCATGCGGCGTGTTTGTCGAGCATTCTAGCATCGGTTCTTCAATTCTGCGACTTCGAAATAATGGATCTCCTTTATGATCAATCATTCTCTCCAACTTTACAGGTATGAGAACGAGTAAAAAGTAAACTTGCTCTCCAGCAACTACTCCATTCCAATGCAGTTCAAACTCGCTCTCATCGCTTCACTCGCCATCAGCATCACCTCAGCTGCAGGCGCAGCTCTAACCGCCAGCGGCCGGGACACGGCAATTCAGGTATGCTGTTCACATCGCTCTCTACCTCGCACCGCTCCTGACCCGGTTCCAATCTTCAGCTATGCAATTACACCTGCACGGACCCACAAGATGCAATTCCCCTCCTGCGGGCCTACAGCCAGGCCGCCACACACCACTTCTACACCGCCAACGCCACCGAAATGCAGGTCGCGCTCACGGAAGGATACTCGCTTGAGACCCAAGCTGGGCAGATCTTCCCTGCCGAAGGGCCCCTCACTGTGACCCTCTACCGCGCCTACCAGTCCGCCATTAACGATCATTTTTACACCACCTATGCACCGGAAATGGCCAATGCCGTCGGAGCGCTGGGGTATAGTGCTGAGGGCATCACGGGGTATGTCTACACCAAGGATGATTGTTCCGCAGTCCCGCTTTATCGCTTGTACAACGGCCAAAATTTCGACCATTTCTATACGCAAGATGCGAACGAGCGGGACAATGCAGTTCAGCGTTCTGGTTATACTTATGAAGGAATCGCTGCGTATGTCCTTCCAAACTAGGTAAGTGCACGCTTTGGATGAATTTATCGACTTATTTGTTGAGCTATTTCCATGTCCTTTCTAGCTGCACATCCCCAGTTCTGTGATTTTGTCTTCGTGGTGTCTCTAGCAGAGTCTAGCAAGAGTCTAGCTCGACGCTCATTATGTTTTGATAGTTGAATACTTCAATAAATTACCTATATTCTTGTCGAGTCTGTGTCAAATAAACCAACTGGGAAATGATCAACCGTGTCCTTGAAATATAAAGGATACGCAACAAAAAAAAAGTAATCGATTTCCCCATCGAAAGGGGAGTGTAGTACGACTTTTGACGTTGATTATCAAGTTTAGGTACTTGAGTTCTCATTTCTTTTCACGCCAATTTTTCTGTATATGGATGGCAAGTTCACATCCGGAATCCGAGGCCTGAAGGCCTGATTAATGATTACTGACCTTATTTTCTCAATTGACCTCCTCGTTGATGGTGCTAGTAGAATTGCATTCGAATGCCTCAATTCTGACTGTTTTTCGTAAGTCGAAATCGAATTCATTTATTTTCGCATTTCCTATCTTTTCAGCTTTCCACCACGATTCCAAGACTAGGGGAGCTCACGATTGCCCCATATGCGACGCATATCCGCATATTTGGGTAAGCTCAGCTTGTAATGCGTGATGCCATCAAATGCCATCAATGTTCGGCGCCTTCAACGGTTCAACCCAAGGTTCACAGCATAAATACTGCTTGTATTCGTTGACTCCTCTCAGTCGTTTGCCTCACAAACAACTGAGCTTTCGTTCTGGTTCCTAATTATCCTTCTACCCCGTTTTCATAATCGGCGGTGTGTATGAGATCGGGGGCTCTGCGCCACACCTTACCGATCAATCATCATCAGCTAGGCAACCAAATACTTGGAGCCGTCCGAACCCTGGAATCGTCTCAGGCTGCATTATCCGTCCTTACCTCTACGCCATCGACGTGATATCTGTGCTCTGAATACTATCTATCAACGTCCAGAGCTAGACAGGTGGCGCCACTAAACTGAACTTGTTGCCGACTTGCGGTACTAGTACAGCCTCGTCATGGTCATGGATTTTGACGGCGTATTCTATATCTCCTCGATTACTCGGTATATTATAAGTATCTGCTCATGCCAATTACACAATCATTTCAGGCATAAATATATATACAGAACAATCTCTGCTGGGGTTGTATCTGAAGAGCTGAGCAGGAAGACCGTAATGCATTTTGACAGATTTTGACGCTCAAGTCAGTAACAGCGCGGTCTACTAGCGTCCTCACGATGTTGAGGATTTTCGAAGTGTTTTCTCGATTTATAAAATAGGAAGCACCACCTAAGAAGGTCGAATAGAGTAATATAGATGGCGTTCCCTCCTCCCAGAAAGTCGAATGGTATAATAATAAATTATAAGGATGATGAAAGGCAGTTCATCCCTCCCCGCTAGTGCTTCAATGATGCGATCATTGCGATGGTGACAATATCCTATACACATCGGGAAAGGGGAAGATTAGTATGCTGTAATGAGAGAAAAGAGAAAGAAACTCACGGTGAAGAACAGTTGGTGTGTATGGTGCGAAGCGCGAGTTGAACTCAAGCGACGACGCAGTAGGAGTTTCCGCCGCTGCCACCGGTCTCCTCGTTGGCGGGGATGGGCTCGGTGTGCGAAATGACACAATAGGAGTTACCGCCGCTTCCGCCAGTCTCCTCGTTGGTGGGGGTGTCGACGATGATGGGGGTGGCGAAGAAGGAATCCATCTGGTCTGTTGTTGAAGTTGCGAGTGCGACTGGGGAATTTGGTCTGTTCCACGTCTGCTTTTTATAGACCAACAGCGCGAGAGCCAGATCGACATGTCCGGGAGGAGGGGATTGAACGCTGTGCGCAGGGTCTAATACATTTGACGCGACAATAATGTTAGACAGTAATGTAATTGTCCTCGAAGAACTTCGATGTTTCGAAACAATAAAACGTATGTGCCTGTGTGTATTGGGCCTAAGGGCAAGCCTATAACGCTTAACATTCAAGAAAAATGCGTAAAGACTCGAAATCTAGTGAACGGACAATTACGACGCGCCGGCCTTTTGTTCTCTCCCCGAACTCGACAGGCACCAGATAATCCAAATAATAAGCTATTGTCTAAGGTGTCTACGAACGTGACTCTGAGGCGCACCGGTCAACCGCTCACCAACATGGTACGAAAGCTTTGCGAGATAATCCTCACGAAAAGAGCGAGGTCTAGAACAGCATCTGCAAACACTATATTGAAGCGATCAAAAGTGCTTTTTTCACGCGGTTTTATAATACACCCACCAAGTCCATACAAACTATTTCTCCAGAATAACCCGCTCCCAAACCTCAGGAAACGGATATCAGGTCGGTCTCTGCCGGGCGAGCTTGATACTACCTTCACATAGTCGAACGATATCAAAATCCATCCAACGATCCTCAGGCCATTGAAGGCTTCCCGTAGGCGCGCGGTACTCGAATCCAATGCAGGGAGTGTGGGCACGCGAGACGCGATGTAGGTTGCACAAGGCTTGCGGTTGGCCAGAACACAAGTGGGGCAGCTGTCTTCCTCCAACTCGTGTCCGCGATTATCGCACCCTGGGAACGGGATGCCGATGCGAAGTTCTTTTAGACACTTGTATGTAAAAAAGGTATCTCCATAGTCGGCCTGTTGTTTTAAGTCAGTCGAATCGAAGAATGAACGTGAATAAGAGCTTGTGTTCAATTCACCCACTTGTGTTCAACTCACCCATTCGTCAGATGCGTCGCCGTTTCGATACCCACATTGCTCGACCTCCAGGATTTCCAGCCGAGGACACACCCTTCCAAGATCATCGAACAACTCAGAATCCAACCTGTCCTCAGACATGATTCTGACGAATTTGAGATGCTCGTTTCCTCCGCCAGCCTCAAGGTCAGCGAACAACCCTCCTATTTCCTGTCTGCTCAATGCAATTGGCGTCGTAGGATAGTTGATAATCGCGTTGATATTGAGGCGCTCCAACACCGTCGTATACCTTAAAACCTTCTTGATATTACAAACATTCGACAGGGCGAGCGAACTTATCTGCGAATAGATGGAGGGGGGCGTTGTGCATTCCCAGATCCCATGTCCTGGCTCCCGAATCATAGAAACCTGGGGCTGATCGTGATGGCCAATCCCAGAACCGATGACTCTGCAGTGTAGAACTCGAAGGTCCCTGAGTTTGGGCATACGCCCGACGACATCAGCCAGAGAATATGAAAACTCGCTGTCGGCGGAATTGAAACATGGCGGGCCCGTCAGAATCAGTGTCTGGAGAGATGGCCAAAAATAGTACACCAAATTCCAAAACGCGCAATAATTCCCCGAAATTTGTAGGTACTGCAGGCAGTCTAGCCTGCAAAGGTCAAAGAGGTACCTCTGTGATGCAAAATGCAAGTCGCCGCTGTCGTTAAAGCGCATTTGCCTGTACCCACGTGCGAAATAGGTGGGGTTATGGTACCGTCTGTCATAAGGACCATCACCTACGTGTGCTACTTCCGCCACAGGCATGAGAGTCATCTTTTCGAGGATAAAATGTGGTGGCAGAGAAGGGAGAACAGCAGAGTATAAAGGGGTGTCGGTAATTCGGAGATCTTTGATATTAGAACATACGACGAGGCTGCTAATGAGCGAGCTAGGAGGATCGAAAGGGCATGTCATCTCGAAGGTGTAGATGTTGAACATTTTGGGAAGAGCTGCTTGGAGCTTAATCAAGTGTTTTGGTTGATATACACCTCTTCCGGGTGACTTGATTCCCCAAAGTGGGGGATGGACATCTGGCCAGTGGTCTGGCCAATCTAGATGGAAACTCCTGTGGTTTTCTTTCAGAGGTGGGACAAGGGACAAAATGTTTATGAACTCGCCTAAAGTAGAGCCACAACCCCTCCGGAAAGAAATGCAGACCTGATTCCTGGTCGTGCTTGTCTGGATGTGGCCATTTCACTTGTGCAAAAAGCATGGGCCGTATCGATTCATTTGCAGCGTGACAGACGAGGGCAAGGTTGCTCAGGGTGGCTTGACGCTCCTTGCTTTCGAATGTTGCAACCTCGTTGGTGATTCCGTAGAGGATGTCAAGATTCAAACGCGCCATGGCTTAAGGGGTATACTTTCGTCGACAGGTCGACCTCGCGGCCAATGCTTCAACGAGCTGGATTCTCTGTTCGTCGAGTCACGTGACTCTTAATTATGTTGGAACGCGCCCAATTTGAATTTCCTCTCCTCGGACCTCGACCAGCTGGGACGCCAACTTCTTATCCATGTAGGCGCGCCTTTCTTGAAAAGATTGCTCTTCTTTTGAATGATATGAATTTTTGAAAAGGAACAACGATTCACAAACTGGATCCAAGGAATCCGAGTGGGTGCGGCTCCGGAGTACAGATGGGTTTTCTTATCTGGTGAAACGAAAGGTGGCCGAGGCGAGTGGCACGATACGTAACATGCTGGATTCTGAAGGTCTGTATTTCTTATTGCCTTCTTGGTGCTCATGCCGACCTGGTGATCTTGGTTCGTGACAGGTGGGTACGCCGAAGCTATAAGTCGCGTATGTGAGATCAGAGAGAGGTACGCGTTTTCTTGGGTCCTTATCGGTGGTTTACTGCATTGTCGTCTTAGAGGAATCATTGTTGAGAAACTGGTGGAGTACATGAGTTTCAAGACACATTATGAATCTGTCGGGACAAAGGAAGAAGTTCCCGTCAAGGAATTCATGGAACGCATACCACCGGAGATAGTTTTAGAACTGTGAGTTTATTCCATCTTCGATCTCTGTTGTAGCTTACAAGTACTCTGTCTTTAGGCTTCTGGCGGCAGATTATCAAGAAAGTTCGTCGTGTCGTTCTCTTCTACCCGTTTGAATTTTGACCTATTCCCCTTTGCAGTGTAAATCTGGGATGTAAAATATATGAAATCCTCAAAGCAATTTCGACGAGGCCCTCGAAGCACGCTGCTATTGAAGGCGCGCGGATGCCTCTTGTTGACATTGCCTATCTGATTGATCGTGGCTTAAGGAAAAGTACCGAAACATGAAGAGGCATAATGCACTGGCACACGCCAAGTTCGTAGGAGACAAGGTATATTTATTGAGGTGATACACTACAACAATAGGTACGTCTCACATTGGAAACATATCACCATCACGGAAAATAGGCAAATAGAGGAAAAGAGAGTGAATCCATGTACTAACTAGACTGTGTATGTAAGTAGCGGGTATCGTAAAAAGCACAGACAACAGAAAATCGTAAACAGCAACCAAAACCCATCAAGCAAAACATCACAACACTCCACTTCTGTCGACTCATAGATTCTTCCCAGCCATCGCCATCTTTGTGGTATATGGCCTTGGAGTAGCTCAATCTAAGTGGCATCGTCTCACATGAGTGCTCAGGCCGTCCCATGTCGTTTCAACGCACCAGGGCGCGTAGCCATGTTCCGGCTCCTTGCGATCTTGTCTGCCAGCTGCTCAACGACCCCGCCTTGTTCGTCCTCCTTCAAGGCTTGCTTGATCAGGCCTTCCATGTCCATGCCCTCCGACAAGCGGTGATGCCGCATGCTAGGGACGGGGAATATCGGCGGCTGTTGTTGGTGGGTATCAAACTCAGGCAGACGTTCGTTGGCGATATCAGACCGGCGGCTGTATGCGCAAGTTCAGAGACGAGGCGAGAGAGGAAGTTGAGCAATGGAAAGATGAAAAAGGAAGAAAGGAGACGTACGCATCAGCAAAGGTGCGGATGGTCTTGTTGAGCCTGGTTCCTTGCACAGTGAGGGCGTCCGCACCAGGACGACTGACCGCGGTCGATGAGCCAGCACCACTGTCCAGCTCAGTGACATTCTCCGACTCTTCTCTGTTATTCCCAGAATAGGCGTATCAGATCAGCATCCACCAAACACTATTCAAGGATGAAACGAACCGGAGCAGCTGGAACACCCTCTGCATCCTGCCGACAGCCATGATCTTCTTCTTGATGAGCTGCCTCCTCGCCGCCAGATCGGCTGCAGCTACTTCTGGCTCTCCCTCTCCTTCCGACTCCGACTCGACAAGCTCTTCTTGGCTGCATATACTCAAAATGGCGAGAAGCATCTCCGTGACTTCCGATAGCGCATCAGTCGATATATTCATAGTATAAACCCTATCACAATACCTAAAACTTACTTTTCTGCCCTACGAACGGCAAACTCCACGTGAAGGCGTCCATGAAATTGGGCAGCCAGTAGGGGTGGGACGTCGAATTGTACTGCCTGATCGTGATGTTCTTGTTCGCGTATTTGAGGATGGCACCGCGGTTGTGGTACACGTCGAGATAGTTCGGAGCGGAGAAAATGGTGATGACTGACGGGAAGTTGCGTTTGGGGGTCTTGCGGTACATGGTATATCTAAATAGATGCAAGGCATTAGTCTTTGCATAATAACATAAGGAACGACGGACCCAGCATCTTGTGCTTCATGTCCGCGAATAAGGGTAAGCAGCCCATTCCTATCGAGGAACTGACATACAGCGTCATATCTAAGCAGACGAAAGATTAATTTCTTGTCAAAGCAGTCTCCAGAAAATGTCTTACGTGTAGAAGAACGAGCATCCACGCGTTCCGTTATGCGTGAATGTCGTTCCACGATCCAACGCTGGCCCAGTGGCGCTTGGCTCGCTCTCGTGCCCAAAGTTTGAGATTGGATCGGACCAAAGGAGATCGCATAGCATGCCATGAGAGCCAGGTTCTTGAAACCTGTTAATCTGCACTAGGCATCGGATTATGGAGAAACTGGAAGGAGCAAATAGACGCACAGAAGCCAAATCATTGAGAGTGAACAGCTGCGGCGAAATTCCCCCGTGCACGCAGAAGAACTTGCCATCTACCAATGCCGCGATTGGGAGGGCACAGAACGAACGGAGGCAGGCTTCATAGACATTTTCTGAATATTTGTGTAAACCTAGAAAAAAGAAAAGTATTATGGACATGAGGAGAGTTGAAGGAGAAGTGGAGTTAAGTATGACGACATTGAAGGAGAGGAACGTGGGTACTAACATTCGCGTTTGAACGTGAAGTATTCCGTCAGATGTCGGCATTCATGGTTGCCTCGTAAGAGAACTATCCGACCGGGGCTCTGGATTTTGAGAGCGTATAGATATAGCAGACACTGGCGACGGATTGAGTAAGGTAGAAGTGTACGAGCAAAACGGTCGACCTACCTCGATTCCAAAATCCCCTCGATCCACATAGTCTCCCAGGAAGAGATACAAGCTATCTTGCAAAGAACCGCCCACTTCGAACATCTTCATCAGGTCGTACTGCGAATTGTCACGATTAGTCATAGGCTATAAGACGAGGTTGAACAGAGATCGCACATATTGCCCATGAATATCCCCACAAACTGAGCGGACGTCGTCATTGGGTCAGGCAAGGAATGAAAGAGAGAGCGACAGACTGGTTACAGGACTCCTTAGAGGAACCATGTTGGGTTCTCTTGAAAAGATGTTGGTGGCCTGCTCGAGGATATACAGGGCTTGTGACTCCTTCAGCCGTCCTTCGCGTATGAAATGGGTTTTCAGGTATTCATGGTTGACTTTCCGCTCATGTCCGTCCATCATGTAGAAGTCTTCATCGCTGGGTCTGTGTGAAGCAGGTGGTGGAACCTACATGTACCGCGCAATCGATCAGCATGGTGTGAGACATATATCGGTCAAGTGAACATACCTGGGGAACTGGTCGTGCTCGCAAGTCGAGATCCGTATGGGGACTTCGTGGGGGTTGCTGGGCTGGATTGTGCGTCGGGTTTTGATAGATGTTCTGGCCTGTCTGTGTGTGAGAGACGGACCCGGACTGATTGCGCCTGTGGTTTGTTGACATCTTGTATCGATGTACAGTACGCGACGTGGGCGTTGTTGAGAGAACTTGACTTTATGTGACTTCCAGGAGAGCAGAAAGAGACGGGTCGCTCGAAACCAAGTTGGCACAAGGGCGACAGAACTTTCTGTGTTTGGCAATGTTAGCGAAACATTTGGCGCCCAGTCTTCAACTTCTTGAGGCTGGACGAGTTCCAACTTGTGAGACTCCAGGCATTTTTAAGAGGAAACCTAAGCAGGCATGGTTGGGAATAAGGGCGGACACTGCTGTGGGACGGAAGAATATAGATATTACACAATCACGCTCGTCAATATGCCAAGGCTGTGCTTGGGTTTTCTAGATCTGTGGAAAGAACTTTCTTTTTCCTTATAGGGGGGTGTATTTGCCTCCGAGAAGAGGAATATGTTCCAAAGCACTGAAAAGTTCAGCGAAGTCACCGCCTTGAAGTTATGCAGAAATGGCGTATATCTTCTGGGTACGGCAAGTCGGCCGGCATGACATGGGGAGCAATTGCCATCTGAGTCGAAACGTGCTTGAAGATAGAAGTGATCAGATAGAAAACAGCAATATACGCCCTGGAAACCTGGGGCAGCCTTTGTTCGAAGAAGAGATGGTAAGATTGAAGAAGGGACATCGACCAACCTGTGAACACACACAAATGTTTCATGAATTTGAAGGAAGTCTGAAATTTGTGAATGTGTTGGAACTATACGTACAACTAGGTGAGAATCGATTACGAAGTGAAGAAGGCACCTAGTATCATTCTCAAAAATATCTTTTAACAGGACGGCAGCAAGACTAGATTGATGGATCGTAGCTTTTCCATTGAGATGGGATATCGAGCCAATAACGTGTCTTGAGGACGTGGATTTATTTAAGGGATCGTTGGGGGAGACCGATCACACAGCCGCTCATCGAAGAATAGTGAATATCGGTTACGAGATCACAGAGGTCCGTCTCCAGCGCCCGTAAAGAAGTGATCTTGGGCGCCTAGCCGTAAGAGAATTGCAAGGAGTGGTTTTAGTCGGAATACGAGAATCTTGCCGCCTAGGATGCGAGCAGGTGGAAACTTGAAAGCACTGGGCGCTTATGGGACAAAGAGGATTACCGTGAACCTGTGCGCATCATCTTTGAGTATCTGAAGAGATGGCATGCATGCAACAATACCCACAAACTCTTTTGTTCTTGTTTTGCAAGGAGACTGTCACCGTGGATTCATTCTCCGTGCAATCACAGGCGTAAGGGGCATGGCAAACCTCACAACTCGAATGCCTAAGCATCGAGTCCTTCACAGGCGTCACCTACGAGGGCTACGAGAGACTTTGATTTCCTGATACTCGCCATGTTTACAGTCGCATCTGGCATAAGCTTGCATTCGAAGTTCGAACCCCGTAGGTTGGATATGCGCTGGGTATGTGCATTATCTCAAAATGAGCGATAAGATAGTACTCAACGAAAATGCTTCTAGTACTCAATTTGTAAGAGTATTTGCTTGCAACGGTCCGCAGGTGGGGGCGTGGCGAACCCCACATTATGCTCAGCCTATTGCTTCTTACAAGCGTACGATATGAGTGGTCAACGAAAATAGCTTCCAAGTCATAAAAATACTCACCACGATGGCTGCGCACTCGTCACAAGTGCATTCTGCGTTGGGCTCGTGCGAAGGGTAAGGTCACCGCCTAGCTCATAGAACCACGATAGCCCTCCATCGTATCACAATGAAGCTTCATGTTCTAAGTAGAAGCCTACATAGAGGTATATGCCATTTGATGTGACGAGAAGGTGAGAACTCGCAGAGCTTTGCAGAGCGTGAATATCGCCGAAAATGAAAATAGTTCTTACCTGCATCCTTCAAACTCCCAGCATTCATTGCATCCTATCAGCGTTGAGAAACCCCTCTCTGTCGGAAAATGTTGAGCTGTGTGGATTGGGTCTAGCCCCTGTCCGAGTAGACCTTCCGCTCCCAATTCTTCTCCATCGAAAAATGTCGCACTGCTTAGGATTGGGTGCTGTCAAGCCCATGCAGAAGCCTAGCAGTAAAGCTATACAATAAACATAGCCCTGTCCAACAGCATAAACGGTGCAGCCAAAATAAAGCAAAGGATGTAGTTGGGAAACGGGAAACACGGTGGCTGTAAAATTTACTAAAAATAAAAGAGAGGAGTCACGAGCGCAGAATAACTCTCCTCCTTACCACCACCACAATCTCCTGCCATGCTCGCTGTCTCCACCGCTGCGCGCTTGTCTGTCAGAGGTGTTCGCCGTGCCGTCGTCGTCGCAGGACAACGCCAGGCAGCAGTCCAGGCAGTCGACGAACCCAAGTTCGAGGGATTCAATCTGTTGCTCAAACCGACCGGGTAATAATCTATCTTTGTTAGAGGAAGGCAGACCGCCGGTTCTGAGTCGGTTCTGAAGTCGTATTTGAAGCATAATCGCGACAAAAGACGAAAAGACGAGAGCTGGTTCTGGAGGCTGAACCAGCTCTGGAGGTCGAACGGTTCACCTTTTCGTTCTGCCTTCTACTTTCCGAACCGACACAGGACCAGCCTCAGAACCGACCACTCTGACCTCATCTATTGCTATGATTTTCTTGTTCTCTGACATATATTTTCTTTGTCTTATAGGACACAATCACTCGTTTGCTCTACTCCATCGGTACCAAGCGCGAGGTTGAACGCTACCTGCGTATCTTCTCCTCGGCCTCGCACCCGTCCGAGCCCGCGAAATTCGCCGTCATTAAGATTGGGGGCGCAGTTTTGGACAACCTCGATGAACTAGCTCTGAGTTTGAGCTTCTTATACCGGTCGGACTTTATCCAGTCGTTCTTCATGGCGCTGGACCGCAGCTGAACGACATTATGGAGCGCGAGGGTGTCGTTCCAGACTACATTGATGGTATTCGGGTTACCGGTGCGTACCTTCAGCTCTTTCTGCTAGTTCAACCTCTTAGCCTGTGATTAGATGCCAAAACCCTCCAGATCGCTCGTCGTGTCTTCATGGAGGAGAACCTCAAGCTCGTAGCAGCCCTCGAGAAACTTGGAACTCGCGCCCGACCCATCACTTCGGGTGTATTTAGCGCCGACTACCTCGACAAGGAAAAGTACAAACTAGTCGGCAAAATCACCAAAGTCGACAAGAGGCCCATTGAAGCCTCTATCCGTGCAGGCGCACTTCCTATCCTGACCAGTCTGGCAGAGTCTGCTGACGGCCAGATCCTCAACGTTAATGCCGATATTGCCGCGGGAGAGCTTGCCAAGGAGCTCGAGCCGATGAAGATCGTGTTCTTGAACGATAAGGGGGGCATGTTCCATGGAGTCACAGGCCAGAAGCTCGATGTGATCAACCTCGACGAGGAGTACGACAGCCTCATGAAAGAGCCGTGGGTCAAGTACGGCACCAAACTCAAGCTCCGCGAATTCAAGAGCTCCTTGACCACCTCCCTCGCTCCTCCTCTGTCGCCGTTATCTCGCTTCTTCCCTGCAGAAGGAGCTTTTCACGGACAGCGGAGCCGGGACGCTTATCCGGCGCGGATACAAACTGTTCAAGCACGACTCGATCGACAGCATAGGGGCGGACCGATTCCGACAGGTCGTGCACGACCGTGATCCGGAGGTGCTCGCAGGGTTCCAGAGCGTCACGGGTGTGCTGAACGAGCTCAAGAACACGCCATATACGATCTACGGCGACGAGCCTCTGGACGTCGTCGCGGTCGTGTCGCACCCCGAGGGCGAGGTGCCGGTGATGACCAAGCTGCTACCGTCTCGCCAGGGCATGTTGAACAACGTCCTCGACAACGTGTTCCATGCGATCAAGAAGGACCACCGCAAGCTGTTCTGGACCGCGCAGGCGGACGACGAGAACCGTGCATGGCACTTTGAGCGGGCCGATGGCAGCTTTACGAGGGCAGGCAAGAGCTTGTTCTGGTATGGCGTGCAGGATGTCGCTGAGGTTGAGCGCATCGTGAAGGATTTCGAGGCCAAGGGAAGGATCGACAGGTCATACTTGCCTGTTGGACCTTCAGCACCCCCTCATCGTGCTGCAGCTGCTGCCCCCGCTGGCACACGCTCGTTCTCGACCGTGGCCCGTCGTCCTTTCAATAGCGTCCCAGGATCTTCCCGTGGTTACGCTACCGCAGCGACAAGCTCCGGGCCTGTGTCTACAGAGATCAAACGCCTAGCTCTCATCGGAGCGCGTGGTTACACCGGCCAGGCACTTACCACCCTCCTCAATGGCCACCCCTACCTGAAACTGAGCCACGTTTCGTCGCGCCAGCTTGCCGGATACCCGCTGGAGGGATATACCAAGGAGTCGATGACCTACAGCAACCTGTCCGCTGAGGCCGTCGAGGAGATGGAGAAGGAGGGCGAGGTGGATGCGTGGGTGATGGCGCTGCCGAACGGTGTGGGCAAGCCTTTTGTTGATGCCATCGACCGCGGCGCAAGCCATCGCGGCAAGGACAAATCGAGTGTCGTCATTGACCTGGGCGCAGACTACAGATTCGACCAGGGGTGGACGTACGGTCTTCCCGGTGAGACTTCTCTTGCTATGTAACATGTTTTAGGAACACTGGATTAAAGGATTACTATCTCTCTTTTTTTGCTTTTTTACATGTCGCGAACGAATTCTCGAACACGAACCAAATGAATCGAATATTCTTGTTGTACCGTAACCCGTCTGCGCGGAACCGAATTTTTCGACACCTTCAAGAGCTTTACGGTCGCGCGCCTGTACGCGCCGCGAAGAGGATCTCGAACCCAGGCTGCTACGCGACCTCGACACAGCTCCTCATCGCACCTCTCGTGAACTACATCAAGCCCGGCGTCCTGCCAACCGTCTTCGGCATGTCCGGGTACAGCGGCGCCGGAACCATTATGAAGAACGACGCGTCAGGCAAGCCCGTGACCAAGCCCAAGGTCTCCCCCGAGAGTCTCGGCAGCTTCGTCCGGCCGTACTCCCTCACTGGCCACATCCACGAGCGCGAGGCGGGGTATCATCTCTCGACGCTGCTTCCGGAGGGCAGCACCCTCAAAGTCGCGTTTATACCGTCTGTCGCACCGTGGTTCAGTGGCATCGTGTCGACGGTCTCTGTACCCCTGAAACAGACTATGACCGCGAGCGACGTCGTCGGTCTGTTCGAAGAAAAATATGCGGGCGAGAAGTTGATTAAGATCCAGAAGGACGTTGTGCAATTGCATGATGTGGAGGGAAAGCATGGATGGGTTGCTGGTGGGTTCCAGATGAGCGTAGAACGCGATCGGGTGGTCATCACTGTATGTTTTTTTATAGCTAACTGTACGAGAAATTCAATTTCTGAACAATTGTCGCACTTCTAGGGCGGACTTGACAACTTGTTGAAGGGAGCTGCTACCCAATGCCTCCAGGTTTGTGCATTCATTCGTCTGATTCAAAGTAAACAAACTTCCTGCTGACCTTGTTTGGGACAGAACCTCAATCTTGCATTGGGCTATGACGAGTATGCAGGAATTCCCATCGCTTGAGTGGGAGGAGAAGGAGAGGATCTCAAGATCGGATCTAAGTTTGCAAAAGAAAACGCGGGGGCGTATATATCTTACTGAATGAAGTAGAACACATCTACATACGTAAAACGATTGGGATTTATTTTGTATGAATTTTTGAAACCTACGATGGAAGTAAGCACCGAAACTAAGTCATGGATTCTACACCTAACAGCGAACCATTTTAAGAGGTTCCAGAATTTCATTGATGCATTTCCAGTATGTCGAATGATATAGTTGTCGTCAATAGGGCAGAACGTAAATGTCATTCCAAGTTTCATTGATAGTTGATTACACATTACAGATTACATATGAACAGTGCAGGTGGAAGAGAAAGCATGCAAGGAGAACAAGAAAAATAATTATCCAACTTGGAAGATAAGGAACAAAGGAAGAACCAGAAAGAAAGATATGCTAAATGATGCCAAAAAATGTAATGAACGACGATAATCGATAACGGAGGATGATAATGAATGGAGTAGTCATAGATGAATGATACATACGTTTGGGCCAGGGCATATAAGTCATATACAAATTGAGATATCGTTGAGACTGAAAGCTGAAAGAATCACTGAAAACAAGGAGGAAAGGAGATAGCGCAGCAAGCAAGTTTTTGAGCAGGTCGAGGCATCAATCAATTCGGACCATCCTCGTATAGCCTCCAGGGAAAGCTGGCTGTGTCCGAGCCATCTTGGGCACCACTTCGCCCTTGGCCGCCTCGGTTGGCAGTATTTGGGCCGGCCGGAGGGGCATCTCGCCTCGGGGGAATTGATACAGGCCGTCGTGCAGGCGCAGTTGGAGACGAATCCCTCCTTCTCCTTGGCATAGGACCGCCAAAAGGATGTACAGGACCACGATGGTAGCGAGGCATCCTCGTACTTCCAGATCCAGAAGAATTGGCAGTGTTAACGGACCCACGGCATACAGGACACGTGTTAGCCGTCTGAAGCCATTGCTAGATGAGGTTGAAGATAAATAATATTGAAATGAGCATCTGGTAAGGAGACGGATGATAAAACTGACGTTTAGGCATTCTTGATGGAGCCAGTGCGAGCAATTACTGAGCTTCTGGACAGGGTCGGTCGGTTCATACTGTATACATTTAGAGTTAATGGACTTTTGGACTTCGAGAGGAGAAAGTAGACATACATCATCCAAACAGATCGGACACCTTGTATCACTTCCCTCAGTTGCCCAGTCCTTATAAAGCGCCTTCTCCATCTTCTCCACGACCTCGCTCGGAGTTGCTCGCGGCTTCGCATCGCCAATCTGCATTCCCAACGACACCAATGTCTCGTAGGAGTCATCAAAGTCTTCATCGCGCTGTGCAATAAAACGGTTATTAGGTGCACGCGGCCGTCCATTAGAATGCGATGACGACGTACGATATAATCGCCAATTGCTCTACCTCTCCTCAGTCCACCCAATATACCAGAACCAGGTAGTCTTGAAAACGAGAGAACTACATCTTGATGTGTGCGAATAAACCGCCTCCGCGTTCTTGCCCTTTGTGCTGTTAAGGAATCTCCACCCATAGTGTCATCGCCATCGTCGGCGGAGGATGACATCGTCCTTGCAGTTCTATTTGGAATTTCTGCCGTTGCAAGGGAAGATTCCCTCCATGGACGGGCCTGTGCATGAGTGGTCGCGTTTGCATGACGAGGGGTAAATATATCCTGCCTCCGCCCGTCCATCTCCCTCTCTCGATGGTACCGCTGGATAAGCTGCTGTGATCGGGCCATATTAGCACTGACATTATCAGGGCGGATGGGATCAACCGCCGACGTGGAAGATGAGTGTAGCTCCTGAGGCGAAATGGGGTGCAAAGGATCGTCTAACCGCGAAGCTTCCATGCGCACTTGTTGACTTATATAACGATGCATGGCGTCGTATCCGGAACCAGCACCAGCGCTTCTCGCACTTGCACCGCTGCTCCGCGGTGTAGTGTTGTTATTGACGTTGTTGCCCTCACCAGACACGGCAGAGGACAAGGTTGGCCTGTGAGTAGGAAATATATGCGACTCAAAATCATGGATAGCTGTTGACCTCGACCGCGCCTGAGAATGAAACTGCGATTGGTGTACTGGATGATTAGGAGCAGCGGCATGCAGGGCGGAGATTGACGCTTCTCGTTCTCTCATTCGAAGTTGTCGTGCTCTAATAATTTCCCTTGCCGCTTCCCTTGCTCTCATTTCTGCTCGTTCTCTTTCGACTTGACTGGTGATACCGCCACTCGCAACACGACGCTGGCCACTATGCATAGAAGGAGAAAGCAAAGGTTCATTTTCTTGATCGAACGAAAGTGGTGGGATGTACGGGGGCGACTGACGCGCCGTTGATCTTGGCCAGTTTGAACCCGGACGATCAGCCAACCCGCTGTGCCCTTCCCGCTCGGTGACGACATGCTGCAATGTGTTTCGAAACGGGCCCGCAGTGAAGGTGCGCGGATCGAAGTATGCATACCTTCCTGCATCGGCAGCAGTTGCACGTCGTAGTTCGCCTATCGAAGGTCTCGATGCGCTTGTTTCCGAGGCAAAAGACGTCGCAGGCATATTGGAAGTAGCAGGAGTTGAAGAGGTCGCTGCAGTGGAGCCAGGAAATGGTCTTGACATTGTTGTGGGATTGCTATGAAACAAGCCATCCGAAGCCCTGTTTAGAGAGGAATGGTCTCGAGCTCGCGCAGCAGATGTGGATGCGAGAAGCTGCTGTCGCCTTTCATAAAACCTCCGCTCAGCACGCATCTGGTTGTCTCGTTCATCCATTATTAGCCTCCGTAGCCTGACCTGCTCATCATCAGGGTCTTGCTCTCTCAAACGGCGCAAGTATGTCAAAGATACTGGATGTGGTGACAGACGAGGAGGATTGAAGTTGTTCGCGGCAGAGTTGCTATCGTTGGTGGTATTTTGGGCACTAGCAGGGATTGTTGCTGCTGCTGCTTGAGTAAGTTCTCCCATGGGATCGTCAACAGGTTGCCATGAAGTAGGAAATGATTGCGAATGCCGTTCAGCGTCAAAATTGCTGCCCAAGTCAGGCGGAGGAAGTGATGGAGCATCGCTGTGATACATTTGACTGGGGCCGGTGTCGGTGCCCAAGACATTGCTTTGGCGGCCGGAGTCCATGTATTGATCATTAGAGGACGACATCGACGTCCCAGAACTAGAATCTGTACGATCCAAGTCCAAGATATTTGTTCTCGCAGAAACCGGTGTAGGAAGGCGGAAATGTATTGTCGAGGATGCATTGATAGAAGTATTGGCGCCTGGATCGTGCGATGCTTCAACTCCAGAAGGGTGGTTCAGCCATGAGGGCCCATGCGAGATACTAGCCGCTGCAGAACTAGCAGGAAAATCTTCAGCATTTCCAGCTGTGCTAGTAGGAATGCCAGGACTCAAGTTGTCGACAAGCATCCCGAGAGAAGGAAGTGGAAAGGTGCTTATGAAATCACCACTGAACATATCCGTATTCTCGCCAACAGTGTCAGCAGCAGCGGAAGATGGAGCCCTGGGCAAATGCAACTGTGGGGTATCTGGCTGGTTGGATGTTATCAAGGCCCTGTCCCGCCACCTGTTGACCCGCGACTCCGTATTCCTCCATGGCGTCTCCCTCAGCTGACTCTCCGCTTCTCTCATGCGGTCGCGGTCATCCATCACATCCGTGTCCGTGTCCATTGTATAAAAACGTGGTCGCTGGTCTCCAGGTAACCCTCTTGTGAGCTCGGCATGATCAGCCCACCTCCGCACCTCCGAGGCGTTCTCCGCAACGAGCGAGTTGGACGACCCAGGTCGTGCCTGTGCTTGATACGAACGCAGTCGATGTCGCAAATATAAAGGTTCTCCTCTCCTGAATTCTGAGGAAGCTAGCCTGTCGGAAGGGATCATGGACGGCTGCCTTGCCGCATCCGTCGTAGAGGAAGACTGTGGAGGCTGGGTTTGTGTCCGCGGTTGCGATTGCGGCGCAACCTGTTGTGTCGACTGGCCGTTCCAATCGCTCAAACTCGAAGGCATAGGCGACCTTGGCCGGCCGGCGTTCTCGTTCATCTCGAGCATTTCCATCAGAGCCAACGTATCCTCCCTCCTTTCCATGTTACCCAGGAATAAGTCTGTCCCACTTGCATTCGTCACCGTCGCTCCAATGTCCTCCATCAAGCTCGAGTGATTCTCATCTTCCATCCCCAGCCTCTCTCTGACATTTCTCAACCGTTCGTGCCTAGGCTGTGCGGGTTGGCCAATAGAATTCGTCCCCGGTAGCCTAGAGGATGGACCACCGTGCGGCGCGTCTAAATTCAACGTAGGCAGCTGCGAAAGTCCAAACACGTCGCGCATCACCGAGGCATAGCTTGGACGAGCGGTCTCGGTCTCATTATTCGAGTTAGAATTCGGGGTTGAGCTGGAACTAAAGTGAAAGTTGAGCGGTAGGTCAGACGGTTCGAGAGCGTGCCAGATGGCTGCGCCTGGATCGTTTATGCGCCTGGATAAACAGTCGGTGATCATCGATGAGGTATTCTATACATACAACTGGAAAAAAAACTTACCGATCTCTGTTCCGCGTAATATCCGCGGGGTTGACAGTACTAGCTCCAGCTCCGGCACCCAATCGCGACATGTACGAAAAATAACTCGGCGTAGCCCCCGTCTCAGGACGTGGGAAAGGTAGGATTCTTGGAGGCGAGTTTGCAGCGCTGCCCGCGGGTCGGTCACCTAGATATGCCAAATAATAAAGTAAATAAATGATTAACAATGAAGGATGAAAGAAAGCCAACACTGACCGAAGCCAACACCCATACCGAAGCCTTGATCGAGAGACCTGACCACGTCTTCGTCGGGTCTCTGGCGCGCAGAATACCAAGGTCGACCCGCTCCAGATCCGGATGCCGTTGCAGATGGTGCAGTAGCTTCGCCTGCCACACCTGTAAAGATAGGCTCCCAAAAGGACGGCGAATTCAGGCTTAAACCTGGACTTGAACTTGGAGTCGTATTCGGATTCGGATGAGCAGCTGCCTCAGCGGTAAAAGGGAAAGTTGAAGTAGAAGCAGAAGGTGCAGTTGTGGTAGGCGTAGGAATAGGACGTGTCGAAGTTTCACCGCTGTACAATGGGAACCAATCTCCAAGAACGTCGCGATCCGACGTGTTCAAGGCCGTTTGTGAACGCGTACTAGGAGCATTTGCATTGCTCGCATCAGGGGTATAGCTCCAAGACGGTGGCGGCGGCGGACGTCGACCACCACGCGCATTCCACTCCTCCAGCCGTCTATCAGTTCGCATTCGCTCTATCATTCGCACAAAGTGCTCCGGTCTCGACGTCGACCCTGATGAAGACGACGCAGCGGCAGATGTTCCTGCTGCAGCTGTCGACATCGACGTCAAAGTATTATCCCTTTCCGTTCCAGCTGTCGCTGCTGTAGTGGATATCGATGAAACCGAGCTAGTATCATCGCCCAGAGTGAGACCATGCGTTACATGGCCGGCGAACGACGGCTGCCGTTCCTCTATCCAACTATGCAAATCGCGCAGAATAGGAGACGGAAGTGGGTGGTCTCCAAGGCTCGCATTCGGGCTTCGGTTCCGGATTGCTGAGAACAAGGATGACCCTCCGCCTTGTGCTGCAGAGCGCCTTGGAGAAGATATAGATGCCCTTGATCCAGACGGAGATGGCGCCGTATCATCAGTTGGCCCATCCAACCCCATAAATTCGTCAAAGCGCTGCGTGAACAGCTCTTCCCGACCATGCCATGCACGGTCTGCAGGATCCAGATCAGTGGTCATTGGAGGTATGGGCGGTAGTGTGGGCGGATTTGGCGGGACAGTTGGCGGCACTGCTTGCCTCTGCAGGTGAACTTGCTGTGTGCTAGAGATGTCCACGTCTGCTTCGTAGCCATCCGCGATGGTAGGTATGGGTGGAAGAGTTGGCGCCAAACTCTGCCGTTGTGAGCTTTGGGCGCTACTGCTTGACGCTCGTGCACGACCTCTGTTTGGTTCGTCGTCGTCGTCTTCTGCCCTTTCAAGTTCTTCCTGTTGTTCGTCGAATTCTCCGCGCGTCTCGCTGCCTGCTTCTCCGTCAATTCCAAGGCCAGGCACGAGCGGAGAACGCGATCTTAGTCGCTCAAGCGCCGTATCCAACCTTTCGCGGAAGGCCAGAGGCTCAGGTTGGTCGCCGCCAGATGAGGATGCTGACGAGGATGCTGACGAGGATGACGAAGACGATGAATTTATTCCGGCCACTGGCGGCGTCGAGCTCTGCGGGTCCAACTCAAGGTTGAGGTTGGGCAGCGACAAGGGAAATGGGTTAGACCCTCTGAAGGGAAAGCGGAAGAGTGCTGTGCAGGGTTGTCGTCATAACATTGATTCATGAAATTAAAATCACATACCATTTTGGTTGGCTGATGCGCCTGATTCTGAGGTACGTGCTTGCGGTTCGGCCAAGGTTGATGCAGGAGACGCCGTATCATCCTGACGTTGATTGGAATGATCTCTCGCCGCCGTAGGAGAGCTTTCATCGTGCCCGTTTTGATCACTAAAAAAAGTGTCTGACAAGGGCGATGTAGGAGGAGAGTAACGCCGGAAAAATGCCATATCGCCCGGTAATAGGCGGTGTCGCAACGGCGGTAGTGTCGGAGGTGGTGTAGGGGATAGCTGAGTCTGAGGTACAGCACCTTGGGCAGGTGAGGACAAGGTGGACACGGGTGACACTGGCTGCGACTGGCGCAGCGCTGAAATCTCGCTGTCGAACACGTTGAACCTCTCGAGCGACAGCCGATATCGCTCTTCGCTCTGCTGTGCATGTCCTTGCTGCACGGGTGCTGCTTGTGGCATTGGCACTGGTAGCACGGAACCTGCAGGCGAAAATGAAGCCTGCTCCTCTCTTGGGTAATCTGGCATCTCGATGTCTTGAATTTCGGGCGTGGGCAGCCTTGGTGGCTCAATGGAGGTCGTCGATGCAGCAAGAGCGCCGATCCCACTAGGCTGGGACATCCCACTGGAATCACTCGATCTCGAGGCGATAGTGTCAGACGACAGGTCGCTGCTGGTCTCTGAACCAAAGCTGCTTGCGCTCCTCGCACGTTTGTTGCGCTCGTTCCTGCCATTGTTCGTCGCCCCACTGGCCCCGGCGTCTGTGGCACCCCCGCCTACAGGGCTCTCCAAATCGAACCCGAATTGCTCAAACGAGCGCTTGAAGGACGTGGCGTTGGGTTGTATGGTGAGCTGAAGCTGAGGGGGGCAATTCGAAGACATGGTTAATGAAGAAAATGTGTGAATCCTGCCCCTCTGGGTTGTGGCCTCACGGAACTGGCGGGTCCGCACTGCCCGTGACACGCTGAGTTCGGGACTTATTTTCGTTGTATTTGGGTCTTGTTTTCAACAATCTTAGCCCCACGGTTGCCTGAATGTCTTTGGGAGCCAAAAAGTGGATGGTGGTAAGACGGTGAAGGCAATACTTTAAGACTTTTCATAATCTCACTGAAGTGACCGTGGGAATGACAGAGTCCAAGTGCTTGACGTCGTTGAGCAACGTTGAGCTCAGATTCTATCTTCCATCGTCGCCAATTCATTTGTTATCTCGCTTTAGTTCAGTCGACTTTCTTGAATGGCCCGCTAACCACTGGTCGTTGCTTCTAATCGGGCGATCACCACTACCATCTCTCTCAATCGCGTCTTCCAAGCAAACAGAAGAACCGAGTATCGAACTCGTTAAAGCATCGGAGGTTGACGAAAGTATACACCTTAGCTATGGCGCGCTTGAACCTTGACATCCTCCACGAAATCACCAACGAGATTGCAATATTCGAAGCGAGAGACCGCCAAGCTACCCTGAGCAACCTTGCCCTAATCTGTCATGCTGCAAATGAATCGATACGGCCCATACTGTTTGCACAAGTGAAGTGGCCACATCCAGACAGGCACGACCAGGAATCAGGTCTGCATTTCTTTCCAGAGGAGTTGTGGCTCTATTTCAGGCGAGTTCATAAAGACTTTGTCACTTGTCCTAGGCTTGACAGAAAACCATAGGAATTTCCATCTAGATTGGCCAGACCACTGGCCGGATGCAAATCCGCCACTCCGGGGCGTCAAGCCATCCGTGAATGTATATAAAGCAAAGCACTTGGACAAGCTCCAAGTAGCCCTCCCCAAAATGTCGAACATCCACACCTTCCAGATGACATGTCCTTTCGATCCTCCAAACACGCTCCTTGGCAGCCTCGTTGCATGTCCTAACATCAAAGATCTCCGTATCACCGATACTCCTTTATGCTCTACTGCCCTCCCTTCTCTACCATCGAATTTCATCCTCGAAAGGATGACTCTCTCGCCCGTGGCTGAGGTGGCGCGCATTGGTGAGGGTCCTTATGGGAGACGCTACCACAACGTCATGTATTTCGCATGCATGCATAGGAAAGGGCACTGGGACCACAGCGGTGACGGTAACTGGCACTTTGCCGGACAGCGCTACCTCTTCGACCTATGCAGGCCAGAGTGTCTGCGATACCTACAAATTTCTGGGAATTATTGCGCATTTTGGGATTTGGCGCACTCTTTTTGGCCGTCTCTCGAGACGTTGGTTCTGACGGGCCCGCCATGCTTCAATTCCAGGGACGGTTATTCTTTGGCTGATGTCGTCGGCCGTATGCCCAAACTCCGGGACCTTCGTGTTCTGCACTGCAAAGTCAGCGGTGCGCTCATTGGTGATCATGCTCAGCCCCAGATTTACATGGTCCAGGAACCTGGCTCTGCTAGTAGACTCGGGATAGACTCGATGCCGCCAACCATCTATTCACAAATAACATCGCTCGCCCTGTCGAACGTTTGTAATATCAAGAAAGTTTTAAGGTATACGACGGCATTGGAACGTCTCGCTGTCAGCGCAATTATCACCCACCCGAGGAAGCCGATCGCTTTGAGTATTCAGGAAATTGAGGGATTATTGGCAGATCTTGAGGCTGGCGGAGGCAACAAGCATCTCAAGTTCGTCAGAATCATGTCAGAGGACCGGTTGGATTCTGAGTTGTTCGTTGATCTTGGAAGGGTGTGTCCTCGGCTGGAAATCGTGGAGGTCGAGCAATGTGGGTATCGAAACGGCGACGCATCTGACGAATGGGTGAGTCGAACACAAGCTCTTATTCAAGTTCATTCTGCGATTCGACTGATTTCAAACAACAGGCCGACTATGGAGATGTCTTCTCCACATACAAGCACCTAAAAGAACTCCGCATCGGCATACCATTCCCAGGGTGCGATGAGCACGAATACGAGTTGGAGGAAGACAACTGCGCCACTTGTGTTCTGGTCGACCGCAAGCCTTGTGCAACCTACATCGCGTCTCGCGTGCCCACACTCCGCTGCATTGGATTCGAGTACCGCGCACGTACGACTCAGAGCAGCCTTCGGTATGAGGATCGTTGGATGGATTTTGATATCGTTCGACTATGTGATGGTAGTATCAAGCTCATCGAGCAGAGACCGACCTGGTATCCGTTTCCGGAGGTTTGGGAGCGGGTTATTCTTGAGGAATAATTGGTATGGTCTTGGTGGGTGTATTATAAAATAGGCACATCTGATCTTTTGGTAATCTTTCTACAGGCTGTTCCTGACCTTGGTGTTTTCATGAGGGTTATGTTACTCGAAAGGCTTCCATACCACGTTGGTAACTGCTAGTTAACCAGTGTGCCTGAGTCATGTTCAGAGGTCCGTAGACAATAGCTGATTATTTGGATTATCTGGTGCCTGTTCCGGGGGGAGAACAAAAGGACGGCGCGTCATAATTGTCCATTCACCAGATTTCGGGTCTTTACACACTTTTCTTCAATGTGTAGCGTTATAGGACGAAGCATTCTTGCTCTTAAGGCCGCCCAATACACACAGGAATACACGCTTTATTGTTTCGAAACACATCGATTCTTCGAGGACAATTATACTATTGTCTAACATTTTGTCGCATCAAATGTATTAGACCTTGGGCAAAATGTTCACCCCTCCTCCCCCGGCATGTCAATCTGACTTTCGCGAAGCGCTGTTAGCCTATAAAAAGCCGACATGGAACAGCCCAAATTTCCCCAGTCGCACTCGCAACTTCACCAACAGCCCAAATGGATTCCTTCTTCGCCATCCCCGTCATCGTCGATACCCCCACCAACGAGGAGACTGGCGGAAGCGGTGGAAACTCCTACTGCGTCGTTTCTCACACCGAGCCCATCCCCACCAACGAGGAAACCGGTGGCAGCGGTGGAAACTCCTACTGCGTCGTCGCTTGAGTCTAACTCGCGCCGCGGCTTCGCACGCCAAACGTTCATCACCGTGAGTTTCCGCATTTTTATCTAGTTACAGCTTGCCAATCTGACCCTTTCCCGATGTCCATAGAATATTGCCACTGCCGCCTCACCGTCAAAGCATTAGAGCCAGAGGACTCGGAGGGAAGAGCAATCTTTGATCCATTATAATTTATTATTATACCATTCGACTTTCTGGGAGGAGGGAACGCCATCTGTATTACTCTATTCGACATTCTTAGATGGTGCTTGTTGTTTTATAAATCGAGAAACTAGTTCGAAAATCCGGAACATCGTGTACCGTTGGCGGGAGCTCCACGGCAGGATTTTGACGTTTGACGTTCAGAAGTCACCACTTTGCCGCTTCTGAGTTTCAATTCGGCAGGGAATCCCGCGCTTCCTTCCTCCAATTCCAGGTGCCGCAAATGGTGTGAGTTGGGTGTCTGTGTCGCAAATCGGTGATACTGGCGTAGCGCGACCATAGTTCGGTCCTATATCCATGTACTTACTTCCATTAATTATTAAAAAACTATGAGCCATCGTATAATGCTTACAGGAGCACTTTTACTTCATTTTCGTCTCAATGAGAATAAGTTTGACCCCCCTAAAAATTGCCTAAAACGGCAAGGACTTTAAGCGAGAAGCTTGTCCAAGGCGGCGGCCAATTGAACTCCATACAATGATACATGGCTTCCTACTCCAGTTCTCTGCAATGTATATTAAAATAGGGAGATAATGAATTGAATGTATGTTTTATTTTGAATTTTTTGACCATCTGGAATTCAAATTTGGGGCTTCGGTATGTAACCTACATTGCGCTTCAATTTTTTGAAACTTAATGTTAAAAAAAGCTGCTTCAGTAATGTACGGGAACTCAGCTGCAGCTTGAAGGAACAAGGAACTTGTAAAATTCTCAGAGACCGACCTGCCTCAGTGCCTGTATTTTCATTCCTACAATCAAAATACTGAGCACAGACCAATCTTTCAGCAGCTTAACAGTCTTGGATTATCTTAAAAAAAGGAACATATGGGTAAGTGAGCTCGGAGATTTTATGTTCAACATAAAAAGCAGCATAATTCTCGACTTTTTCTGAAAAGAGGGGCCTTGATGCACATCTAACAAGCTGCCGGGACTGCCGGAGACGGAGTTTGATTCAGAGGCACACGCTGGACACCAGAAGACGAAAGTGAAAATGAATTCCTGCCGTGGAGCTCCCGCCAACCTTAATCGTGTCTCTATGTAGTAGCGCCGTTACTGACTTGAGCGTCAAATGCGCCAACAAATTCGGCTTGATTTCGGCTTGCGCAGTTCTTCCCACACCCATTGACCTTTATTGTGCAAAGGCATTGTTTGCTGACTCATCCTCAGATTACGATGCCGAAATGGACCCGCTGAATTGAATTGCTGTTTCTGACTTGTTCACGATCCTACCCTTCATCTTTCTCTATTTCGTCGAGTTTCCGGGATACCATTAGCTGTTGTAGTGTGCAAATGGCCCTTCCGAAGGTATGCCTCGCGATGGGCTTTCATATCCAACGGATAGGAGTGGTTACTCACAGTGCCTTATCGGATCGCAGCGAATTATCAAGGTCAATATCCCGCAACAAGCTCCAGCAGCTCATTTTATGGTCGTGTGCCCTTTATTTTACAGGAAACCGAACGACTTGTCGCCGATCCTGCACCCGGAATCTCAGCGTTGCCGCATGAAGACAATCTTAGATACTTCGATGTCATAATTGAGGGTCCAGGCGGGAGCCCTTTCGCAAGTGAGCAACATTCCACCCTGATGTCTGTCTTTTGACGCTGAACACTGTCCTATGGTACGAAAGATGGAAAATTCAAGCTAGAGTTGTTCTTGCCGGAGGAATACCCCATGGCACCTCCGAAGGTGAGGTTCTTGACGAAGATCTATCACCCCAACATCGGTGCGTTTCCTTATTTTATCCTCCCACTTCCTAAATGTCATTGTCCTGAACGCTCTATGCAGATAAGCTAGGGCGGATATGTTTGGATATCCTGAAAGACAAATGGTCGCCTGCTCTCCAAATTAGGACTGTACTGCTCTCCGTCCAGGCACTACTGAGCGCGCCAAATCCCGATGACCCTCTCGCCACCGACGTTGCGAAACACTATAAAGAAGATGAGAAGGACGCACAGCGGGTCAGTCAGGAGTGGACTCAGAAGTACGCTGTTTGAACACACCAAGAGGATTCTGGATTCGCTCTTGGTTAGTTTGTGATGCTGGACGAGTCGGATACATGGGGTCGCTACGATTGTCTCATTTACGCTGTATTGACTAAATAAATTCTGTAAAACAGTCTCTATCCTCGCATTCATGTGGAAGCGGCTCGCTGGAATCGTAACTATTTCAAGGTATTTGGCTAAAGGCTCCCTTTTTGAGGTCGAGCCGACTCCCGGCGAAAGTAACATTTCGTGCTGGCCTCGGCTGTGGTTAAGCAGGTGTTTTTGGATTTTGTTCGAGGTTTCCCTTCTCGGGAATCGATTTTGGACAGTAAAGTGTGTGGTCTACTTCAACACTGTAATATCCTCGATGTCATCCCATAATTTGGCACCTCAGGCGGGTTGGATGTTCAATGCAATGCCGCAGGTCTTCCAGTCTTCTAATTGCCACCATACTTCTGACTCGGAGCCCTCATCTCAACCTCATCTCATATTGGAGAAAAATTAGTGGAACGAGCTACGATGCGTGGCTTTGTGGGGTTTTCAATTCAAAGGTGCACTCAAACCCAGGGTACTTGGGTTCTGTCCCTCTATGTCACTGAAATTGGCGCTCAGACTTGCGTGCAACCTCTGCCGATCATATTTTCGCACGGTTCTTGCCAAACAACGCCAATCTGTGTTGACCGATGCTGCTGTGTCGGTGATTTCTCCTTTTTTGTTACTGTCGCGATGTCGGGCTTTTTCCCTTCTCTCGAAACATTTGCGAAGGTAAGATTTATTCTGCTAGGAGATATCCCAACAACTAACTGACAAGGCCATATAGGGCACTCTTGCAACCGCCGCGACGCTGTCAACACTAGGTTCGTGGTCATACTTTCTCGCGCGTGTCTTGGCTAACTAGGATTCTTCTATTTTGCAGGCGTAGGCCTCGTATACTATGGCCAGAACTACCTGATATACCCCTCTGCTTTTCCTCCTGGATCTCGAATAGGTATGTGTGGCGCGTCGTAATGCATCTTAGTACCGCATTCTAAGGCCAATAGATGTTGCGGCTCCGTCTGATTTCGAACTGCCTTACGAGAATCTGGAACTTAAAACACCCGACAACGTGATGCTCAGATGCTATCTGCTTCCTCAGAAGAAGGAGCTTGGCCATGGAGAAGCCTTTATCGATATACCTGCAGATATGTCGGAGGACGACGTGCGTGTCTTGGCTGCTTTTGTTCTGCTTGCCAACTAATCCAAGGTTCAATAGTTCATTGCGACTCGACCGACAGTGGTCATGTTCCACGGAAATGGCGGTAACCTTGGCCATAGAATACCCCTTGCCGGCATTTTCTTCAAGAAGATGCGGTGTAACGTCCTGATGATGTGTTACAGAGGGTGTGTATCACATCTCTTGTCTGCACCCTTTTCTAATTTGTCATAGTTATGGACATTCGGAAGGCTCTCCATCCGAGAAAGGCACGTTCCTATAAATATTGAGAAAACCAAAGATCTCATGTTGTATCCAGGGCTGCGGATAGACGCCCAAGCTGCGCTCGACTACCTCCTGTCGAATCCTTTATTTCAACAAACACCCATTGTATGTGACACATATTGTCCCATCTGCCTTTCCCTAAATTTCCCAAGATTCTCTACGGGCAATCCATCGGGGGCGCCGTTGCCATTGACCTTGCAAGCCGGAACCCTACAAAGGTAAACCTATCTGCAACTCAATTCACCAACCGCTCTCACCTATAGCAACAGATTGATGCGCTAGTGCTCGAAAATACCTTCACCTCTCTCCCCAGCCTCGTACCGCACGCACTTCCCGTCCTGGGGCCATTCTCTTTCCTGTGTCATCAGAAATGGGACTCGGCCTCAAAGATCCCACTTATCCCTGCGACGACGCCGATACTCATGCTTAGCGGGGCCAGAGATGAGCTCGTGCCGCGCGAACACATGCGCTCTCTGTGGGAGGCCGTAGCGAAGAGGGGTGAGAAGAAGAAGATCAATGGAAGCGAGTACAAAGTTGGCTTGGAGAGGGCGAAGTACATGGAGTTTGAGTATGGCGGGCACAGTGCGTTTCCTCCTTTTGCTTTATTTTGGGGCTTGCTTCTGAGGTTGATTATGTTGGCAGACGATACGTGCACCCAGCCTGGTTATTGGAGTGCAGTCGCCGAGTTTATCGCCAGTCTTCGCGATACCTCGGAAAAGTCTAGGTCTGCTTCGTCTTCGAGCTCGTCGTTATAGAGAGGCCTCTATTTCCCCCCCTGCCAGACATCATCGCTGTTCCCCTTATTTCGTCAAGTATACCACTGTCGCTTTCGCCATTCTTTTTGCCATTGGGTCTTTCTATGTTTTAGCATTCCATGTGGCATGGACGGGAATTGTATCATTATCACTTCTGTAATACATTTGTACATGCATTGTTCCATATCTTGTTTCCGCACCTTCAAAGTTGGCCTTCTTGGATTCTTCCACCTTTCGTTGAGGGTATTTGTTATCCAAGTAAGGTACGTCTGACGTCTCTCTTGACTGTTGAGCGAATTTAATGTTGTCTCCTGATAGTTATACTCTTGAACGCGTAGGACGAGCCTGGTCTAATCATGGTCATGTCACCCTCCGACTTACCACCGATTTGTCTTTCTTTTTGTAGACTGTGTCTTCGGTATCTCTCTGCGTGTCAATGGCACCTCAAGATTCCATATTATCCGGCCTTCAACTCGTCAATCTGCACGCTTTACGCCTTCATTGTGCAAATTCCAATCTGAACGGCCTTCGACCTCGAGGTGGCGACTTAAAGCTTAAGCTTCTCCTTTTATCATCTCGGCCAACCGTTCTCTCCTATGGGGTGTATATAGAGCGTGCCAACCATGACTACAGAAGGTTCGCTAACAGCATCTTTCAAACTCTTCATCTCTGTGCATCATCCTTCTAGGTTCTTCTCCGTCCTAAATGCGCGTTCGCTGCACGTATATATAGACCACTCGACCGTCGACGACCCTATTAAGTATTCGCTCTTATGCCGCAAGCAGCCGCTCCGCGCATAAAAGGGCTGGCGTAACTGGCCTGGATCACAATACTTACCGAGACTATACCCCTTCCCTTCCTTTATAACCCTCAGCCCCCTACTCAACGAAAGCACACTCCTTTGAACAATGCGCTCTTTCAACTGTCGGTCTTACATCTATACGGCAACGTTATTCTTCCTCCTGGCCGCGTGTGTCTTGTCTGCACCCTCCAACTCGCGGTCTGCTTTGACTTTCAACCACAAACGGCACCTCCTATTTTCCTCTGTGAGACCGCCCTCGTATGGGAAGGACCAGTCCAACAGCTGCCTCAGGGTCAACGCCTTGTATACGACGAACTATTCGTCGAAACTAAACGCAGACAACGATTCCTTTCTGGCGTATAACCATGTCTCCAAACCTTCGAGCGTCAATAGGACCACCGCCGACACTTCTGTCAGCGCTATCACCGCGTCGAGATCAACCCGAACCGCAGACGTCATCGCAACAGCCAAGAATTTCCTTTCGGTGATGGCACGGAGACTAAGGTTGAACACTGCTGTCCTATCTGGATTATTCAGCCGGACACCGAACAGTGGGCGATCGGAGGTGGGATTGGGAGGTGAGCTGATTCCGTTCTCGAAACCAAGGTATTCATCGAGTTGCTGCTCAACTCCTATCACACTTTGTAGATTCGGAGGCAAAGATGGAGGCGGTGTCGGGCCAGATTATGAACGATATTTTATGGGCTTAGGTGTGTGCTCTTCGTTTGCTTGAAATCATCGGAACCCTGACGTCACAACTCTTGTAGTAATATAATATACATAAGATTCATTTGATTTTCTCGTCAACCATACATATACCCTGTCTTCATGTTGCCTCCGTTCCTTCCGCAATCCTCTACCTGATGCAAGTTGATGTATTCTATCCGGCATCCACCGTATATCCTTACAGTGCTCTCTTCGAGGCTCGAGTCGTCTTCCTCCAAATCAGCTGCTTATTTCGCGTTGCGGATGGCGCTCTTAGATGTTCGAATGAGAGAAAAAAGAATCTAGTGTTCATTTGACGATTTATATTCCTCTCCATAGCAACGGTGATACGATAATTTGAATATTTGGAGCGGAATTTCTCCCGATGAACAGGAGTTGTGGAGAGATGCCGGATTAGGCAAGTTTATTACGTTCTTGATAATTCCGTCGCTGATCAGCATCTTCTATTCGCTCCAACGCGTAAGAAAAAAGGCGCTAGACTAGTAGAAGTTAGCGCGTTTGTATTTTTCAGGTTCGCGGAGGTTTACGGAGGGTGCGCGGCGTTTTCTGTTAACAGCACGTTTCCACTTCTTTTTTTTTTTTTTCAAAGCGCGTCAGGGTTTCATCCGGGGTATATAATGGACGTCTTCTCGCCTAAAATCCACATCGACTTTTGTCATCTCCCTATCTTCCGCCCTTCAGATAATTCATATCGTCTTACAGACGTCCCCCACACTCCTTTAAATCTCCAACGATGTTCTTCCGCTCGCTCTCCCTCTTCGTCGCCGTAGGATGCGCTGCTCTCTCCAGCGCAGCCCCCATTGTCCCAGGCGTTGGTGCCGTTGGTAGCACCCTTGGCGGACTGGGTTCTTCTCTGCCACCGCTGCCTGTTGTTGGCAGCGTCGTGCCCAAGGTCGAGAGTCTCGCTTCAAACCCTGCTGGAGTTGTAGGCACAGTTACCAGCCTCACCCCCCGTCTCGTCAACGGACACCCCTCGCTTCCTGAAATCTTCAAGGATATGTGCGATAAAATTAGGCCTATCACCGAGAGCTTGAGTGCGTTGCTTTTTTAATTTTAATTTTATTTTTATTTCTCGCCTCAATCGAAGGGTTTGGTATGGTTCTGACTCGTATATTTATCCTATAGCGGCTGCCGTCAGCGTCAAGGCCGACATCAAGGTCGATGTTATCACCACCCTCCTCAACCAAGTTGTTGATATCCTCTCGGACGCCGTCGTTGAAGTACAATTCATCGTCGACAACCCCACTGGCTTCGTCCTCAACGTTGGAGAGACCATTCTCAGCATCGACCAAGTCGCTCTCGTCGTCTCCACCCTCCTCTGCGTATGTTTAACCCTCTTCAAATATATTCAGTGCTCATCTATTTTCGTAGCTTCTCTTCACTGTTCTCAAAGTTGTCGTAGCTGCTGTCGACGGCGCCGCCGCCACGGTCATCTTGCCCCTCGTCGCCACTATCGGGTATGTCTTGCCTTCATTGCATCTCCTTATCATATTGATTCCTCATTTCATGCAGAGCCCACGTCGCTCAAATCCTTGGTCTTGCCTTCCAGATTGTCCCAGGACTCCTGGCCCTCGTTGTTCCTATCCTCTCACAACTCGTCTCGACGATCTACTACCTCCGTCTCGCAGAAGTCGTTGCCATCCTCGGCCTTCCCGCTATTGCTTGAAGGGCTGATATACTACCAGTAGTAATATACCCTAATCATAAAATTTCTGATGGAGAGTGGATTGCTCACAGCATCTGAGAGTGTTGAGTGTTGTGACAATGACTTGAGCTTATCTTGGATAATGATTCAATGCGAACTGTTTTGACAACTGCCTGAGCGACAATCTTTACATCTGCTCAACCAGCGGTCCAAACCTTGGAAGGCTATATTCCATATAGATGCTGATCTTGTGTCCCAGTGGGAATATGATTTTTTTTGGACTTACAAGTGTTGAACGTTGAGCAATGAAAGCTTCGCAAAAATGAGTAATTATGATTGCTACTAAATGAGTACTTTGTAGCAAGACATTGTAAGATACAAGTTAATTTCTGATGCATACTATATGAATATCATGAAATTCGAGGGCACGGCCGCTGCAAATTTCTCAGGAAGCGACGGGGATCGCGAGTACAAAATCATCATAAATGTGCATGCTGACTTTCAAGGATCTGAATGCCGAGTTCAATTCAAAACTCAGCAAATAAGGCATCGAAAAGTGATTCTCCACGCCTAAGCCATCGAAAAAAATGAGAAGTTCGAATAAATCACTTATCCAGATTATCGTAGGCTAAAGGGTAACGGCAACCTGTGTCCGACCGAAGTTGCACTAAATCAGTCATACATCCGCATCGTCTCTTCAAGCGCGTCCATATCGAACGACATATCACCAAACGACGAATCCGGATCACCGTCTGATGGTTCAGGAAGGGGCGCTGAGACTGGTGCGGGTGCAGGTGCGGAAGGCGCAGCAGGCGACCGTGGCTTCGAGATGGACTTGGAGGCCGGAGCGGGGGATACAGAGGTAGAGGTCGATTTCGAAGGCGCCGATCCAGGCGCAGATGAGCCGGACGAGGAGGTAGGCGCACGTTGGGAGTCTGAGGACGTCGACCCGTTACTGCCTGCCGGTCCTCGTGGGCTATCATACTTGGGCTGAGGCTGCCCGCCTCCCGAACGCGTAGAAACACCGCTCGACGCCAACTTTGGCTGTAGTTGGAATTGAGGTGGAGCTCTGGCCTGCGACGGCGCTTGCACCGCCTGAGATTGCGGCTGCGATGCGGACAGAAGGGGAGGCTTGAACCCCTTCTGCCGCGTAGGCAACGCGCCAGTTTTTTGTAGCGACGTTGTGATGCCGGAGGCCGGGAACGTATGTGTGCGTCGCATACCAAGAGCCGGAGGGCGAGACGACGACGGATTTGGGGTCAATGATGGGTGGGCTGCTGGGGTGATTTGGGCTTTGGATTGCGGATACAGCTGTTGTGGTTTGGATGTTGAGGTTGGTTCTATCTTAGGTACCACTAATGCTGGTTGTGGTTTGGGCGGTGCCGGTGCAGCTCGAGGCGGTATTCGAGCTTGGGGTTGCGGTTGCGGTCGAGATACTGAAGATGACGACGCCTTTGTTGATGGTTCTAATAAGAGAGGATGCAGTTTAGGCACAGGGTCGGGTTTGGGGGCTTTAGATTCAGTCGGATTGGGTTGTTTTTGTTGAAGAGAATGCGACTGTTGGATATGAGAGAAATTCGATGATGTTGAGGCTACCGTGGAGGTCATTGGAGTATTGATTCGGGGTCTTTGTTCAACACCTGGGTGTTTCGTCCGAGGTGCAGGCGGAGGAGGCATCCTCGTCTGAGAAGGACTCTTCGTGGATGAGTGGTCCGGTGAATCTGCCCAACATTGCGAGCGCGAACTGCTGGAAGATTTGGCCGTATTGCCATCTATATCCATGAAACTGCCATCCTCACTGGATCGCAGAGAACTTGCAACGTGAGGACCCAAATAGGAGGATCCATCCAGCATTCTGCCATCCGCATTGGCACTCAGCCTTCTTCCATCCCTTTCTCCGTCCTCGGGCCTAGCTCTTCCTTTGCCTTTGTCTATATTATTCCTTCCTTCGTCCCAGTCCGTCTCGCGCAGAACACTAACACGACCTTTCTTCACCCTCCCTGCCTGGAGTTCAGCGATACCACCAAGGCTAGCCCCTCGCGCCCTCTTCGTTGCTCGGGTCGCTCGGGTCGGACCTATTGAGCCACTACCACCGTTCCGAGGACGCACACCAGCGTTTTCGTCCAAACGTGCCGACACCCCCTTAAGCATGTCCATAAATTGTGCAGGGTTCGTTTTGTTTAACAAAGGCATCGAGAGAGGGAGGTCGAGGTTGGTTACATCCGGTTGGATTGCTGGAGACCGAGGTCTCGAGCCTGAAGGACGTGGCCGGGAAGGTGGCCTTGAGAAAGAGGATTTAGAGGAAGATGACGACGATTGTGGGTTCGACTTGAGAAAGGGTGAGGACGTGCTGTCATTGGTACTCAGTAGAGAGAATCCTGGTATCTGATCAAAGGAAGGCTGCCTCTGCCATCCTGCAATCCGCGTAAAAGTTCAAACATCAAATAACGAATGATTTTGAGAGAAAATGATACGCACCTCGCGAAGTTGAGACACCTTCTTCTGGTATGTTTGGCTCATTGGCGCTGGACTTTATGAGCTGGTTGAGCGCTGTACAGGCCGTCTGTGAGCCTTGCCACTTGACATAGTCCGTCGGTTCTGGTTCATTGGGGGAGAAAGGCGAGAATGCTGGCACGGCGCCCATCCCATCCATAGCGAAGGAATCTTGTTCCACAGATAATTCATAAAAGTCCATCCCTCGTTCGAGTCGTGAAGAGAATTCGAACTCACGATGCTACAAAGCGGGAGGCTCAAACCCTATATAGAGGAGCCCACTTGACCAGTCAAATTTCCTTTGTTTTCTTTGCTTCTTTGGATTCAAGTTGCACAGTCGGAATCATAAAAAGGCTACCAAGTTATCACCGTATAGATGATTTGAACAGAAAGACGGGAAATGGGGAACAATGGGGAAAATAGGCAACATGTACAACGGTCCGTAACGCGCTTTAAAAACACGTGACTTCGTGACGAACGCGACGAAATACGGACAGGGGCTGAAGCGCGTCGCTAAGTTGAAAGTAGAATCCAAGTAAGGGACCAGACTCAAAACAAAGAAATTATAATATATTTTTTGAGACAAGCATCATCTTGGACTTAATGGCAACATAAGTGTGTACTCGCCATGGCGTTCGTCCGGCTGACAGTCAAATTACAATCATTTCCATTCAAAATTTGCCAATTAAATTGCCCGCCCATGTTCACCGTCGGGAAATAAAGACCATTTTCCGCGCAGAACTGAAGGAAGTAGCCGCTCCTACCGGAGCATAAGCTTCAAGAAAGAAAGCGCAATATTGCAGTACATACATACCTCTTCTTTCGTGAGTAGTTAAACTACAGTATACAGTACTCCTAGTCTGGACTCCTTAGATTTGGTATTACGATCCCCCATTGAACAGACCGGTTTTTTTCCTCCTCCGATGTCGTGGGGATGCGTTCAGGCACTTGCAAAACTTTGAAGGTCACCTGCGACAGAGGAACGATCGTTATCACATAGGGTGTTCTGCGACAAACAGAGCCCGCATTTCCTCCTTTTCAAGTGCTGGAAACCTATAAGCTGTGGCATTATCCGGGAGTACTCTTCTGCAATTCAATGATCTGTTTGTGATCCGTACGAACGTGCTGCGATGGTGTACAACCCCAGAAGTCTTGACTTCCATTATACTTCCACTGGGCATACCAGCCACCGTAAGTTGAATCGTCGCCCACAACAAGACTGTTGGAAGCCTTGTAATCAATGAAATTTCAAGTTGATTTCCATTGGAATCTTTTTTTTTTGCGAATAAGTACGTACTACGGGCGTAGGCGCAGAAACTGCCACCGGATCAGGTGTCTTGGTGAGCTATATTTAACACCCGTAGTGTACGGCAAAAATAACACTACCACAAGTTATGGGCAGTCTTTCCTTTGCGAGTCGGCTAAATCGTCGGCTAGATGTCCTTTCCGACACCCAATTATTTTCCAGCGCTATTTTGCGCACACATCCTTATGGGTGTGTAAGCCCATCAGTGACGAGGTGCGTACAAGCTCAAACGCACTCGTCGCATCCTGCACTTCAAGGAGAGGTCTGTATGGGCTTGTCAGCACCACCACTGCGCTGGTGCTTTCCTATATCGAGAAGACAGGTCTGTTGTTTGAAAAATACCCTTAACGGTTGACAAGTGAGCGCCGCCCGCCGATGTAAACGCCGAGGCGGGGTGTTGGTTGTCAATGGGGCCATTCGTAGTTGATAGCGGCCAGCTGAGAGCATTGAGGAGGTTTACTTCGCGTCCTATTCATTCAATCGAAGTTAGAATTGAGGATAAGGTAGGTCAGGTGCCCACTAAACAATTTCTGGGTCGCGAAGAGCTTCGAGTTATAAAAAGGCTTCAAATTGCAGCATAGTTTCTTCGTCGAAGTAACATCTTCAACAGCTACATTCTAATCTTTCGAAATATGGCATCGATCACCGACCCAGTTATTAGTCAAGCTCTACCCAGTACGCTTCTCAACTTACTATTTAACGTGAATCCGACTCTGACAGTATTTTGTCTAGTTCCCACCGCTAGTCCAGGTATCGCAGACATCGTCGGATTCAGTACCTCTGGTGTTGTCATCTTGCGCAACGCGATCACCGTCCAGGCTGTTAAGGTCCTCGCAGATTTTGGATACGACGCAGGTGGCTGGCGAGTCGACCGACACGTTCGTATCCTCGCTGATGTCGGTGGCAAGCGGCAATTCGACATCGTCGGATTCGGAGAAGGCGGTGTCATTCTCGCTCTCAATAACGGCAACAACACCTTCCAGGTTCCCAAGCTGGTCCTCTCCGAGTTCGGATACGCTCAAGGATGGCGCGTCGAGAAGCACCTCCGTTTCTTGGCGGATATTAGGAAGACAGGACACGCCGACATTGTTGGATTCGGCGACGCGGGAGTGTTGGTCTCGGCCAATAAGGGCGATGGGGTGTTCGCACCTTCCAGACTCGCCGTTCAAGACTTTGGGTCTGATGGTGCGGCAGGAGGGTGGAGCCTTGAAAGGCATTTGCGCTTCCTTGGTAACGTGTTCGGCGGAGGGCAGCTCGATATCGTTGGTTTCGGGGAGAATTCAGTTATTGTCGGGAGGAACAACGACGATGGTACCGGTACCTTCGGGCGTGGCGTGGGCGTCCTGAACGACATGTGCTACAACTCTGGCGGCTGGCGCATCGAGAAGCATCCGCGTTTTATTTTCGATCTCACCGGAGACGCCAAGGTCGACCTTATTGGCTGTGGTGATGCTGGTGTGTTGGTGGCCTTCAATAATGGCGATGGTACCTTCAAGCCTTCCAAACTCGTCGTCAACGACTTTGGGTACATAGCAGGTGGATGGCGCGTCGAGAGGCACCCAAGGTTCATCGCCGACCTCACAGGCGACAAGCGTGGAGATATCATTGGGTTCGGCGAGGAAGGCGTGTGGGTCTCGCTCAACGACGGCAAGGGCAACTTCCAGCAGTCCAAGAAGGTCATCAGCGACTTTTGTTATAGCACTGGATGGCGCGTAGAGAAACATCTGCGCTTCCCAGTCGACTTGACGGGCGATGGGTGTGCTGACATCATTGGATTTGGGGACGAGGCGGTCTGGGTTTCCTTTAACGATGGGAAAGGTAACTTTGGGCCGCTTCAAAGGCTTACCAGCGCCTTTGCATACAACGGTGGGGAGTGGTCTTTGGATAAGACTGTGCGCTGGATGGCCAATTTGTACCTTTGAGCGATATTCGAAACTGAGATAAACTCCAGTGGTGTTATAAATTTATGATAGCAAGACAGACGTACTATTCCTTCTTGGTCATGATTAACACGTTAGCCTAGACCTCATATTTCGACTCGGAACTCCTCCTGGATTTCGCACAATGCCAACACCCTGCTCTGACACCACATCAAGAAGTCAAAACAGGTAACCTTCATGCGGCCTCCGAGGCTTGCTGCTGTTATGAGTCAAATTTCAATGCCACTGACACAGTCGCGAGCATGGGTACCGGCATTTTCGTGCAAACGCGCCGACGCACTTCGAGGATTTGTGCTGGATTTGTTTTGTCGAAGACGAGCATCGATAACGGGAGGCATTGAACGGATTGAGGCTGGTTGTGCGGGGCAATGGAATGCCGAGATCCGGCGTACATAGTAACATACAGAAGCTGAATAATATTGGTGTGGGCAACGCCTGTTCAAAATGATGGTATTTGGTTATGCTTGGCTGGACCTTCCCTGCCAATCTTCAAGAAGAAATGTCAAAGAAATGTCCACTTTTTATATCGTCTGCAATTCTCCCTCTATCCTCGAATTTCGAGCGTCATTTATCTTTGGGCAACATTTCAAGTCATTTGTTGCATTGAATAAGAAAAATTCGCATTTTTAACCTACTTTTGACGCGTCAAACTACACCTTTTGACGTGTATCTCAACACACATAAACGGACATACATTAGTCAAGACATTCATATTACATTATTTCTACAACTATCCTATGGTGTTAGAACTATGAAATCGTTGCGGAATGGATGAGATTCTGGTTTGGACACTTTTTCGAGGCTGATCTGCTGACAAAGCTTCCCATCAATCCAACCGGCCATGCCCACCACCATGAATATTGAATTGAATCCTTGAAGCCTGATCCAACAATATTCAAGCGAAATATATACAGAAAGCGTTGACCATTTCTGTCAATCAACTCATCAGACGCCCAATCATACTAGTACGCCAGCGGTTCGACGGTTCGACTTTGAGTTTCAAAATGAATTTAGCTTGATTGACGCGCCCCAGAAGCGCCCATAAGTCTTCAATATTCAATATCAATCTTCCATAGAAGATTGAAAGATCCGACCAAAGGCAATAGCCTGTCCATGGTTTTTCCGATTGCAATGTATTTCAATAAAACAGAATACAGGAAAACAGATTCTAGGTCACCTCCAATACATACTACCACACGCAGACCGTACCGTAGCTATTCATCCTTGAGATACTCCAGGCATTTTGAGTGGGGTAGAAAGAAGACAACGTCCAAGGCCACCACACAAGCATCCCAGCGTCAAACCCTCCACTCCCAACCGACGCTCAGACTGTGATAATCACTATCATCATTGTTAAAATAGCCCCGCCAGATCCGCGAATGGGTCCTTGCCCTGCTGGCCTGCAGCAACGCTGGGCGTGGCACCCGTGCTTGCCACTGCCGCCTGTTGCTGCTGTGGTATTTGCTGAGGCTGCTGAGGCTGGAAACCCAACTGCTGCTGGTGCTGCTGATACTGCTGCTGGGGCTGGGGCTGAGGACTGCCCCCAAACGTCTGCCCCAACCCCATCCCAGCATACGTCTGCGGCTGCCCCATACCCATGCTCATCGCCATTCCCATCCCACTACCCATCCCGAGATTCGGGTGCAGGTGCGAGCTAGAGCCGCCGACGCTGCCCATGCCCATGCCCAGCCCGGCACCCATCCCGTCCAGGCCCATTCCAGTTCCCGTATTAGCAACACCCATCGGCGCTTTCCCTCCAGCGCCTCCGTTCCCAAAGTAGTTCGGCAATTGGGCGGGGGCCGGTCCCGGAGTGCCTGGGAGGACGATCGCCGCTGGCGGGGTGGCCGACTGTGAGTATGGAGGCGACATGGAGTTGGGCCGTGCAAATGCGGAGCCGTTATGGAAGAGAGGTGTTGGTGCGTGAGGCTGCATGACTTGCGGTTGGGGCGGTTGTTGTTGGGCTTGAACCCCTGCCATGAACGGCGGTGGCATACCTCCAAAGCCTTGAGGCATGCCGAATTGCTGTTGCTGTTGAATAGCTTGCCGCACGGGTTGTTGCACAGGTTGTGAGAAGAGACCAGAGAGATCGTTTGCTCCTCCAGCTTCAGCGTTCGTCGTCGGGGCGCTATCGTCCAGATCAATCAGAGACACGCCGGTGCTGGAGCCGGCGTTGTTGGATAGCTCTTGCGGTATGGGGTTGGCAGCGAAAGTGTAATCGCCTTTCTTGAAGGCTTCGTAGCGAGTCAGGACAGTATTGATCTGGTCGTTTATTTGCAGGAACGTATCCAGCGACTCTGGATCGTCCGTCTCCGCGTCCGATATCCATTTTTGCAGCTTTGGCCTGGCGGCAATCAGTATCGACGATACTTGCTGTTCGATCATGAGTTTCCGCCCCGAGTTGTGTAAGAAAAAAGAACTCACATCATATGCATCCCCTGTAACGAACTTCTCCCCTCTCGACACATCCACGTTGTCCAGCATCTCATTCAGCAGTATCACCTTCTGCTCGAGCTTGTTCAGCTCTGTCAGCGCCTGTGAGCGGTAGTCGGGCTTGGCATCCGGATTTGCGCCTGCGAGTGCCTTCATGAGCTCCTGCGCAGCAGCGAGATCCCGGGGTGTTCCTCGTCGGATGAGCTCTTGCAGTTTGGCAGATTGAGCCGCGCGGTCTTCTTCCTCGAGCTCTTCCGCTGATTTCAGGTTCTGTAGGCAAAGTTAGATGGAGAAAGCAAAGCGACTTGGTGTTAAACCCACGGCAGTAGCCTGAACAGCGCAGTGTTAGACCCTCCTCGCTGCGCATCTCTGAATCTGTAGCCCTTGAATGTGAGCAGTCGGTGCATATCTCTAATGTTTCCCAGGTCCTCCTTCCATCGACTCTCCACACAAATCCCTTCCTTCCATCCGTTGATCAGCTCCAGGATTCTCGACATGACCGGACCTGGAAAAGGCGGTGGCCGTTCTGGGAACCGTCGGACGAGCTCGTTGAGGAATTCCTTGGTCGAAATTTGGAGGTGAAAGGGGTATCCACATGACTGGACAGTGTGTCGAGCAGGGCGAGAGAAAGGATGGCGATGTGTGGATTCCGGTGGTTTGCCAGACGAGCTATCATCATCGCTGCCTCTCGTGGGCTGAAAAGGCATATCAGATAACATGAAATGTCGACGACGATCATAGACGCACTTGTTCGCCTTTTTCTGGTCGATGTACTCGGCAACTTCGAGATGAAGAGCATAGTTCGGCTCGTGAAGAGAAGGCTCGCATGCACGGGTGATGAGCACCTCGAGAGGCGACACCTTCATCCAGTTCGATGGCCCCGTCGGGCTTTGCAACATCGTTGACGGGTGATAAGAGGGAGTGCTGATGACGATCGCGTGGCAAACTCTCGTGGCTGTGAACCGTCCGACTCTCTTCCTCTTACATTATTGATCCACAACAAATCCATAAGCTCTATTGAATGTATCCAAGCAGCCCGGATACAGCTTCTGATTATCGTATCTATCTAATGGCCATTTAGAAGCACTACGAGCCATGCTTGCCTCCACTGATTTGTCAGCCCAACAACTCAATAATGACTCGAACTCACAGCTCCAACTTGGCTTCAAGAATACCGGGTGAAGCTCGCTAGGGTATACAGTCACAGTATTTTTGAGGGGACGGGTGGGAGGAGTGGCAGAGCAGTGACATTGGTAAATGGACCTGGTGCGTCAAATATCAACTTCGCTGCAATTCCTTATGGACCCTCTTTTCTGTCTCTGATGACCTTGCGTACTCTAGAATGCTTTGGCACATGCCTAGCTTTGCAATACAGCATTGTAATCGGACGGAGACCGTTGAGAGTGTCACTAACTTGACATCAACCAAACACGTCAAGTCCATGCTCAGACCGCGCCAGCAAGCTCAAATCGTTCTGAGGTTCGCTTCAATGCTGGAAAGGAGTATTTCTATCTATGTTGACGCGTTTGAGCGGCGTTGATCGCCATTGGATTCTAGCCAACGAGATTCTTGAGGCATGCTGTCGAAATTCGGTGTCAACCTCTTGTTTTTTTGTAGAATTTATCCTCGGCCAAGAATTTCCGAAACGGCTGTATGATTTTCCAATTGGTCTTCGCGAATAGAAGACCCTTTGTGAGTATTGATCTACAGTATACTTGATATACACTTACGACATTCATAGGTTCGTTGGACACGTAGAGGAGAGTCGACGGAGCTAGCCATCCCAACTGACGAACTGAAATCCCTTGGAAGTTCAGGCTGCATATGTGCCCCATTTTCACGATGCACAAGATACCTAGAGCCCTACATCAGCCAATCCATCCATTCGCTTTCTTCTCCATTGATAACTTTCGCCACCTCTCTCGCAACTATGCGGTCGGCTTGCTCACTGGGATGCAATTCATCGTACCTACGATGGCCACAGCAAAGTTTATTCGCAGGAAACCCCGGAATTCCAAGCGCTCACTCACCATATGAAGCTGTCTCTATCACCCCTTGGGCGATCGTGCAGACTCCGGTATCGGATGTCGGTTCGTTTAACTGGTATACACACGACTTGACTGCCCCTGTGGTGTTGAGCGGAGCTGTTCCGTTCAGGTACAGGGAAGGACGGTCAAGCATCTCGCTGAACAACTCGTGTGTGTCGAAGATACCTAACGACGAAAAATCATCCGTAACTGGACATCTTCACTGATCAAAGAAGACACACCCAAATGGGCACCGCGCAGCGTTGGGACAAGTGCTTGCAGCATGAGCCTGGTCAACTCGTTTCCGGACAGAACGAGTTCGTTCATGACCACATTCCATTCTGTCGTGTTTCTCACCGCTGTCCAGTAGTGATTGGTGTATGAATTTGGCGAGTACAACGGGGTTTGCTGCAGCGGGATCATCTGTGCGATGACCCCTTAGCTGGAGACTGGATACAGAACAGGCCAGGACACTCACATTCGCAAAAATGAAGTTTCTGGCTCCGCTTTCATACACGACCTTCACCCAATTGACCATACAACCCGCGACATCAACCAAGCTCACGCCAGGCGCCCCATGCCCTGTCAACAACCCATTATCCCGATATCGTTCGTCCCAATCCACAGGAAATACAATGCACCTTCCTCGCCCTTTCCTTTCTCCTCCGTCAAATAGCCCAGCGTCCCATTCGCCTTCTCCTGCCCCACAGGGGCAACTGGCTCTCGAACAAGCTCGGGAACGGTCGATCAGTGATGTTGTTCGAGCACGTTGCCCCCGAGCGTGCGAACGGAAACAGCCCGACGTCTTTCCCAGCATAGGAGACTGCGTATACTGGCCACGCTGTACCTCCGTTAGAGGGGCTAAAGGTGTCGGTGTAGCTATCGCCAAACGGAACGAAGGCGGTTATTTGTGAGGATTGGAGGGGGTTTCGCGCTGAGGCATAAATCGCAGAAATTGTCAGGCTGGCTACCTTAATCGATGCTGGTACAAAGCCAACCATCTCGATTTTGAGGTTGTTCGACTGATCTCTTTCTTCGCTTTGCAGATCCGAACTATTTGTACATTTTATGCTACCAGGCATTTCCAAGTTGTCACGCTAGAATATCTACTGTGATGTAGCCACCGTTGTTCCCTGCCCGGCCCCCCTTCCTCTGGTATTGACGACGTGCCAAGCATCACAAGACCTCCCCAATCTTCGAGTATGCCTTCTTTTCTTCAGTTCTACGCATGGGCAGAGCGGAGTGGCGGGTGGGCGCGCCGTAATTCCGGCCAACATTTTTTTCTCCATGGCATGATGGCATGCGCAGACGAACTGTCAGTTACTCCAGGCAACGTTCAAAACGACGCGTCAAATTGAAGCACTCCGTCTATTCGTCATTGTCTCCATCCAACCCTTCGGCCAAAAGCGACGAATGCTGCACGTTGCCGAAAACGTGAACTTTGTCAACAAAAGTTTGCAAATATTTTTTGTTGTTTCTTTCGATGTCTCCTTCCATCGTAATCCTCCATCCTTTCTTTGGCAGAAAAAGGTTTATTAAAGGTGCGTCAATCATACTATGCATTCATTACGTCTTTGATAACACACTTTCAACCAGCGCGAGATATCATTGACTCCCATACCACTGTCAGCAGTGGCTAGGCAGGATAGGCAGGATGGTTAACCCACAGAATCCAGATACGCGAGCCCTATGGTTGGTTAAAAATCGCCCCCAGTTCTAGGATTAATTCCCAACGAAAAACCTGGCGCTATTAATTCGTGGCCCGATGTGTGGTGTTTGTTCGCAAGGCCGAAATTGATTTTTCAGGGGCTTCTACGCCTATTTGGATGTAGTGGTTTGCTCCTCTCTTTTGACTTTTGGGATTTGGGTAGGTGTTTCGTCCGTTTACGAAAACAATCAATTTACGATTTGTTGTCCAGGCGTTATTTGGACGTTCGATTTACTATTTAACCTCAGATATGGAGATTGGCCATCCAGCGTACCGTTTTCTCCAACGACCACTCTCCTCCATTGTACGCGAATTGGTCAACGAGTTTCTGCATGGGCCCAAAGTTACCTTTGCCATCGTTGTAGCAGGCGAAGACCGAATTGTCTCCAAACCCAATAATATCCGCGCAACCATCCCCCGTCAAGTCAACCGGGAAGCGGGGATGCTTCTCAACTCTCCATCCACCAACATCGTATGCGAAGCTATTGATAACCTTCTTGGCTGGCTGGAACGTGCCGTCGCCGTTGTTGAGAGCCACGTATACACCCTCGTTTCCAAATCCAACGATGTCTCCGGCCTTATTGCCAGTGAGGTCAGCGATGAACCTGGGGTTTTTCTCGACTCGCCACCCGCCGTCGTATCCAAACTCGCTGAGGACGAGCTTGGAAGCTTGGAATGTTCCATTGCCGTTGTTGAGTGCAACGGACACACCAGCGTCTCCGAATCCGATGAGGTCGACCATTCCGTTTCCAGTGAGATCAGCAACAAAGCGAGGATGCTTCTCGATCAGCCATCCGCCAGCGCTGTAGCACATGCCGTTGACCACCCCGTGGCTAGGGTGAAAGGTTCCGTTTCCGTTGTTCTTGCTAATCACCACCTGATTGTCGCCGAAGCCAATGATATCGAGCATTCCGGTGCCGTAGACGTCGCCGAGGAAGCGAAGGTGTTTCTCGATGCGCCATCCCCCAGCTACGTAACCGAAGTCGGCCACGGCCAGCTTGGCAGGAGCGAAGGATCCGTCGCCGTTGTTGAGCGAGACCAGTACACCGTCATGGGCGAATCCTACAATGTCAGCACGTCCAGTCTTCCTCAAGTCTGCCATAAAACGAATATGCTGCGCGCCAGCCACCAGCAGCGTAAGCGAAGCCAGCCATAACCATCTTGGGTTCCTGGAAGGTGTTGTTGCCGTTATTGAAAGAAATCCAGACGCCATTTTCTCCAAATCCTACGATGTCGGCCTCTCGATTTCCTGTGGTGTCTGCGACGAGACGAACGTGTTTATCGACGCGCCATCCACCGGCATCGTATCCGAAGTTCGCTATGACTTTGAATGTTTGGATGTTGACGGAGTTGCGGAGGATGATGACGCCCGAGGTGCCGAAGCCAACAATGTCTGCGGTGCCAACACGAGCTGTGGGTACTGGGAAGCGATAGTAGACGTCAGTAGGTACAGTATGTGCAGATCTTCGGGTGTGATTTTCATACCAGGTAAGTTTTGGCTGATTACGTTGCTCGTCATGTTTTTCGATTTACTGAATGGAACTGTTAGCTAGGTCAACGCACCTGAAGAAACGATGGCTCACTATCGTGCTTTTGTATTTGGAACCCCAAATTCCGACGTGAATCTACAACAGCTGGTCGTCTGCAATAATGCGGTGGGGTCAGATGGAATTCGACGAACAAATTTATGTGGGGATCCGGCGAGAGAAAATACCGTAATACAGCATTCCTTCAAGTCAGGATGCAATCTTCAAGTGTCAATGACTTTTCTCTGCCAAACGTCCCAGCGAAAGTTCAGTCACGAATCTGTTTCGAGAATTCACGGCATAGAATTTGGGCTTTCGTGAGCCTAGAACTTCCCACCAAGTGACAAATAACCTATTGAGCGTGTTGCAATTATAGTTGACAACACTTCTACTTGGACTCGAGGTTGTACCTTGTGACTCCGACTCGTTGGTGTGAAGGGAAAACCATCGTGAATTGTGATTCGAAGTTACGTTGTGATATGCAAAGTGGGGTACAAATTTCGCAGATTTCTCAGATTACTTCCGATTTCGGCGACCACATTTTGTCTGATCATATAATATGGTCGAACTTGAACATCTGCATCAGCAGCTAAGTTGCTATTTAAACGTGAGAGGACACGGCATATTGGGATGATGGAGAGATGCACAGGAAGAATGTAATGCCGAATCCCGATATTTCTCAATGCCAGAGAGCCAACGGCATAGGTATAGCTGGAAGCTTGCACGAATCACGAAAAGTTCTGCCAGTGAATTCCTAGATTGAGGAATGACTTCACTTCTTCGTATTTCCAAGTCTAAGGATAGTGCTTGGATGTACCAAGGATGTACATAGCGGCTGTATGTACTTCAGGCAAGCGCGATTAGGTAAGGACCTCCATGTTTGTTTGTTTCTTTCCAAAAAAATTTCCATGGTTTTCACTTTTACGCCTCACTAGCACTACTGCTGCATCTTCACAAATACCACGCAGAACAATGGCTTGTTTGATACTGCGGTGCTGCGAGATATTCTCACCCTGTCTATCTCTCGAGCTTCGAACTTTTCGCCACCTGACTCTCTTTGATCGATGATAAGCGCCCAACATAGTATCTAGGACCGCACGAGTCGACTCCCTTTGTCTCCTTTTCCCCCACAACCCTCTTCCCAGCCTTTCCCATCCGACGTAAAGAATGGTCGGCGATCCCAGCCCCGAACCTCCTGTGCCCATTACTCGAGGGTATCAACAGGAGATGCTCGATGAAAGCCTTCACAAGAACATCATTATCGCACTCGACACAGGATCAGGCAAGACTTTGATCGCTGTTCTTAGATTGAGGCACGAAATGGAGAGGGAACCTACCAAGGTACATGTCGTCGTGTCGTCCGATTCTACAGCAGGTTTTGACGTTTTGGGTAGATCGCATGGTTCTTTGCTCCTACCGTTGCCTTGTGCGAGCAACAGAAGGGTGTCATCTCGTCGTACTTACAGGTCTCCGTCGGTATCGTTTCCGGAGCAAATGAACCTGACCAGTGGAAGAACGCTGCTTTATGGGAGCGAGTTCTCCGTACACACCGTATCATGGTGTCGACCCCTCAAGTCTTTCTTGACGCCCTTCGACACGGCTATATCTCCTTGGGCAAAGATATCAGTCTTCTTGTGTTCGACGAAGCCCATCACGCCGTCGATAATCATCCCTATAACCGGATTATGATGGAATTTTACTTCAACTTACCACCCCGGAACGAGAATAACGTGTCGAATATTGTTCGACCAATGATTCTGGGCCTCACTGCGAGCCCTATTTACGGTGGAAATGTGGTCAAAGCATTCCAGTGAGTCGTTGTTCTATACAACTGCATGAGCGGCGTCCCCTGACGAGTTTACAAGAACCATCGAGAGCAATCTCGATAGCACCATTCACGCCCCTCGTCGCCACCGGTCTGAACTAGCCCAATATGTTCACCGACCCATCTTCAAGCACGTCATGTACTATCCGCCCGACGACTCCACCTCGTTTTTCTCCACCAACCTCACTTCCTTATCAGCGATAATCAAAACGCTCGACATCGAGAACGACCCCTCTGTCATTTCGCTTCGCAGTCAACTTCAGCGGATGGGACACGGGTCATCCGATTATAAGAGGGTGGATCAGAAGCTATCAAAGGTCATCCAGAAGGAGAGTTCGTTCACGCACAAAGGACTACGCGATTTCGAGCGTGCCGCAATGGATATATGTCATGACCTCGGACCATGGGCCGCCGATTGGTTCGTCTGGAAAGTCCTAGAGAGAGCGAAAGAGGCCGCGAATCCATACAACAACATCATGGTGACGTGGAAGAGTAGCGAAAAGGTCTACCTATCAAGCATCCTCGACCAGGTCGTGGTCTCCCCCGTCTCGTATTATGCAGACGACATCCAGGACGACCTATCGGACAAGATCCGCGCTCTCATCGAGTGCCTGCTGTTGGAGAAGGCCGAAGCGGAGTCCTTGAACGATACATATAGCTGTATCATCTTCGTTCAGCGACGCGATGCCGTTCTCGCGCTCGCGGAAGTCCTAAAGCACCATCCTCTCACCAAAGATATTTTCAGGATCGGCACGCTCTTGGGGACATCCGACAGCTCTCATCGGCACTCCATGATGGATATCACGCGCAGCCTCGTCAGAGAATCCCAAGACGACACACTCTCGGACTTCAAAGAAGGGGAGAAGAACCTCATTGTATCGACAGCCGTTGCAGAAGAGGGCATCGATATTCAGGCATGCGGCAGCGTGATTCGTTGGGACCCACCTCCAAATATGGCGAGCTGGGCGCAGAGTCGAGGTCGGGCGCGGAAGAGACGGAGTACGTTCACCGTCATGTTCGAGGAAGGCGGTAAACAGCATGCCGATGTCGCCAAATGGGAGATTCTCGAACGACAGATGGTAGAACTTTATAATGATCCTAGCCGTGATGCCTCCTTCGTCGTAGATGACGAGATGATAGTAGCCGAAGACGAGGAAGACGACGATATGGAGTTCCGCGTGGAGTCCACAGGGTAAGCTTTTTTTGCCTGCGTATCCTTACATGCTCTCTGACTGAGAACTCTTTTTAATAGAGCTCTATTGACTCTCCATTCCGCTGTATCTCACCTAACCCATTTCTGCGCCGTCATACCCAACTCGTCCCACGTAGACAATCGACCATTGTACGACATCGATCCTCCTGAATTCCCAGAAGGCTGGCATGCCTTCGATGCCCACTACAAGCCATTGACACCATATACCGGCCCCTACGGCTCAAAGGTCACCCTTCCGCGCACTCTACCACTCCCAGAGCGCCAATTTACTGTCGACCGTATCTATAAAAACGTCATTTCGGCGCATCGGCACTCCGCGTACAAGGCCTATCTCTCGTTATACGAAGCAGGTCTTCTAAATGAGAGCCTCCTCCCTATAACGAGCGTCGTTGAGCCCGAGCTCGAAGAGGAGGTGAAGGCGATGTTGGCTGACGTCGAGAAGAGGGCCGGCTTCGCCAAGGTGTCTATCAGCATCGATCCCTGGGCTGCAGATGACACTGCTGCGGACATATGGCAGTGTTCCGAGCTACACATTGATGGACTCTCTCCTCTCTTGCTCTTCGCTCGTTCGGAACACATCGCCCTGGATACAAACGAAGGTCCCATGCTCTATCGGCCTGGTGTTCGGCCTGTCAAAACATCCATTCGCCATCTTGGTACGGTTAATGCGAATGATAAGAACATTGCCAAAGCAAGAGAATATACCCGGTCAATTTTCTGGGGGTTGAATAACACCCGAATGGAATGGGACGACCTCGATTTTGTGTACCTTTTCCTTCCCGTCAACAACGTCGACACGGAATGGGATGTTCGACGCTCCTGGCTCGTTAATCAAGCCGCTGCAGCACCCTCCTCATACCAGCATCGTCTCATGGTTAGAGCTGATGAATTCGGCCATCGATTTGGCTATCCCGCCGATCTGACGTTCATCCAGAGACATATGGGTTTCGGACGGCCCTTCAAATTCATAGGATGGCGGTACGAACCCCTTCCAGCAGAGGAGGAGGACGAACTGCGCGAATGGTACCAGAAGCATTTCCGTGACGAGATTCAGATTACCTATCCACTTCTCATCGCGCAGGCATTCCCTCCCAGAACGAACTTCTTGGTACCCACACCGGTCCAAGATAGCGCTACGGTCATGGCCAAGGAACCACCTCCGCTCATTCACCTGATACCCCAATATTCCGGCGTTGTTCTCTTGTCCCCAGAAGAAGCTGAATACTCGTTTCTTCTACCTTCGATTCTCCGATATCTGTTCATGGCCATGACCACGCATTCGCTCCGCAAGAACCTCTTCGACTCGAACCCGATTTCGGAGATACCTATCTCTCTCCTTACTGTCGCTATTACTGCTCCGTCTTCTGGAGAAAGGTTGAATTACCAGCGCATGGAAACTCTGGGCGACACTGTTCTCAAGTTTATCGTGGGCGTTCAGTTGCTCGCAGAATATCCGCTATGGCACGAAGGGTACCTTACGAGGAGGAAGGACCACGCAGTGTCAAATGTACGCCTCGCGAAGGAGGATATTTCTCGAGGAGTTTACAGATGGATTATTAGAGGTATGATCGTTATCTCTCATATTCAAATAGACGCTGATAAATTGGCTTATTCTAAACAGATGTTATGCTAGGAAAGAAGTGGAAGCCAAGGTATTTCACTATTAAAGAGGCAGCTAACCCACCTCTGTCGCCGGTGGTTCAACCAACCGACCAACCGATGCAGCAACATGAAGATAAAGTTGAGGATACGAACACAACCCCGAAAAAGAAGAAGTCAAAGAAGAGCCAGCAACTGTCGACCAAAGGTCACTATTCCAGATTCTCGTGCTCCTCATCCAGATATCTGATGTACATTTCTAGTCCTTGCTGACGTCGTAGAATCCATCATCGGTGCTGCTTACCTGCACGGAAGTTTTGACCTTGGCTATGAATGCATCAAGTTCTTCGACCTCGGCCTGAAATGGGAGCCTTTGCCAACCCGCATCTCACAGCTACTCTCGCGCGTCGACTCACTCACAGCCCAAGCCGAGGACCTGAACTTCCCAGCACAGTTAGCCGACGTCGAGCGCATGCTAGGGTACACGTTCCAGCGCAAGCTCCTCCTGATCGAGGCTCTCACACACGCAAGCTATCAGCAGGACAGCCGCGCGTCTTCCTACGAACGCATGGAATTCCTCGGCGACTCCGTATTGGATATGATCGTCACACACTACCTCTACCACGCGCCTGGCAAGAACTATAGCCCCGGACACATGCACCTCCGCAAATCAGCGGTCGTCAATGCCCACATCCTCGCCTACATCTGTCTCAAGACGCGCATCACCGTAGACGCGGTCATGCCGCACCCGAACGCCGATGGGGGTATTGAAGTAACAAACGATGCGCAGGAAATATACCTCTGGAAGTGTCTCCTGCACTCGAGCCCCAAAGTCCTCGAAGACCAGCTGAACACCTTTACACGCTTTCGCAAGCGCAAAGACGAGATCGAAGAGAGCTTGATGAGTGGGCCTATTTTCCCTTGGGCTGCACTCACCCGGCTACAGGCGCCCAAGTTCTTCAGCGACATGGTCGAGAGCATCATCGGCGCGATATTCATCGATTCCAACGGCTCCATCCCCCTCGTGCGCTCCGTTCTCGAACGGTTGGGTGTGATGCCGCTGCTGGAGCACATCGTGCGGGACGATGTGGACGTTTTGCATCCTGTGTCTCGGCTTTCGATGTGGGCGGCGAAACGCGACAAGACCATCCAGTACGTTATCGATCGATCTGGGAGCAAGGTCAGCTGTGCGGTGGTCGTAGATGACAAGGAGGAGGTGAAAGTGACGGACGAGTGGAGGGGTAAGCCGAGCGAAGAAGAAGTCAAGTACGCTGCTGCGGAGCAGGCGATTAAAATGTTCAAGCTGAGGGATGTAGGCGTGAATTACGAGCTGCTGAAGAAAGAAGGCGCCGAGACCTAAGAAGAAAGCTAGAGCATAAGCGATATAGAACTTGTACAATTTCGTGTACTTTTGTTAAATGATCAGAATGTAGATAACAGCAATGAAACACGATTGGATGATCCATGAATCTAATCTACTTATGTAATCTAATCTAATCGCAGCCTCACTTCGCCATAGTACGACCGATCGGGCTCGCCCACTGGAGTTGCAATTGACAGCAAGGCAGCAGTGAAGTTACGTACAAGACATTGATCTAGCTGGGCGCTTAGCTATAAATACCTTTCAGCGTCCTTCGTTGACAGCTGTCCTAAGAAATATATTCTATCATTTACAATTCATTCACCTCTAATTATTTCTCCTGTACTGGCCCGCTCGATTACGCAAACATTCCGCAACAAAAAGACCTTCCTAACTGGGTATATTTTATGTCGGATTGCTGGGCCACTGACCATCGCCATCATCGTTACCGCTTTGCCGTTGCCCAGTCTCCATTCCTTTGTTCTACTCTCCACGTTTCTTTCCATACTGGGGATAAAACAAAAAGTGGGTCTCCACCAATCCGCCTTTAAGCCTCAATATGGTGTTTCCGCTCTTCTGGCCTCCCATGAAGGCAAAATCCCGCCTCCTCGACAAATAAGGGAAAAAACTGAAAACCAATCCAACTTTTTTCTGAGCCCTATAAGTTCGGGCAGAAATGCGATGTTTTCAAGCGTCCACTTGACATTGCCATACCAGCATCCCACTCCTCCACCCAACTTTCCCCCCTCCCGACCTAACGTCGACGCGTATTCCTCCTGGACATAGTCCAAGAATCTTCAGTACCCCTCTATTCATTACCCGATTCGATCTATTCTCGGCAACAATGCCCGCTGAACCCAGTGGCACAAAGGCAGCCAAAAGCGCACGCGTCCGTAAAGCTCCGCACGTGAGTTCATCCTTGTCTATTGTCTTCTTGTCTTTTGCTGATCTGCCCTTGTCTTTGTTCTTATTCTTATAGGCTGAATGTGGACCTGTAAATTGCGACCTCTGCGGCAAGTCTATTGCCCGCAAATCTGATCTTAACCGTCATAAAGCCACCCATGACCCAAACGCAGAGTGAGTGGCCACTGCGTCATCCTCGCTCGTCCGCGTTATTGACTCGCATGTTTTTGTTTACGGCAGGCGATTCAATTGCACCCTTTGCAATTATTCCACCCTCCAGAGGTCCAACCTTAAATCTCACGAGAACTCTAAACAGTTAGTCTTCTTCTTCCACCATTCCGATCGACCTCGATGTACTCATCTCCTTGATTTAGCGGCCTCAATCAATCGCCTCCTCCAGTTCAGCAGCACACTTTCAAAGTCGCGTCCCAGAAACCGCCGAAGCGCAAGCGTGATGATGCCGACAAGGTCGCATCATCCAGTTCTTCGAAGGTCGAGCTCGTCGACGAGGCCAATGTCAGCAACCCTCGTCGAATTCCACTCCGGGTCGTCCGCACCATCAAGGACGCGTCAGACTCTCCCTCGGAGGCTCTGGGACAGTTCTCGCTGTTTTCAGCGAACCCTTATCCAGCTTCTGGCATTATGGACGCGGATCGAAGCTTTTCCAATGCGCCTCCCACTCCCAGCAGCAGCACCGATGTAAATGTGCACAGTATGCACGGAGCTACGCCTTTCTTAGAATTCTTTCAGAACGAGATGGGAAAGCTGCAACCAGGAGAGTTTGTCGGGGGTCTTCCGTCGCCTTATTCTTGGACAGGCAGCCAGGTCGAGTATCATGGCGACGCAGACTGCAACCTTGATTACTCCTCCACTGGCCCCTGTGACCCCATAGAAGCTGATAAGCTCGCCGACGGCCGGCTGCCTCAGCATGATCCGATTAGATTGCATCCCGGCCACAGTGCCACTGGTAATCTCGCTTGTGCTTGCCAGTCCTGCTCCCCTTTCCTGTATCCTACGCCAGCTCCCTCTCCTCAAGAATTCAGTGAGCCTTCTTTCGCTGTGTATGGAACCAACGTCAGCCAAGGATACCTCCCGCCAACGAACTGCATGGACTCGATGCAGGAATATCTCCAACTCCCTCAAATATCCTGCACTCCGTCATCGACGTTGGCCTTCTGTGACGAGTACGATGATGCACCTATCGCTATGGATTGGATTGATGTCCGGGCCTTCCATTTCACTCATGAATTACCTGAGCTCCTCGCCCAGTTTAACGGCGTTCAACCTCTCCCTGAACCTCAGGTTATGGAGGAGCAGAGCTTCGTCAACCCGCCTGAAGTGTTTGATGCCTCCGCATCCTCTGCCTGGCAGTTCAACGACTACGACTTCTCATCATTTCAATGGGACGGATCCATGGCTGCGTTTGCCTGACTTCCTCGCATCTCTTGGGCTTGATCTCTTTTCTATCGTCCCTCGCATTGTTGGCATTCATCGGAACATACATCATTCATCGGCATTCTGCATCTGCATTCTAGAACAAGACAATCAATTTATTCTTCATTTATTCTTGGGACATACTCAATCACAATTTTCTTGTTTGATATCTCCTTATCATCACCCACTATATCTCCTCGCCTTCCTCTGTCCCTCCCCTCCTCTCCTCCCATCTCTCTCGATATCTCTCTCTCCTCCCTCTCCTCTTTTCCCATGTCTCTCGATATCTCTTTCCTCTCTTCCTCTGTCTATGCCTATCTCTCTTTCCCTCGCTTCCTCTCTTATCTCCCTATCTCACCTCACCTCTCCCATATCTTCCTCTTCCCTTCCTCCTCTCCTCTCTCTCTTTTTCTTTTTACGTATGTTAGTGCTCTACTTTGGTACAGATAGACAACACGTAATTCTAGCGCACCAGGTGCTCTAGTGGTTTTGCTATCACACGTCCCATAGCAGTAGTTACTTGGTCTGGCGTTATGTACAAAAATATATACACCTTGCGCACAAGGTATCATCACTGTTGGGGTGTTAGTACACCATGCTTTAAGGCTTTTAAAATACTTGTGTTCATTGAAGTGAACTAGTTGTGCGAGAAATATGCTTGCCTGCAGTACTTAGGTTTAACGAGAAATGGTCCAGAGACTGCTGCATAGTTATTTTTAGAATTGGCTTCGTCTTTCTATGAAGTACTTAAGGTAATGCCGGCTCAACGGACTAGGCCTGGATCAGGATGCCTTGGATATTTCTCCTCGTCGATCGACAGAGTCTGTAAACCTCCATCGGAGAACAGCTCAAGCTCCTTGGAGTTTGCGATTTACATGAAAGCTCCCTCCGAGGAGACGCATGCTGGGTTCTCGACGGCGTGGCACAAACTCTGGTATCCATCTTGGAGCCAGAGAACCATCTATCTTACATTGCTGTACCAGCGCGACCTTCTGAATGGTCTCCGCTCCGTTTTACGTGCCGGTGCTTGGACTAGCAATCATCAGACGAGACTCCGAGAAGAAGACCGTTATCACGAGCAGTGCAGGAAAGGTACGAACGCAAAGAAGACCGCCGGCATATTAATCGTCCTGGGAAGCTGCCTGTATTGAGTGTAGCCGTGTCCTTCCTTCGCCCCACTCCCCGGTCAGGCCGCATGCTGAGTCTATTGTGAACTTGCAGTGTTCCATCCTGGTTTGGATAGCAAAATCGAACTCCGGGGACTCGGACATGCAAATGAAGTCCATGAACACCCTTCGCAGGCCCTCGACGAATGTAAAAAATGGAACGGTTGCTGCAAGGAGCCGGAGATGAGCATGTAAATACAGGCTAGAACGTTCGATTTAACTCGCCGTCTTGCTGACTGAATGCTTTGACATAGATTTTCAGATCTTGCTATCAGCGCGGTCATTTGTATAGCGTCAGGTGGAGTACCTTGAGAGCGATAGCTGCTCCAGAAGGTTAGTATGGGTCACCTGGACTGACAGAAATCGTAATTCGTGAGAGACTTGACGTTCGGAAAAAAATTTCTTGAAAACTGTGAATAAGTGTGGATGTACCCCGACAGTATGACAAAGGTGGCATTGGCGTTTGCAGCTAAATGGGACAGCTGCCCACAAAAGTCATGTTTTGAAGCTCGTCTTATGTCCGCTATCACCAAGATGATGAAAGTGGAGTTGTCCTGGTAAAAACATTATTAGAACTTGGTAATTCATCAAATCGGACGCCTCACGTATCAATAAAAGTTGGAACATGACGGGTTGCATAAGAAAATAGATTGTTGTCCAGAATCCAACGCTGAGAAAAATAAGAGAAACCAAATCGGAAAAAATAGTGGCTTGAAAATCGGAACAAACCTTCAAGGATAATTATAAACCCGTGAAAGTAGGAGAAATGTGGGACCCAGGAATACAGAGTCACATAGAGCCAGGGGCCTCCAGTCAGCAATGATGATGTCAGTATGTTACTATCCATCATCTCGCATTCAAGATATCTCACAAACTGCTCGAATGAACGACTTTAAATCAGATCAGTAATACTGCTAGATAACCCAACATGTCCAGAATTGTAGCAAGTACTCCAGACGCTCCGTGATGAACTTTAGATTACATGTAGAGGACCAGAGTACGAGAGGTAAATTGGGGATAGCGAGCGAGACCAATGGACGACAGTATATTTTTGAGAAAGTCTGTTAGCCTTCACTTCCCATCCGTCTATGCAGATGGATGATTGAAGAGAAACAGAGATGATCCCCAAGCTCGATTGCGCTTGAACCCCTAAAGTGGTGACTAGATCCAGAGAGACCATCGTCTGAAGAGAAATACCAATCCAGATGTTCCACGTAGCACAGGCCGTAGAGGCATAGACTTTCGTCCAATATTTTGCCTTTAGTAGGTACTTGCAAGAGTCAAGGTGACTTAAAGATGAGCAGAAGAGACAACCGATGGACGAACAAGAGCAAGTAGGGCTCCGACTTTGAACCACTCGGCGTTCAAAATGATAGCCGAATCGGACATTTTTGACAAACCATTCCACCTTCCGCTTCCGAAATCCTCCAAGATGACAGTTTGCCCACAAGACGTTGACAAGACGTTCCCCAGACAGCCACAAGCATGTGTCCCTTTCGCTCCAAATAACATTTACACTAGGTTGTTCCCACTATCAAAGATAACCGACAAACGCGGGCGCGGACATGTACTTATTTTAAACTTGACATAGCTTGACGATGTTCAAGATTCCTTTTTCATACCTCAGAAGCAGGTCAGTACCACATTCAAATCACTTTGATAAATCTCAGGCCAAGGGATTGCAGGTCCAGGTCTTTGTTGCCCAGCTAAGATCGGATTCGTGAAGTTCTTCCACCAGTTGGCAAACCTGGCAACGCGCGGGCATCTCTCTTTTGGTATCATTAATCTGCACTTGAAAGACTGTCTACCGGTCCAACGAAAAAAGGAAATTCGCGCATTGAGATTACCAAGGCATGTTCGTGACTTGCGGTGTTAATCCCCCTTATCTTCGTTTGTGGATCACGATCTCGTACCCCTCTCTGTTGGAGAAGCCCTCTGTCGAAGCTCTTATGACTATGCGGGATCTCGTATCACCGGCGGCAGAACGCCAGGGAGGCCTTGGAAGTCCCCACACCTGCCCCCTAGACAATTTAGGATGCTCATCTTTTTATCGAATCTTGCGGTCAATTGTTTCCTAGCACGTTTCCATCTTCCGGTCCAATTCTTCCGACCTCGTATGAATGAATTGGCTGATATTAAGCTGAAAGAGGTCAATCGATGATGATTATTACCATATTCTGGGATTCGACCAGCTCTACTTAAGGTCGACATATGGGTACTTAAATATCAACATCGCGCTTCAATCTTCTCGCAGTCCGCTCCGTCTCTTATGGGCCAGTTCCTAGAAGAAATTCCTCAGTATCTTATCGAATGGATCTTGAAGCAACAAATGTTCTGGGTAGCTTCGGCGCCCCTCTCTCCCGATGGCCACGTCAACGTCTCGCCAAAGGCCATCGAAGGCACGTTCCACGTTGTCCATTCTCGTCGTGTATGGTATGAAGACCTCTCCGGCTCAGGTATTACCTCTACATCTCTGCGAATATAGTCCATCTTCATGACTTGAAACGGATTCCATTTTCAGGTGCAGAGACTGTTGCCCACATTCGTGAGAATGGACGGGTGACGATTCTCTTTCATGCCTTTGAAGGTCCAGCTCGGATCGTGAGGCTCTACGGGAAAGGTCACTCAGATTCTGTGTCCAAAATCTATGTCAGAGACTGATTTTTTGCTTCTATTAGGATTTTTCCATGAAATTGGGACGCCGGAATACGAAGCTCTTATAGGCTCTGAAAAGCGACTACCAGGATCTCGCGCCGTGATTGGTTTGGATGTACACAAAGTTGGCACGGTAAGATAGTCTCTCTTTTCTGTCCGCTTCTCAACTGCTGTTGCTTATCACCAAACAACGATAGACCTGCGGTTATGCAGTTCCATACTACCAATTTATCTCCCATCGAACTCAACTCATTGATTGGGCGGTAAAGAAGGAAAGTGTTGATCATCATCATGATACAACCGAATCTGCTTCTGTTGAACTCTCCTCATCGTCGATTTCTATCGATGAACGGGCGCCGGTCAATCCAAATGGCATGAAGAATTGGTGGCAATCACATAACCTCTCCAGTCTGGATGGCCTGCCTGCCTTCTCTGTAAACCTTGGGAGGGGTTTCCCATTCGGCATTTCGCTCAAACGCACCAGAAACGCTCTCGCTCGCCCCGCTGTTCATTCGAAGATGTTAAATCCGAGACACGTCGTCACTACCGCCTCATCTCACGGCAGTGCCATCGTTTCGCAACAAACCGGTCATACATTCGAGCCCTCATCTCAACTGCTCCAAGCATATCGGTATCCATATCGATATAATTATCGAGATGTAGTGTCTCTGATATCCAGGCTCCTTCCATTCCTTTTGACTTTCATCTTTGGCGTATTTTTAAGTAGAACGTATGACCATCACATTTATCGCGACCAACGACTCGGGATGCGTTTCATTCCAATTACATCCTAGGATAATGTCTCACCAGGTTTTTAATATTCAAATAAGCCTTGTTAAGTTTCGACCATTATAGCTGGGAGTGTATGTGTTTCGGCCCTGTACTCGATCTCCTATTTATCATCTTAATAGAAAGTCACGTATACCTTCTGCAACTATTTTCCTGGTTTTACAAGCTCAACCCGAGGCATGTATCAGCACCTTGAAATTAATATTCAACATGATTCGTCACCTTCTCCCAAATGCAGCTGTGGCTTACTGAAGCGCTTAACGTTTGACGATGAAAATTAAATTTGATAGCATTCGATCTCCGATCTTGAGCTTTGGATAGCGTCTCTCGTGAACAAACTCGCGTTCTTCCACTCGACGGGCGATAGGAGATTCTGCAGGCAAATTGGGAAGAAGATTTGAAAATAGGATGTACGCCAATCATCAAAGCCGTGCAACAAAAAAGATTGCGGAATGGTATAAAAGTAATATCATGCAACACTACTCAAATAGTCAATTCGTACCCAGATGCCTGTAGTTCAAAAATGGCATGTTCCAACGTTCCTGCAGAGGCGCCGTTCGGGTCGAGGGTCTTCCCGTCGTCCATGTCTCGGTATAACTTGTCGATACACTCAGCTGCTCCTGATAAATGAGCGACCTTGGCACATGTAGCGTGAATGGCAAGGTAAGTTGGAGATGGAACCGGAATTTGCACCGGATCTGTCGTCGTGAATGTGACATATTCCGGATAGTCGCGAAGGTCATGAAGCCATGCCCCTTCAAGCTTGTATTTGTCTTCTTCCTTCTGATAAGTGTTTTTATGGACCGTGTTAGAGTCGAGAGATGCAAGGTTAGGTAGGACACACTGTTGCAACAAACCAAACGGACAATTCATCGAAGCGGGTGTGGAATTCAGGGACGACGGTCATCACATTCTCCAAACGATGTATATCGGAGCCGTTCAATTCTGTCAGAAGCTTTTCATGGCCAAAGCGAGCCATGACTCCCCACATCGAAGCAACATAGTGGACTGCGTATATAGATAATCATTATTTAGACTTGGAGAAAGTAAATGGACGAACACGCCTTGTTTGAATCTGGTTCAATAGACGAGTTTGTGGACTCCACGAATATGTGCGCACACTCAGTTGGTGACATCCTTGCATTGGGGTCCAAATCAACAACCTCTTCTAGGTCTCGGTTTTCCTTTACTGAGTGCGCATCGTATTTCCCAGTCACGACGCAACGATATCCATTACGAATCAGGGCCTGATTGGTATCAATAAGCAACGAATTGTGGAAAGAGAGGACTCAGAGAACAAGACTGACATTGTTTGTGGCGTCAGCATGGGATTGCGGAGCCTCCACCAAGTTAGCCTTGATCATATCTGCTAACTTATCAAAAGAGGGACGAGATGCATGATTGGAGGGTGTTGGTATGCGACCCCCTGTTGGCTCTAACTGAGTGAGTGCGTCAGATGGCACGTTGAAGGAGTAGACTTGGGAATGTACACGCCCTGATATAATGGTCATAATATATCTGTCCAACGGCAAGAAGGGCGGAATCGATGGTGCACGAGCTAATCTCTTCGACGACCGTTTTCAACCCTGGATCTGTAGTGTATAAGAAAGCCAAGGATCCGAATGCAAATCATTTTGTGCCCAACGTCCTGCCCGTTGTCGGCGGCCTGTTGAAGATGTTCCTCGAGTCTCAGGCAGATATCATACGCGCTCACAACATGAGCGAGATTTCGAAGTCTTTGAGGAACTTTGGGTGGCAACGAAGTCATGTTTGTGGTCAAGGTATCTCTTGATGTCTTTGACTGATAAGATAAGCCCCCCCAACAATGACACAAACATAGGTCAACATCCTGGCTGCCTGGCCTCAACGTCCAACATTCAACGTTGACGTTCTCCCACTCTCGACTGCGCATATGCGTAGGTAACGATGTGATTCAATCGCCGCTTAACTGTGGTCTTACAGTGACTTGCACTGCCGTTTGCACGACCAAGTTGCGAAATCGTGTTTGTATATGTTGTGTTGTGACCTCGACAAATTGGGATGTAACGGGCAAATGACCATGTAACTTCCCAACTCACTCAGATCTGGTCCTGATGCGTGACAATCTGGCAGGGTCCATAACGGAACATACAAATGCAAACATGGTTTTGGCAATGTTGTCGTGCAAACGGCTGTGCAAAACTCTGTAACTCGGTTGAGACTCCTCCAGTAGTCAAAATTGCCTTTACTGTACATCCCTGCACCTTGCCTAAACGCAATCCACCGGACACCGAGACCACTTGCCTGCTTCCAACCTACATGATGCAGAGGGTTTTGATCATCTGCAATACGAAAGCTGGGAAATCGATAACACGCTTGCAGCTCGCGTCGTCTTGAGCGTTCAGCTGAAGGTTTAGTGGTATGGAAATGCATCTAAGGTGGTAGCACAGGCTGATTCTGTTCTCACAGTTGAAGGCTGAGCGCTGATGTACAGCGCTCGACATTCTCTGTGCAAGCCCTTTCCCGCGTTCGATATGCACGGCCACCTTGGGAAAGCTTGAGCATTTTTGAAACTGATGATTTCATCTGATAGTTATCGGCCTATTCATGCGGGCGTTTTATGCAGGAAACATGGTTAAGTAAGTATACACCGCGTCTTCTTGTCCCTGTCTAATAATTGTTTACAATACGGTTCGACCTAGGGACTCCTGTTTTTCGCAAGCAGTATGCTCCCGCCTCCATTGAACATTTGAAAGACAAATAACTTCACTCTACAAAAGGTACGTTTCCAATCCAGGGCCTATAAATACTCACAGACTCGTTGGTACCTCAGGCCGCACCCCTTGATGTTGATAACGGTAGCCTCGAGTACTATCGGTGATAAATTCAGTTAAATGGCAATTTCTTCAATCTACCTCCCAAATCCGCATGTTCAAGCTCGCACCGTTCATTTCAGCTCCGAGCGACTCTCTTGATATGCAAACATTGGGAGCTGCTGTCTCAATGATTGCATATGTCCTCGTCATTATGATATTCCTCATCTGCCTTCGCCGTCTACTGGCCGCAGAACCCCTATGCTCCAAACGCACGCGGTTATTCCTTCTTGTCTACATAACACTCATGTTTTTTCTGGCGACTCTGGCTCTGGTTCAAGAATTTTTATATTTTTCAGAGACCATATTCCCCAGCTCCGGAAGCTCGGATCCTATAAATTCCCATTCGTCGTCTCTTTCCAAGATATTCGATGTACCGATTACCCTTCCTTTCGCAATCTGGGGAGCTGATGCGTTCATGGCGAGTGGAGTACCTCCTATTGTAGTAACTTCTTCGTAATATCTTAGCATCAACAGATCTGGCGTTGCGCAATGCTATACCAAGGAATATCACCTGCTCCTCGAGCAGGGATTCTTTGCCTTCTATCGACGCTATTGTTGCTATCATTGGGTACGTCATAGCCCAATCATCTTATCACAATATCTAACTTAAAGACTAAGGAGGGGGGATATGCGTCTTTGTGCAGCCGATATTTGTGGTCATTAACGGCATCGTTTTCCTCATCATTTTGACCACCTTCGTTAATGTTGTTCTTGCCGTCCTAATCGTTTTCCGCCTTGTTCATCATGAAAAGTACCTTCGAAAATCGCTTGGAGTTGTCCAAGGGTCACCATACACAAGGGTTATGGTCATGTGCAGTGAATCTTGCGCCCTGGTCATCGTTGCGAGTCTGCTTTTCGTGGGTCTGTATTATCGAAGCGCCAGCAACGCATTCTTGATTCCGTTATTGCTGCTGCCCTATATATGTGTATGTGATCGAAAGATTTTATTCCGGACAATTTCATGGACTGACGTTGAAAATAGGTCATCTCGCCGCTTCTTATCATCTATAGGGTCGCTCAAGGCAGGGCCGTAACTACCTTGAGGCCCTCTCAGATTATTACCCCAGACATCGAAGGTTTGATCCTTGCTTCATCCCGCTTCGATGGCGTGGAGGGAGCCGGCGTGGCCTCCCAGAATAACGATAGTCGTACTGGAGCGCCCATCGTAACCTCGCCCCCGCCTGCTCTATTATCGAATCGGGCATCACAGTCGATCCAGCCTCACGCATAGCAATCGTGATTCGTACTTGAGAGCATCCAAATATGCCTTGCTACGCGAACACCTGGGGAGGTTCAACGGCTAAGGTCAGCTCTTCATTTAGATTGCGAAAAGAAATCGATCCTCATCCTAGTCGCTTTAGAGTGGTATTGCAGGCGTTGTCGGGAAGCTAACAACGATTGAGCGGACACAAGTTCAAAGTCGTTTCGCCACAGAATGCAAAGAGCAAACTCTGACAGTGACCGTGCTGAGGGATTCGACCGGAGATAACTGGATGTCAGGTATTGGAGATGAACAGGATAGGACGGGCCGACAGCCCATTGAGCTCCTTTTTCTAATACTCAGATTCTTACCATTCTTCGGGAGTCGCCCGAGTCGAACCAAGGTTTTTGAAGACGTGCAGTATGTTGACAGGAAACTCTTTCATATTTAAGCTGCGCCACACCGTGGACTTTCAAATCTCGATGACCTTGCCCGCACCGGGATTCAGAGGCGTCGGTGGTCAATGAAGCCGCGCTGAAGACAGGACAGGAATCGATTTGATGGCTTGGAGTTCAGCAATGGCAAATTCGCTTGGGCATTTTTTCTCGTGTTGTCCTCTACAACTTCCAAGACGACACACTGCCCAATCACGTGGTTGGACCCGTTGAACAGGAACGGTAACTTTAAGTTTAAGGACTGTTCGTCGTCTACTGCGACGCTCGCAACATCGCTGCCGGTTATTGAGATTGCAAACACCAAGACTTTGTCGGCGCCAATCATCATAATGCCGCCTGAGGAAAGCGCTATTACCATCCCAGACTCCCTGCAGTCGTCCAGTGATATCCGTCGTGGTTCTGCGGAATCTTCTTCGTCAAGCCTTGCACAAATGAAACCCTCCTTTTACAGGATCAGTCCATCGGGCGAGGACGTACCAACGTCCTCCAAGTCGGCGGCTCGCAGCGGTGTAGTACCCAGGGAGAACAGGTCGGTGTTCACGGTTGCTGATGACGTTCATGTGGCATATGAGACTCGTCGTCCTTCCCCACCGTCGCAGCTTCCCATCTCAGAGTTGCCTGTCGAAATCATCCTCCATTGTTTCTCACTCATGCCACTCAAATCTCTCATCCTATCTCAGACCGTATGCAAATCATGGCGCCATCTGGTCCCACACGCTAATTTACTCCCAAACCGCCGTCGCCTTCTCGAGCTGTACGACACCATCATCAATTCTCCTCATTTCCTACAGTCGCGGCCATGGACCATTGACAATCTCACACCATTTGATCGCCAAGCATACCTCGATGCTCTTTTAGCACAGTACACTAATCTCCCCGAAGACTTTTGCTGTGGATTCTTGAATGGCCTGCCCGCGCCGTCATCCGGTGTATGTGGCCAGGCCTCCCATACGTGGATTGCAAAACGTCCAACATCGAGCGCGAGCAGGGTGTCAATTTCCTTGCCCGCTCATCTCCAGAGGTATCTGCGGTCGTCTACAAAAAGTGGACCCCGGATGTTGAATTCATCCCCGCATTTCTGGTATGGAGAACATTCGCGAAGTCGGTCTGGTTGGTGCTGCACCCTGAGGGCCGCCCTAATATATTCGGCCGCGTCTTCGTTCTTGACACCATGTTTCATCCCAACGAGATACCTTTCATTCGTCCTGAAGATGAAGATAAAGTATATTGGGGCGGACATTTTGACGACTTTGGGTCTTTCCAGACTGGATCGCCTATCAGCACTTCTTATGGCAGCGTTGGGGAGGAGGCAGTCGCCCCGTATCGCAGAGAGTTCATCCTCATGCCGATATCCCTGTTCAGCGTACCAACAACGATTTCCTTGATGGGAGTTACCAAGATATACCTGCTCCTCCTGGAATAGACGGCACGAATCCCATTTCAGCAACGTTGCGGAGAGATTGGTCGCCCCCGGCTATCATTAGTGGCTTTGGATGAGATTTATATGTGCGTAATCCACTTCATCAATAATTCGTAACCCAAAGATTCCTTTCCACGTTCTTGGTTTCCACTAGCCGCGTCCACGTCTCTCAAGTCGAGATGCGTCTCGAGGATCGTGCCCGTCGTTGCTACCGCCACCTGTCGTCTGTTGTTCAGCGCCGCAAGTATCGTCTAGATGCGGAACGAATTGAATGACCCCTGCTGTAGATCTGTCGTTGGCTCCAATGAAGCTTAAAGTTGTTTGATGCAGGTAGTGCAATAACTATCAGAAATGTAATGTCCAGAGTATGTATGAACAAAAAGACAGTGTAGATACGGCTAGAGAAACATGGGTGCCAACAGCGACGGACAGAAGCCCGAGAGTCGCGAAAAGATAGGTGACAGTAGTACATTGATATTGGTACACAGTACTCTACATGAGTACAAAGAAGAAAAAAGAGAAAAGAAGATATTTAAAAGGTGTATACGTTCGCAATGAAACTGGTAGGTCAAAAGAGACGGAGGAAGAGAAGGAAGAAAACATGAACACATGATGGAAGTCGTGAATGATATGATATAATGTGATATGTGGGTGATGCATGAAAGAATTGATATATGGGCTATGTAAACAACAGAAGGAACGGAAATAAAATAAGAAGGGAAAAAGAAAGAAAGACCAACAGGAATCGAGAACAGAAGGGCAAAAAATGGATGGATGAACGAGGAGGTCGTGCGCTACACCAACCGAGCCGTAGAGGGATGGAAGATGAGTCGAGTCGAGTCGAGTAGGGCTTGACATGAGTTGAAATAAATATGCCGATAATGCAAGTGGTGATGCTTGTGGACAACAAGAGAGCGATGGATGGTATTGGATTCGGATGAGACGAGGGACTGTGATCCAGAGGAGGCAATGATGGTTGTGGCAGTGGCGCAGGAGAGGAGAATGAAGCAAGTAAATAAAAGAACAAAATCGAGAAGAGAAGAAAAGTGAGTAAACCAAGAAAAGATCGCATCCAACATCCTATCCTACAACAAAGGGAAAAAAAAAAGAAAAAAGAGTAAAGAAAACCAAGTCCCTGAGTATACATCGAGGCGATGCGAAGGAAGTCATCCCTTCAGCACCGCGTCAGCGTCGAAGTGGAAATCCTTCGACGGTCTGCACGGCGACAGAGATGCTATTGTTGTTATCGTTTGTCGGTTGTCGTTTGTCGCCGTATCCTGAGCTCTGCTCCTCCTAATCAATACATCTTCTTCAGACAGTCAACTCGCAGGTCGAATAAACCCACAAGCTCGCGAGATCCAGCCAAGCTCAACCCCATCTCAATCCATATCCATATCAAGGTCCATCTCCATCCCGTCCCACTCCTCTCCTCCTTACCCATCCTCTGCGTATCTTTCTCTTCCTCCTCCTCTTCTTCGTCCTCATCCTCCTCCCTAACACTAAACCCAACGCTCATCTCATCTTCCTCCCTCTTCATGCCCACACCACGCCTTGCGCCATATCCATGACCACCATGGTGCCCATACCCACCGAACCCATATCCAGGACTATGGCTCATCGACATCGCAGGGTACCCAGGATACGCGGCATACGCGCCGCCCTTGCCACCAGCACCACCATTATCAGAAGCAGATGCCACCCGAACATCAACGTCCTCGTCCATGCCTTCGACGTCAACATCAATATCCAAGCTCTCGTCGCTCCTGCTCCCACTCCCACTCCTCGACCTGGACCGGCTAGCAGACGCCGATCGGCTCCTAGGCGACGAGAGCGACAACGAACCAGAATAGGACGCCGAGCGCAAAGACGAGCTCGGGATCGGGAAGGACCAACCGCCACTTTCCCCAGCAGCGCTACCCGCACTCGCACCGTTGCCATTTCCGATAACAGCATGCCTACGCCCATCCCCATTCGGAGCCCCCACAGCAGTAGAAGTAGGTGAAGTAGAAGTAGTAGGCGAAGGCGCAGTGGGCACGCCCAACAACCCCGGCCGGACCTGCGTCACCTTGACAGGCACCGCCGCCGCAGGCAATGCATAATCATGCATCCTCGGCCCAGAAGGGCGCCCGAGCTCGAAATGGGGATCGGGTGCGGGTGCAAGGCGTACGTCGTCGTCGTCGGCCTAGCAATCTGCTGCTGCTGTTGGTGGGCATAATGTGCATGCCCGATGGAGCCAAACGCTGGCATAGAGCCCGAGATCAAAGAGGTGGATGGCGCCGGAGCCAAAGTGGGATACTCGTTCGAAGCAGCGGTGGAACTGTTGGCGACAGCAGCACCAACTGGTTCCGCCTTAGGCAAGGACCCTCCAGACAAAAACGACGGCCATTCGGAGCGATCGTCTGGAAGAGACGTGGAGCTAGTGCCCATAAACGACAGAATAGCGGCAGCCTGAGAGATGTCGGTCGTTGTCAGTGTCATGATGAACTAACCATTGAATCCATCAAACGAACCTCCAGCAACTGCACCTGCTGGTGTTTGCTCAACACAAACTTGGACGCCTCGCGCCACTGGCGGGTGTGTTCCCATCGATGCTTGTTTAAACAGTTCGGGTGGCGATAGATCTGTACATATATAAAAATTAACGTATATACTTGAAAAATGGGAAAAGGAACGGAAGGACCGAAAAAAGGTAAAGATGAAGAAGAAACGGGAATGGTCATAGGAGAAGAACGTCGAAAAGTTTCGAACGAACGCCATAAAGCGACGAACAGTCCTTTAAAGAAGAGAAGGCGGAGCAAAAGCAAATATATGCGCCCCAAACCACCGGTTCGCAACGAAGAAACATCACGAAAGATGGACACAAACGTCGCAAGCCCAAATTTTGTGGGAGGCACTTCAAGCACCCTGTGTAGTCGTAGTGTTTGGCACTCCACAACCCAATCAGCCCCACCTGCCACACTGCGCACTCACAACAGCCCCAGAGCCCCAGCCAGACAAGAAAACGGAGGAAGGATGAACGAATCAAGAATTCAGCCGAAGCCCACCAAAGCAGTCCCAAACCATCTACAACCAAAGAAAGCCATAAAAAAAAGACTTATATGCACCCAACCAACGACACACCCAACACCAATGTCCACAAACGAGATCACGCAACACATATCTGAAGCCTCCGACACCGAATGGGACCACGGAGGGCCGTACGTTACGCGCATGAAAGCAAAGGAAGGAAGAGAGACGACGGAAAATGAAGATATATGCGCCCATTCTGCAACGTCCAGAGAACCTCCAATTCAGGCCAAGCCCGCAATCCAATCTGGGTCGTCTGAACAACCACAGGTCTCGCTCGCCCCCAAAAGTCTCCAAGGCTCGGCCAAAAAAATAGCACCCAAAAAAAATGAAAACCCACCTTGGCACAACTCTCACACTTATAATCCACACCCCTCTTCTTCGTCTTGCCTCCCGAACCCACACTGCCAGAAATCGGTATCGGCGTCGTACCCTTATCTCCCTCCGCATCTCCCTCAACCCCACCACCCTCCGCCTTCCCACCATCATCAGAACCCGAGGCAGGAGCAATAGGAATGGGAATCGGGACCCCAGGCGCCGACTCCCCCAGCACGATCGCCACCCCCGACCCTGCCGAGGCAGCAGGCTTGGGCGCCAGGGGCGAATACCGTACGTCTGGGAATACGATAGGAGGAAAGCGAGTGACTGTGCCCGTGGCATGGCCAAGGAATGCGGGTGGCCCACGACTGGCCTAATGACTGGGGGTGCACGTGCCCGAGGGTGGTGAGGAAGAGAGGGAAGAGAGGCGAGGGAGAGCGCTGCGCTTGATGTGGGCGTGGGTACGAGTCTGTGGAGGTGGGAGGAGGGGGGTCAGCCGTGCGTTTTTGGGGTGAACAAAGGAGAGGAAGGGATGGACAAGGTGTGGGGATAAGTGCCAGCGACCAGGGTGAACAATCAAGAAATAAAACGAAAATAAAATAAAAGAAATAGAAACGAGAAATGGTAATGTGATTGTGAATCGTGAAATAGCCAAAGAACGAAGACATCGATCAGACATCAATCCATTCAGGATTCGTTCATGTCCCCGGGAAGGACGCCAACGATTGGCTGGCTAATCAACACACTCCCTCCCCCAATCCAAAAATATAGAAAAAAGTGCGAAACCAAAAAAAAAATAAGCACATGGGAGAGGCGGGTCAGGCGGGCTGACACCACCACCATCACGCAAAAGAGACCGCAAGCCAAAAAGATAAGCGAAACATCGACGCTGACGCTTACACAGACAGGTCGAATGATCGTTGACCTGCGTGGCGTGCTGATCAAAATGATCCCAAAAAAAATGGAACAAGGCTGCCCGATTGCGTCTCCGAGTGGAAATTCAATGCATAGACATGCACGACGAAGACAAAGAAGAGATATGTAACGTTCCATGCCAGCAAGGAATTTTAGTCAGGAAGGAAGGAAGAAAAGCCGAGGCTCAAGCAGGAAAGACGAACGATCCCGAAAAGGCAATGCTGTGCACAGAAATTACGCGAAGCAAGTAGCAGCAGCACGGACAACGACGGGAAAGTTGAACAAGGTGCAGGGAGGGAAACCCACGAAACGAAAGGCAGGTGACGGAAGAGACCAAACAGAGAACGAGAAGAGAGGGAGAAAGGATACGAACATAGGCCTGGTCGACGCCTCGCGGGCATCACTGAGTCTCCTCCTCGTCTTGCCCGTAGACCCAAGCCGGCGGTGGTGCTTCCCATTCGCTGCCGCCGCAATCGTCGGCACCGCTATCGTCGGCACCTATCGTCTCGCTGTCGTCATCGTAGTAGCCGTTGTCGTCGTCGAACTCACACTGCTCGAAGTGGGTATAATAGCTGCGGTGGCGGTAGAGTTAAGCAGAGCAGCCCAGGTCAGTGCCGGTACTGGGCTTCGAGAGGGAGGAAGCGCCTGCTGCGGCGATGCTGAGTGAGAGAAGGCTGGTGATAGCATCTGATTGCTAGAGAAAAAGAAAGGTTAGCTCGATACACAAACTCGCTGCAGAGCAGTAAGGAGAGGTGGGAATGGCAACACATAGTTCATTCGAAGAGATAGAGGACAACGTACTGTAAGCGGGGGAGGACGGACGGGAGCGGGGCTGTTGGGACTAGGTTCGACCGCTGCCATGACTGCTGCTGGTGGAAGAAAGTGGAGGCGTAAAAATTTAAATTCTGCGCCGAGTCACGTCGTCGCTCGGTGTCGTCGGTGTCTGAATCGCCGGGAGTGGGAGTTGGCACAATTTACAAGTAATTCGATGGGGTGTATGTGTCGAGACGTGGGTGTGTACAAAGTAATACAAGAGAGAAAAGTTCAAAAGCACATAGTGAAAGAGTCGAAAGAGCGATCGGCAGCTGCCACTTGCCAAGTACCCAGGCTTAGCTAAACTTTTCCATTGTTTTCATATCCGACGCTTCCCTTTTTGGTTTCTGCCTCCAATCTTCCAATGAGTGCCTTTTCTGGGCACCTCTTATCCAGCTGCACTCTGGATTTCCTTCCATCCCACAGCACTCGCCCAAAAATCTCATCCCACAAATTTAAAAAAAAGTCTCTCCCAGTCCCACCGGTATCATCATATATACCCGCATCATGATCAACTTTAGACCCCAACGCTCCGCTGCTTTATATCCATATCGCGCCATAGCGACTCATGCCGCTGTCATTTTGGATTTTCTGACGGGGATCATTTCGTCAATCGTCGGGTCTTTCCAGCTGCCATATCTCAGACTCTGCGGACTACCTCTCTCCTCGACTGCGCAAGACTCATCGTCGTCACCGCTCCGCTTGTATTCCGGGCTCACCGACTCGGCGCGTTACGTATCCGTATCCGGCTTTCGCTAATTGAGACGCGCATGCATATATGACACACCTGCATTACATACAGACAGGCATCCAGATAGAACGATCCGGAGAATATCCCTCTTGTCTCGTCATTATCTCCCCCCGCCCCGACGAAGCTCGAAAATGCTGCACACAAATGCCGGCTTTTATCCACATCGCCATCCTCGGTCCGTCCACGGCAAATTACCTACCTATCCTCAAGTTCGTTGTCAGGCATTCATAGGCTCGCATGCCCGGGTCCTAACTGTCCTCGTCGAACCCCGTTTTGAGAACGCTCAGAACCACGGACGCATGACCGGCTATAGGTATAAATAATAATAATATCGCCTCTCCAATCCCGACGTAACCTCGTCTTCGACTTGGCCTATAATTAAACTGGGAGATTCCAATTGGGGACCACGTCAGTGAGTAATGATAAACTACCCTCGGCCTACCATAGCAATGCTCAGCGCTCAGGAACGAAACTGTGTATATAGACCGTCCATACATATGGTCACGGCGTGGCGGTTCTCGCAACTTGGCAACTTAGCTTGTTTGCGGTTATGCGGAGAAGGGACACAGATAACATGACACCTCGAGCTCCAAGAATAGATCTGCACAGGCCTATGGTACGCCGTGCAGCGCACAGTATGGAGTCGCGTACGTACGCTCGGCCACCTCCATCCCATTGTTTGCGGCCGTTCCTCGTACGCACATATTTGCTTGTGCCCGTAGAGTCCACGACGTTGACGTCACTATGTCGATGCGTATCATGGTATGTATATCTATATCTCCCGCTGCGCAATGAGCGACGGCACTTCGAGTCGATTTATCAATACTTAGTACAGTCGAACCTCTCATAATAAAACCCATAACCCCTTATATCCCATAGCTGTATGTGTCCACCAACTTGTATCTGTCCACCAACTTGATTCGCGGGGATTTGCATACCATAACCCATAGGTCCGCAATATCCCATATCCCATACCCCCGCCGGGCAAAACCGATAAGTAGCATGAATCTGTTCTCCATTGTCCATAATTTCTTCGAAGATTTTTCTAATCTATTTTTAGCCTACCTCTCGAAGCCCATAACCCCTCAAGCTTCAAGGCCTCAAGGCCTCATAACCCATAGCCTGGGGTGTCCACAGAGGGGTATGGGTTATGAGAGGTTCGACTGTACATCGATCTCGTCACCCAACACGCTCTACCCAATCTTAGTTTCGAAACTAAAAAACCGAAGCTGGGGCGAGCGCCCGGTCGCAGATGGACGTTAACTGGGCCTGGCTGGAGGTTCAAAACGTTCAATATCAATTACTCGATACATTTGAACATATCTTTGGCTCATGAGCTGCTCGAAACTTTGGATAAGGCCCACGTGATTAGGCGCCACGCACACAACTTGAACTTCAAGTTGAACACGAAAAACAAAGCTCACAGGCCACAGCCCCCACACGATGATCATCGATCAGTACGCATGTCCATCTATCGCATCTACCGCTGTCTTTAAAAGCCACCACTTTTCCCCTCTCCGAATCTCCTCTCCATGATAGATTACTTCGACGCCGAGCAATCTCAGATTGCGCACATGGTCCATTGTAACTCCTCAACACCCAGAGTCGAGCTCGAGCTGAAAACTTTCAGTAGGAGCCATACGGAGCATGCACTCAGCCATCTGCGTTATTGCATCCCCCCCCCCAACTTCAAATGCGATCCGAGGACGGCGAATCGTTTGAGACGGATCTGGGCTCCTCTTGCGTAGGAGCGCAGTAATTCGTCATCGAGCGCGTTAACGACCTGGTGCGCAAGATTTTCATTTTCCAACCTGTGCACCGTGATGCTCTCAAGGAAGGGAAATGGAGGGCCTCGTGAACGACCAGGCTGAACTCCCAATAATCACTCCCAGGTCGTTCGCGAAAGATGGGCTTCCGTGAGCGCTAGACGGCGCAAGTTTGGTGCATGTCGGGCGAGTTTCTCGAGCCCTGTAGCTACGAGCGGTGAGTAAGACTCTATCCATCCGTCTTCGTCGTCGTCTTCTTCGCGAGAGCCATCGAGATGGAGGTTTTCCAATGAAGGCACGTCGAGAAAGTGCAGCAAATCAAGGCCGATCCCCGGAACAGTCACGGCCAGGGACGTTAGGGCTGTCAGAGGTATTGGGAGACGATTGGTGAAATCAGTATATCGATCGGGCTCCGATTCCTGCTCTGGGCTTTTGAACCAGAACGTTTTAATATGCGGGGTCTGCCAAAGGAAAGGAATGGTACACGAAAAATGCAAACCAATGCCGGCCCAAAATCCAGTTCCATCTAGAGCCAGTGTTTGGAGGTGGGAAAGGGGTTTTTGCAGGTCCTCGGGTAGACAGTCGGGGAGCGGAAGTACGAGCGTGTGCAATGAGGGGAATGTATTGCTTGCAATTGCGTCTTGGAGGATTTCCGCAGGGTCGACATATGTTCGACGTTGATTTAACAATACGCGTCCGCAAGGCACGACCGGGGCTGGTTCGGTGCAAATGACTAGCTTGTGTAAATGCGGAAATTTGGCGCCAACTGGCGTAAGAAGGTGACGCAAGATTAAAGCTGCTCGCGTAGATGTGTCCGTGTCGATATCCAAGCTACGGAATTGCAGCCGATGCTGAGCCAATACCTCCCATAAACCGTTCTTAGGAATCTTAGCTTTGGTGAAGTCGCCCTCGTCTGCATGCCAGTGGACGCTAACGGAGAGCGGCAAATTTCGAGCGCGTGCGAGACGGATTTGAAGAAAGTTGCAGCCCTCGGGTGTAAATTGCTGTGGCCCAAGGCGAATTGAGGTCCATAACGAGGGGATCCGGTACACGATTTCGGAAATGGAACGACATAGAGACGTTGATACAGCTGTCTCGCCTGATGTTGCGAATATTTCCATCAATATTTCGACTGGATAATCAAGGAGCGCCAGAGGCGAAGTTCGAGTCATTGGCAGAGTACGATCGATAGTAAGAGCTGCTTGGAAAATTATCATCCATGCATTTTATACAGTGCGACTCTGCTGTTATGACTGGACTCACTTGGTTAAGTTTTTGGGAGAGGGGGCTGGACGATTCGGTAAGAGAGCAAATCCGTGTCATTCTTATTGTTAAATAATGCTGTGTACTACGTACTAGTACGTCCACATAGAACAATGAATTCCTTCAAATCAGAATGTTCTGTCAAAGTTGAACGTTGAACAAACGCTCCACTTTGTGGACGTTACAGCTAATTAATTATCGATAGACCCCAAGATACAGGGTCTTGCATAAAAACGTAGAGTCAATCATTCTCAGAGGTCTGTTTGTACAGCTTTGTGTAGGTATAAAAAACGGATATCACGCTTTCCCGCTGCAGCAACTTTGTGACTGATGGGTGACAAGTAGACTCGTGACCAGCCTTATATGAGAAAACCCTCGATATAAGGACTGGAAAACCGGGACTTCCCGGCTCTTGTCGCGCGCTATGATCGAAAGTGGGCTTTCGGACATCACCGACCGCCCTTTTTAAGGCAAAGACCTCGAAAAGGAAGGTACGTTTTGGCAGAGCGCGTCGACGGCGGTCGTCCTTGCTTGCTTGCTTCCCTCATCTACACTCACTTCTGCTTTATCTGATACCTCCCTTTCCGTGTCAAACTCTCCTCAAGCCAACAATAAACTGTGCCAGTGGCGACCTCGACGACAATGAGCTTTGCTTTGCCAGGAACTTTGGCCGAAGACAAGCTGCTGAGAAGATCACAACGCGAATCAACTTTCCAGAGCTCGAACATCCAGAAGACACGTCTTTCCGAATGGGACCTCAGCATATCCAACACTGCTCCTCTACCGGGTCCAGGTTCGACATCAATTGCATATGGAATGCCGACTCCGCAGACACCGTTGAATATGCTGGATTTTGGGTACATCAGCAAACCTTGATTTTTCCCATAGCCTGTCATAGTGTTCCTTTTGCGGCCATAGTATCCCATAGTGCCATAGCAATGACAGGGCGCTACGTAGCACTTTAGCATGCTATGCCCCTTACTCAAATATCTATACAGTCGTTTCCAGTATCGTAAGATCGACTACAGAGCATTATAATAAGAGGCTCTCGCCAAGTAAACAAATTCATGCAACGCGCATATGCTCATGTCCTATCACGTGAGATGTTGATGTCCGCAAATAGAAATTTGTGGACTGAAACGAAATTCAATCTTTCCTTCTCTGAATCTCCCACCATGCACCAGTCCACCGTCAAAGTTGCCCACCAACTTCCACAACATCCTAGAGTGCCATTCACCTCATCCTCCGTTGTACTCTACCCTGTCTGTCGCCATCCCCCTTACACCTTGGTTAACACCCAATAACGTCTCAGTGAAGATCAACATCGTTGCTTCTCCTGTCAGGCAAATACCACCCGTCACCGCGCCATTGCATGGCAAAGGTACGACTAAGGCTCGTACTCATCGCCTCAGTTCCTGCTGACGCCCCATTTAACCCCAGATTCCTGCCATGCAACCATATCTCTCGGTACATGGTACGTGTTCTCCTCTCCTCCTCGCCCTCGAAGACCTTGCGCTGTTGTTATCGACCATAGGATAGGTTTTGAGGCATAGACAGACGAAGAAGGATGAGAATTGGTGTGCATAAGGTTCATTAATGGTCCTGGAGATGGTGTCAAGAACGTCGAAGCCTGACGACGTGGAGAGCTGAGGTTAGGCCTGCATCCCCCAGCTTGTTCGTATGCCTAGCCAGTGACCCGCAAATTAGCACCGCCCACCTTCGATCAACCGGAGAACTGAATTAGCCACCACACGCCCAGTGCATGTCAGCCAATGTACGTTGTCTCTCTCATCACCTCCTCGCACACTGACAACCCAAACTCTCGCCAGTCTCTGCCGGCAACGCCGTATCATATCCGACTGGCTGCTGACCACCTCCGTCCAAGCTGCATCTCGTGCCCGTGGCTTGAGACGAAGGCCTCTGCCTCTCGCAGCTGGTTGAACAACCCATTGCTGAACCCCTCCCATCACTGTGGACGTGGACCTCGGCCCCAGCCCACCATGTCGCCCCTACGAAAGCCACGAGGAACCCCAGAAATGCACGACAAATGACGGTGGCTTGTCGTCGCTACTGCGGGTCACCGGCAAGCCACACGGCCACCGAATGCAGTGACCCCAAACCCGTTCCCAGTTTTATTCCTCGCTATAGCATTACTGACAATGGATTGTGTGTAGACCTCGTCAGCCAGTTCACCAGGTCCTTGCGACGCCGATGCCAGGCCCACTCGCTCCACCGCCTACTGCGTTCGTGCCTGCCCTGCCTCCTGTCCCACGTTTGACGACGGCGCAACAACTCCGTCCCGCAAATATCAACCTCGGTCTTACCGCGACTGCGCAAAAGCACGCTGGCAATGCAAACCTGTCGCACAGACATTGGCTCACGCCAGGGGCTTGTCTGAGTCGAGTACCCCGAGCGGAGGGGCACGAGAAGAGGAAGAAGACCACCGGGTAAGTGGCAACCCACCCCCTACATTGCTGCTAACCCCCAATATCCACTTTTCATGCAAAAACTGCCCCTCCAGCTACCGAAACAGCATGACAACACCCCCAACATCCCCAAAACAGTGCAGCGGTGACGCGATAGGGCCCGGTGACGAGGGGAGAGCCACCAGGTACATGGGAACCCACTTTGTATGATGTAGCTAACCCCCAACCCCCGTTTTCAGCAGCAGGCAGGGCTTGAGGCAATTTCCTTGCCCTTTCTCTTCTGCGCTAATGTGTGACGCTCGACACTCAACCGACCACTGGCACAGCCCATCTGCACCTAAACGGCCACCGAAGCCAGAACAACACACCAACACCGCACGAACGCACCCGTATCGGTGTTGCTCAGTGGTGCCGCAATAATGAGTGCGCTGGTGGTCTCGACTGATGTACTAACCCCACGGCTGCCGCGTTGACTATGCAGGCTAGTATTTAAATATGTATTCGGTAGTTCAAATATATTACTACACTGTTAGCTATCATTTAGAGAACTGCAAGTCTAATATGCTATGATTGAGTGCAAAAGGCCCTGCAGAGGAAGCCCAGCATACTGCTGTGAAGAGATGACGTGATGCTACATAGCAATCCATAGCACGCCATAGTGCCCAGCCCCGTCTATATATAAACGTGAGAACGCTATGTAAAACTACAGATTCGGTACCCTATGCTATGAGACTATGGCACTATATAGTGCTCGGCAGCACTCTGCCGCGTCCCCCGGGTTTGCTGATGTATGTGATGGAGTCGGACTAGGGCAGCCAACAATGTAGTGGATGGGGCAGATTGGACGCCTTCTGGAGACTCCTTTCCACTGTAACTATATCATGAGAAATCTGTTGCCAATGTTTGACTGTTCAACGTCATCTTCTGTGTGTTTTCCTGTCAGGAATCCGTCCTTCGTTCACGGTTCACCATTCTCATTATCTCAAATTCCGTGAGTATGAAGATATTGAAGCCATCCCTCGAGAGTTGGACCATATTCTGTAGCATAAAATTGAAAGAAAGGACTACATGTGAAGGTAGGGAATGAAAACGGACAACGCGAACGCGAGATGCGAGTTCACTCTCGACGAATCGTACCTTCCTTTTCGAGGTCTTTGCCTTAAAAAGGAGCGTCGGACATGTCGGAACAATTCATTCTCGATCATAGCGCGCGACAAGAGCCGGCAAGTCCCGCTTTACAGGTCTAGCCATTCTAAGTCTGAGTGAGTAACGAGCGTGACGACAGAATAACGTCTATGTGACGAGGAGAGAAAGCTGTCTTGCAGCTCTAAGTTCCTCACTTCGACAGCAAGACTCGCTCTATCTCATTGCATCGCTCAGCAAGCTTTCACACCGGAAAAATCTCATTTTGAGTCTTTAATCTACGTTACACGTCATTTAATATGCCTGCACAGAACAATCCGCATCAGGCTGTATGCCCCGACTATGCAAGTGAAAATTTCACCGACCGTCGAAATGTTCTCATGCAAGCTGGTATGACCGTGGAACAAGCCGTGGATTTTTTGGCTGGTGCATGGGCAGATGCAAACCAGCTCGAGAAGACTCGCTGGGATGCTGACATTGCCGCCGAGCAGGTGGCGTCGGCTAACAGGGAGCGTGAGAGGGCTGATGCAACCAATGCCGCCGAAGCAGCACAGGCTCTAGAGCAAGAAGCCCTCGAAAAGGAAGAACGTCGAAAGAACAAGGCAAAATACTTGCCGCATTCGTCTGCACCCGTCCCAAGTGGCCTTCCCGTCATCCCCTCGGCCTCGGTGACCGCGAAGTTGAAGAAGGGCGATTTCGTTCCTCTCTACCACTTCACCGCCGCTGGACTCAAGGCAGTCGACCGCAGTGTCTCCTCCGACGACAACAACTATGGAAAGCTCGTCACCGACTCAGAGGGGGCCATTTCTTGGGCGCCAGTTCTCAGTGCCAAGACCGCCCGCGGCGTCTTTCCAGACTCGGAACTCTCGTTCCACGAGTTCTTCACCACCACCCCAAGAATGCTGCAGGCCATGGCGCGCACTGGATGGCCTCAGGAGCGGATCATGATGTTCCACACCTTCTGGACCAACATCCAGATGCATCCTATGTGGTCGTCGCTCGACGATCGTGACCAGCGGGCCCTGATGCTCTATCAGGACGAGCAGCGACAGCTGTGGCACACGGCAGCTGCGTCCGCCACCATTGCGTTCCCCGTGTACTCGCTGGCCGACATCAACGAGGTTGTCCTCACGGAAGCTTGGCGTTGTGTGGATATTCAGCTCACAGATGAGCGTAGGGAGCAGGTTTGTGGTTTAAATTTCCCTTCGGCATATAGCACGAGACTGACTGTTCTTCCTCCTACCCTCTTGCCCCCTCCCTGTGCCCCCCCCCCCCCCCCTTCCTGGTTGCGTTTCTGCGTGGCGTTTATTGCGTTTTGCGTGCGTTGCATGTTGCATGTGTTACGTGTTGCGTGTGTTGCATGTTGCGTGTGTTGTGTGCCCACGTTATTACTTGTGGCTTGCGTGCATGGTGTCTTGCGTCCTTGGCGTCCTTTGCATCCCTGCGTGCATCTGGTAATTAGTACAATGCAGCAGCGTCGAGCCATAAGGACCGCCGCAGCCGTCGTTGCCGTCTCCTGGGCTGCGGGGCGGTCGCCAGCGTTCTGCGTCGCCCGCGCTCAGGTCCAACAGCAACAGGCGGGATTTTTCCCGTGGCGCAGGCTCCAATGGTGCCCGAGTCTGCGCGGTCTGCCTGGGGCGCCAGAACCACAACCTCGCCAAGTGCAGCGAGAGTCGGACATGGGACAAGGCACACGAGACGGTCAGCGAGCGGAGTGCTCGCGGAGAGCTTATCAGCAAGACCACCAGACTCCCCCTCTGTCTCGACTGGCAGATGTCACGGGGGTGTCGCGGCCACCACGATTCTCGCCACAGATGCTCAGGCTGCGATGCCAGCTCTTGCCCTCGCGCGGAGAAGAACTGAGCCCGTCACGCCATACATATGGCGGGCTTGGCAGCATGCACTGGAGGGTACTGGGCTTCTCGCCAAGTATCCCTCTGTGGTGCTGGGGATTCGGGAGGGTTTTTGCGCGGGTTTTCCCACCATCCGGCGCACTCAGACCCCTCCCAACCGCCCCTCCGTGCAGGAGTTTCGCACGCCATTCGACGCTATCATTCGGAGTGAAGTTGACAAGGGTCGCTATGTGGGCCCGTTCACGCGTACGGCTCTCGAGTCCCTCATTGGTCCATTCCAAACATCCCCCTTCTCCATCATTCCGAAGCCCGGACGTGTCGACAAGTACAGGATCATTCAGAACTTCTCTTTTCCCATCACTCCTTCCCTCGCCTATCCTAGCGCTTGTGTCAACTCTGCGATTCTCGCCAGCAATTTTCCGTGCACTTGGGGCACCTTCCAGGTCACCTGCGCCGTCTTGGCGTCCCTTCCTCCAGGCTCACAAGCAGCAGTACGTGATGTCTCTGAGGCCTACTGCACTGTTCCGCTCCACCACTCTCAATGGCCAGCTGGTGTCGCTCAAACAGGGGATGATGTATTTTGGGCGGACCTCTGCGCTGCGTTTGGGGCACGCCCTTCTGGTGGTATCTATGGGCTGCTCGGCGATGCTGCTACGGACTTGTTCCATGCTCGCGGGATGGGTCCTCTCCTCAAGTGGGTTGATGACTACATCTTTTTCCGCATCCTCGTGCATCATCTGGCAGCCTACAACCAGTCTCGGGAATTTTTCCGGCGTCTGGTGGCCCAGCAGGGTAGCTCCTCCTCAGGAGGTCGGATCTGGTATGGTGAAGGTGTGGGCAAGGACGGCCTTGGTTTTGAGTCTGTGGAAGACTTTGTCCACCCATTACTCGATCTTACCAGTGCGAGTCCTCGCGAGGACGGAATTTTCGCCTACAACTTCAGCGACATTGACCAGCTGTCCACGGAGCTCGGCATTCCATGGGAGAAGTCAAAGGACACTCCGTTTGGCTCCGTTGTCACCTACATTGGGTTACTCTGGGACCTGGACCGCCGAACGGTGGGGCTGGCTGCTGCGAAGCGCCAGAAATACTTGGCGGGTATCGTGGAGTGGCAGGGCCGTGCCACACATTGTCTCGAGGATGTCCAGCGCATCTATGGGCGCTTATTGCATGCCACGCTGGCAATCCCATCGGGGCGTGCCCGCCTGGTCGGCTTGGAGTCGATGCTCGGTGCTTTTGCTGACAAGCCTCTTGTTCGCCGACACGCCGACAAGTGCATTGCCACCGACCTCTCCTGGTGGGCTGACCGCCTTGAGCGCCCCATCCTTGAGCGCCCCATCCCCTATGTCATCGACGTCATTGACTATGGTGCCTTCTCTGATGCCAGCTCCGAAATTGGCATTGCCATTGTCGTCAGAGGGCGCTGGAGGGCCTGGCGTCTTCTCCCTGGGTGGAAGACCCTCAACGGAGTCCGCGATATTGCCTGGGCAGAAGCCATTGGCTTCGAACTCTTGGTTGACACCGTCCTATGTATCGCCAATGCTGGCGAGCATGTCCGACTATACGGTGACAACACGGGCGTCGTCGAGGGATGGTGGAATGGGTGCAGTCGCAACAGGCAGGTCAATAGCATCTTTAAGTGTATCCACGACAAGCTGGAGCAGCGTGGGGCGGTGGGCACCATACACACGTCCTACGTGCGCAGCAAAGCTAACCCCGCTGACGCCCCATCCCGAGGCATCCTTGGATCCAATTCCCAGCTCCTCCCTGCCTTGCCAATTCCAGCCTGTGCTGATGGGTTCCTCATCGACGCCCTCGAGCCGCTCACTGCAGCTGAGGTCCGCATCCAACGTAACGGCACTCATCGCCCAGCCCTCGCGCGCCAGCAGCCACCCCGGGCCCATGCTGATGAATTCAATGCCTCCCACTTTAACGAGTTTGAGTGGGCTGCTCGCCCCGAGTGGGCTGGTTTCGGCGACGCCGAGGACACGTTTTAATGCAGCAATCCCTGTGACTTCCCTGCAGAACTCTCCAGCGAAGAGGTATCGCGAGGGTCTGGTACCCACGCCGTCACAGAGACGCCCGCACTGTGCATCGCAGGATCGCCTACGCCTCTGGCTTCCCTCACCGCCTCCTGGTGGGGTAGCAACTGGCTATGCCCCTTCAACTCCTGAGGCAGCAGCGCGCATACTCGACCTCATCAGCAGTGCTTGGGCACCCGGGACCAAGTCTGGCTATGGCACGGGTCTATTGGTGTTTCATGTTTTCTGTGACCAGAAGACACCACCTGTCCCTGAGCACCTGCGTGGCCCAGCAAGTGACCTCCTGGTGCTGGAGTTCATCGCCTGTTGCGCAGGCACGCAACGTGGCAAAACCCTCTCCAACTACGCATATGGTGTCAAAGCATGGCATACTGTGCATGGGATGGGTTGGGTCCTTGACGAGACTCGCCTCAAGGCAGCTCTAACAGCTGCTGAGCGGGTTGCGCCGCCGTCGTCGAAGCGTGCTAAACGCCCACCTCTGTTGCTCGAAACCCTGTCGGAGATTCATGCGCGCCTCGACCTAACCCTTCCACTCGACGCTGCTGTCTTCGCGTGTCTCACGACGACGTTCTGGGCTGCTGCCCGTCTGGGCGAGTTTACGGTGCCCTCGCTAAAGGCATTTGACCCCACAATCCACGTCAAGCCCTCGGATGTTTCAGTTAGTACCTCTGGTCCTCCAGTTACCACAATCCACGTCCCTTGGACCAAAGTGGCAAAGGAGGCAGGAGAAGATGTACACTGGGCCCCCCAGGATGTCTGCGATCCAGACGCTGCACTAAAAAATCACCTCGCGGTGAATGCGCCTGCTCCAGGCGCCCATTTATTCTCGTACCGACACACTGACGGACGAATTCGGCCCATGACAAGGCCCAATTTCTCCGGTGTGGCGTGCTGGCAGCCCGCGCCGCGAGTCTGAACCCTGTAGCACCACATTCCGCAGTCGTAGCACCCCACACATCCATACCACACTGCCACTACCACCCAGCCCAGCCCGAGCCAGCTCGACTCCATCCGAGCGTTCCACCACCCCTCCAGCGTCTCAACGTGGCCATGGCGGGGGCAGAGGGTTGGACGAACATACAGGGGCACAGCATACGCATCGGCAGTGTCCTCGAGTACCTACTGCGGGGTGTATCCTTCGAGGTCGTTAAGGTCCATGGTCATTGGTCAAGCAACACATTTCTGTTGTACCTCCGCCAGCATGCGGACATCTTGGCACCGTACATCCAAAATTCTCCTGTGCTTGAGGAGTTCTGGCGTCGCACATTGCCTCCAGTGCGTTAATTCCTGTGAGTAGCCGTCTCCTATTGTCTTGGGGTTTTTACACGATCTCGTAAAATGCGTCATCGAGCTCCTAACAGTTGGGTGATTTTAACTCATCGCTCTCATCCAATAGGTTCCTTTTGTTCTCCGGAGCCAGCCCAGGCGTGCGTCTCGAGATCAAAGAGTGTGCAGGCAGCAGCAACGGGCGTGTGCGCGCTTTCTTGCCCCGGCCCACTCTTTCCCCCAAAACCTTGGTACAGCCATCTCGCGAGTCGCAGGTGACCGTGCCAAGGAGCGTATAAAATTTAGACATGCGTACAAAATTGTATATGGGGGTGGGCAGCAGCCCACCTCTTTTGCCGTGAAGTTTGACCTGAGCAACATAGACTAGTATCGTGAGGTTTCTCACATACTCGGACCAGTCACAGGTCTAGGTGACAAGATCATCAATCTTTCTTTTTTTGGTGGGTGGCAACGCTCTACAAACAAATGCGTAGTGAATGATTGACTCTACGTTTTTATGCAAGACCCTGTAGACCCACTTCGCAAATAAAGCGCTCAGCGCCTTTGTTTAATGTGCAAATAAAACTAACCTGATTTGGCACAGTGCCGGAGATGCCGTTCGAAGCCGGAAAGATGAGAGCTGTTTGTTGAGCCCAACTAAACAAAGGCGCTGAGCGCTTTATTTGCGAAGTGGGTCTATCGATAATTAATTAGCTGTAACCCCAAACTTGGACTGTTAGGCTGATCAACTGGGGTTCAAAATTAAATCAGCTTCAGATGCTCGCCGGCAGATTGCTGCGAATGCAAACATGACCGTGTTGGCATGTACTGTGGATATCCGGGTCCATGGGTATGAGCGACATCATTTCGAGTCATTGAGAACACCTTCATACACCTTCACATCCATCCACTGTAACATGATATCAGGACTGAGGAGGATGTCCCGCCCCTCTGCCATCGACTCTTTCCCCGTCCCGACATTATTGCACAACCTGCGTAGCTCATACATTCCTATTCCTTTCCTGCCTGCCAGCCAGCCTTCCTCTATGCTTAATCACGTAGCCAGTCGACATAAATACCGGTTTTTATCCACTCTGCAGACTGCCATTCTCGGTCCATTCACGGCAAATTACCTACCTATGCTCTTTGTTGTCAGACACTCATAGGCTCGCACATCCAGGCCTTAACTGCCCTCGTCGAACCCCGTTTTGAGGACGCTCGGAACCACGGACGTATGACCATAATTATCACCTCTCCAATCCCGACACACTTCACATGCATATTTCTTCGACTTAAACTTGCATCACGTTTGACTATTATACCCATTGCAATACTCTTTGTCGAATTTATATATAGGCTGCGTTTTTGGAATGAGTGGATAGAGATAACGGGAGAATGACTCCCTGATTTCTGTCCTGATTATTTTCAACAGGACCCTGCCTATTATTCAATAGGTTTCTTGAGGATCTGGGACCTTGGGTGTCTTGACTTTTTATGGTGTTTGAATGTAGCTGCTCTGCGGCTGATCTTCCTAGAGCGACACGGTAAACAATGAGCAGCGACGATATTACCTGTATCATTATGAAGCTGTAAGTAGTGGATAATATTGTGCGATAGGAAACCGAAGCTTACACAAATCTGGGGGATGAGGACGAACGGGATAAGGGACCAAAGAACTACCTCCTCATGAAATTGATTGCTTCCTTGAGTTCCAATCGCATGGAGGACGCTGTATGCCACACTGAACACGACGATCAAACTGGAAGACTCGACACACATGGTTATTATCCTTGTGTAGTTTGAGTTTTGTTTGGGATGGAGGAGGTTGATTTGGCGCAGCCGCCTTTGGATATACCAGAGCCGCGAAACAATTAAGAACGCAAGAACGACGTTCACAAATGCTGTCGAAAAAACCGTCATCTTTGATATGAAGTCTGTTAACGACTTGCTGATTAGCGGGGAGAACAAGAATGTCAGTCCGCTTCCTTAACATGCTCAATTAGCCGTCGATGTCAAAAGTAAGAGTTTCAGGGTATGGACAAACCTGATATTGCCAGGGAAAGCAATGAAAGAATACAAAGTATGGTTGCGCGAGCAAGGCCAGATGATACGCCTTTATACAAGCTTGCGGTGCGCCATATCTATATTTAGTTTCAGTTCTTAAGCTCGAAGAGCTGACGACACCAATCTCACCATCAATCCATCTGCTCCCCAGACCGTAAATGGAAGGGAAAGTGGTGTAGATCCATATAGGTGAAATAGATCATTGCCGGTGGAAAGCCCGACAAGGTCTCTTATCATAGTTATCGTTACTTGAATATATGCCAGAGTTGCGAAGGCGAACATGAGGGCGATATAGACGAGCATGAGGGGTCGCGTACGCCTAGAGTAGCTGTATTCTGTCTTCCAAGTATACTGGAAGCAGTTAAGAGAAAGCGTAATGACGATGCCATACGCAATTCCAGGGATAACGGCGACATAAGTGAAGACTTGGGATGCGAGAACAACGGCGCCTTTGGTGGCACTAGTGGCCATTGAAAATGCGTGGGGCTAAGGACGAGGAAGAAGTTGAAATTGAGCCACAGAGTATTGGACTTCATAAATACATGTATAGATTTACTTCGAGTTGTCATGACCAATAGGTCCTGATACTGTTAATGTGTCCCCTCTCAGGCTGACCGATAAGGCGGGGTGGTATCCAATCATACAAGTCATTCAGGAAGGCGGACCCCAAATCAGCAACCAAAGATTGCAGTGACGCCCTAACGATAACATCAAAGTCTTTCGTTTTATTATATTTACAAGGATGGATAGTCCATTGATGGCGAATTCATCTGTTGGACGCCATTACAGGGCGAGAAAGTCACTCACTGGCAGATAAGATCGTTGATGGACTCAGAATACTCTCACTGTGTCAAAGCTCTCCATTCAGTGGCGCATCTCTTCTTCTCTTCTCTTTGTCAAGGAGAGTTGCTATGATGTGAGATGGTCGAACAAGTCAGAAGAGAGACGGGGGTACTGGGTATTTTATATTTATAGTCATAAGATGGGCGAATTTAGCATGGACCATGCCAACCCCGACATGGTTATTTTCCACAGATGATTTTCAACCTCAGTTAGCGTCAGAGATCACACTCACAGATTTTTTGGAAAATTGGGGATGGATCTTCGTAAATAGCTGTGAGAGACTTGGCAATACAGTCTAGATATTTCTATGTTCCTGAAACAGTATCCACGAGACGTGAAGAACCATTAACATGGGGACTTCGGGCATCTTCTCTGACTTTTTCAACGTTCTCGAAGGAACGCCAGCTCCTCTCAATATCGATTTGAATATCAAGTACTAGATCGCCCTTGCAATAAATTTACAGATGAAGATGGCTCTTTGTCGGGCCACAAGGGGAGCGGACGACCAATGTTTACCCTTCTCTGCGTCTTTTCCTGATGGACCTCCAAAGGATTGAAGGTGCCATCAGCTGTTACTTTGGATCCAATGTACACATTGATGAGGGAGAGAATGCCTAATTATAGATTGTACAACGTCAACTAAGTCATTCGAGAGATTGTATGTGAACGCTTACGCAGATATGGGGGAGAAGAGACAGAGGTATCAAGTATCCCTCACTGCCTCCACCGAAAAACAGGGCAAGATACAATATAGCCACCATGATGATCTCGGGGAAGGACTCGATGCTAAGGAACACGATCCTCGTGTACGGAAACACAGGTCCACCTTCCGCATTTGCATAGTCATCTTTCTGCTGATAGAGAAGTCGAAGAATAATAAGCAGAGCCAGACTGATATTGACGTGGGTGGCGACAGCTATAACGACCGTCGAGCTCTCCAAGGAGAAGCTAGACAGCAGTCGTGGCATAAAAAACAATATCCCAGAAACTAAATACATAGGTCACGGTCGTAATCGTGTAATTGTAGCTTTCGAGGGAAGGATGGTGGCCTTACCTAATGATTCCACTGAGACCAAAGCAAGTATGAAGATTATTCCTGTACGCGATATCCGCGATGAGCCCTGATACAAGGCCGCGCAATGCCAAACCTAAATCTCGAATATTAGCCTTTAACCACTTTGCAAAATGAAAACCAAATAACTCGCCAGAAATGCTTGGGCACCCCATATCGCAAATGGAAGAGACGCGGGACCTCCTAAGGTCCAAATAAACGACGCCGGGTCGGAGGTTGGAAGAATCGATTCCTCGATAATATCTTGAAACGTATGAAAGACGATCGAACGAGTGAATGATAGTTCTTGAATAAAGGCCACAGTGCTCAATGCGAACATGACGGCGCCGTAGAGAAGTAGACATATCTGCACGCGTTTCGAGTAAAGAGAGTGTTTTCTCTTCCAAAGAAGTTGGGAGCAAGCGACGAATAGCATGGCGACAATACCATATGCAACCGCTGAGAGCGAGGTCGCGATCAGTTGTAATTCCAGGGAGTTAAAGGTGTCGAAGGTATTCTTCATGATGACCGAACTGTTAACTGCCATTGGCGCAGTAGGTAGCAGTAAGTTTGAGCGGGAAGCAATGAAATGTGAAAGCAGCCGAGAGCAGCTTTATACGTATGGAAAATTCTCCGTACAAATTATTCCATTCCATTGGACGCCAAAGATAAGCCAATGGAGGGAATAAAGTCCTATACAATTGGATAAGCTATCAGTGTTCCGTTTCAGAAACCAAGAAGCAGATAAATCTGTGAGTAGCAACAATCGAACACTGTTCGAACAGCCTGAGGGGGATGAGACCGCTCAGTCCGACTTCATTATGATGATCTTATCGATGGACTCTGCTGGTAGACGACCGAAAGCCAAATCAAAAATAATCCAGCAACAGCCATCAATATCCTATGAACGTCTGGTCGCCTAGGGTTTGCATAGAGACACAAACTCTGCGAAAAATCTAAGAATACACACACCGTACTATGCAACCAAGAACTTGATATCGCATCTACAGAGTGTCTGAAGTTATATTGCAGCTCAGGGAGGGAATTGTTGAGATCATGGAACTATCTAATCGATCAAGACGTTCAGAGGGAGAACAAATCAACGAACATACGTGATTGGAAGCCTTCCAGCTAAGTATTCCAAATTTGCACGATACTTGAGCGCTTGAGCATGCGACGAGGGTGGCCAGAAGAAGCAAGATAGGTCTAAAAACGAAAGAATAAGGAGAGAAGGTGCACGTCAGGCGCGAGGCCACTGCGCGGTCACCACGGTGCTAAACAATGGCGCATGCGCACTACCAACAAGGATTGGGTCGATGGCTTCGAGATGCAGGTATATGACGTGTTACATGAGGCCTGTCTTCGACTCCGAACGAGTCAGGAGTTGCATTGGGATCATGGTATTACGGTGGTAGCATTGCAAGCGTGGACTCTCTTGGACTTTCGTCGGGGTCAAGGATTCGGAACTCTCCGGCAGTTTTTTCAACGTGAGCCTTTAATTGTGTAAGCACTTAGCTTAGCATTCATCGGAAGAAGACTCCTCTGCTTATGCTGCATCATTTCCCATTTCTCAGTTACATACCCTACCTAGGGTAGTGTGCTCTCACAATCTCTGTCAGTCTATCAGTCCACCGAATTGAGACAAGTTGGTCAGCTTCAACCCTTCGCCGGCAAGAATGCGGTCCATAAATCTACGAACTTGAATTAATGGACTCTTATCCGACTCGGTCCAAGTTGTACTGTATTGTGCACAGCAAGTGCACGGCTCTCCGAGTGCAAAATGGACCTTCCAGAGGAAAACTACGATGAAGATGATGGAATCTAGGTCAAGCATCGACACAGAAATCCACAAGGAGGTAGTTGTAGATCTTCATGGGAACAGATGGCCAAATCCTGCCCCAATCATGTTCTTTTTTTGGTCTTCAGTGACATTTAACTGAAGGCAAATGTAAGGCATAATTTTTGGGGCATCTCTCTTGTCAGGGTCGGCCATGGCCACTGTCTCCAACACCACCATCCCACCCACTGATGTGCCAACACCGCTCATATTTTTGCCGCCTCACCTTGTACATGAGGTCCTTGTAGCGACTTACATTCACCTTGGAACGATATCGGTGAGCTGGTTTAGGGATTTTGCATCCGATTAATATTGACTGTGCAAAACGAATCATAGGTACTCGTTTGGGATATTATCAACAACCTTAGGAACGACTTCCATCTCCTATCTTCGTTCCGGCTCGGAATACCCACTTGTATCTATATCACTACCAGGTGAGCGATCCTCAATTAAAGGGCTGGTATCGCCTCGGAGAATTGAGATAGCATGTTGCAGGATATCGTTGTTGGCTTACGGTCTCGGTCGTACTGTACTCTTGAGTGCGTTCTGTCATCTTCATTCTTGCGGAGGGCATACTGAATCTCTTTGCTAGCCGCACCAGTCGAGAATTGCACCAAATTCGAAAATGCGCTCAACTCCCTTCTAGCCGTCTTTATGGCCTCCACGACGTGTTTTTTTTACATCCGTATCTGCACTCTTTACGCTATGAACAAGTACATCGTCGCATTCTTTGGAATGCTGTGGCTGTCTACCGTCGCAATGTCCGCAACGTTTTCCAGGACCTTCGCGGCCGAGCATATTGGCTCGACGCAGTATTGCATCGAGAAGGTTCACGGGAACCTTCTTGGACCAACGGCCAATGTGCTCCTGGTTAATGCTGTTCTTGTCTACCTCGCCATCACTTACAAGTCCTACTGCACGTTCATCGGCACGAATTCCTCTGTCAAGGTTAAAACGACGCCACTCTTTCTCGGGATCTCATTACCGGTTTTGTCGAAAGTTGTTCTGTTGGATACGCAATTGTATTGCTTGTGAGAACTTCTCTTGATGACCTGCTTTCTTCTCACTCATGTATCCCAGGATCATCGTGCTCACCAACGCCGTACTCGTCTTCACAATTTCGGCTTTTGATCCACCCACCAGCACTGCGCCCATCATCTTCCACCTGGTATTAACGAACGTATTGTCTGGTCGCATATACCGCGACATTAAAGGAATTGGGTCATCTGACTTCCCAACTATTACGCAAGTGGAATTCGAGCTCTCAGTTAGGAGGAATGGAGCCCACCCATCTTTCGCGAGGAGCACTGGCGAAAGAACCTCCATTCCAGACCTCGATCCTCTTCAATACGGTAATGCAAACCTCTCTACACACTCTTCCACGCGCGAGAGGCTCCCTGCTGCTCGTAACGAGAAACGGTCATCCCCGAGAGACCCAAAGTCATAGGGCTATGTAGATCTTGTACGTTGTGTATAAACGTATAAACAGACAGCTTTGAGTGACTCTCGGCGGCAACTATATCGAATCCGAGACAGTGGGAGGACTTTGAAACGCAGAAGCTGAATATCAAAACTAACAATTGTGTGTATGTATCTGACGGTCTGTAACGACATTCTCCATGGTCATTAGTGTCAAGCTTAATTCTGCATTATCGGAAATCGAGCCAGCACGTCAAGGTCCACAAGATATAAGTGCTGAACTTTGAGTAATATTGAATAGGATACAACATCCGGATGTGGACAGCTTTGAGAGCTCGAAGACATCGTAATCGATAACTAAGCTTGAGTTTCGCGTTTACCGATTAAATTAACTTCATCCCCGCACCCTGACTGAATGCAGCTGTTCCATATTGACGATCTGCTTGAATATCTCGAACGCAGCTTGTGGTTGGAAAGCAGGCTATCATATCAAAATAGGCGTTCGCTTGTGTGAGTGCAACGAAACGGCAGAAAACATATGAAACGAAACGCACCACTTCGTGTCCGGATTGATATACCCGTCTGTAATAAGAGCAAATTTTGACGATGTCAGTCGCTGCACACATGAGTTTATAGCGGAGGAATGATAACACCACACTGAAGAATACATAGCCTGAAGCTCGGAAGAAATGACAATACTCACGCAAAGGAGAAATTGTCCACATTCTGTATCGCCGCAACGGCTTCTCCATCAATCGTCATGTTGGTGAAAGGTGTCTTTGCCAGGCGCTCTTTTCCAAACCAGTCCATGGCCAATACAGAGGCATGTCCGCCGAGCCAGTTACAACTGCAAGACAAAGTTTTATGTTAGTCAAGAAAAGTGCAATGAGCAGAGAGAGACAGAAGGAACTAACTTGATATCTGCATCTCCTGCCTGTAAAATTATTTAGATCGCAAACGATAACTGCGATAAATAAGATGCACGCACCCAGATTAGCATCTTAAGACCAGAATTCGCTAACGCTGCAAGCTGAGGAAGCAGGGTCCTTGCATCCTATACACGCCAAGTCACATAACCTCTTCTATTCAAACACAAGGGGGAGAGAGAAACTAAACCACGCACATCACCCGTCTTCGTGAAAAGATTGAAGGGCGCGTTGGCGCATTCACGATAGGTCGACTCGGCGCCGATCTGGGTCTTTATCGACGCCAGACGCAAGAAGTCGAGATAAAACTCCGGAGGGAAGAGCGCCGAAGAGTTCTGGCGCAGGTCATCCGAGTCGCGGTCGCCTACCGCCGGCACGAATACGTTGTCGATCTGTCCACATGCAGAGTTCATTTATTGATATTCAGGATAAAAGCAAGCAGGACTTACACAGAAATTGTCTGCCGTCCCACATATCTTATCAGACTCAGGGCCGGTTCCAGCAGCGAAGCACGCCTCCTCTTGGTCTTTGCACCCTCCTGGACCAAAGAACGACGCGTTCAGCTGCTGGAGGACGTCGTCAGGTTGGAGCTGGCCATATCCCGGAGCGTTGGTTGCGAAGTCGACGTATGCCTGGTTCTGGATAAGCGGATCGTACCAGCCGCTGCGAAAGGCGTGTCAATTCACCTAACAGATATATGTACCATAAAGAGACACAAACATACTTGTTGATCATGAGAGCACTAACTGTTATTTTCTCCCCCTTGATTTCACCTTTATCGATGAGGGCGTTTTGCTGATCGAAGAAAGTAACGAATGCAGGCCCATAATGGCCCCCATAGCTTTCAGTCGCAAATATAAACTCTCTGCTCTGGAATTTCGCGAATTGTTGGCTCTCAAAGAGAACTTGGAACGCTTGCCACACGAACGGAGAGGCTGACTCGGTGCTGTTGACGGTATCATTGCCGAAAGAGAACCCTGTGCCAATGGGCTGATCGATATATATCACTGTAATGACGTTATTACTTGAGAGGATACAAGTGCACCATGGACTTTATTCACCATTACTGATGTTATTCCAGCTGTTGATGTCGTTAACAAATGAGGATAATCAAAATTATGGTTCGATACCTGAATGGATTGAGAACAGTCGTAGCACCGTCAGGGTTGACATGACAAGGTCCATTTTCTTGGAACAACCCAATCATAGAAGAACAGCCAGGGCCTCCATTTAACCTGATCGTGTAGTGTCACTTGTATCAGCATCCCCACCAGCAGGAGACGGTCGGTAGAAGAGCATACGTACCAAAGGGTAAACGGCGCCGTCTCAGGAGACGTCCGCGATTCGAAGAACCAAAACCACTGTAAGATAAATAAAAAATAAAAAGTTATCTAAACATCAAGGAACGCAAAGAATCGATATCATAACCATACCATCGACATATTCATTCCGACATCGATATACCCCGAGATCTGGTGGACCCCCGGCGTCGTCTCACATATGCCCGAATCCGTCACGAACCGCAAAGACGCACCTGGGTTGGCCGTCGATGTGAAGCGGTTCAGGACAGGCGGGGATGCCGCTCCAGCCACGTCTACAAGTGGTGTCGCATGCACGAGTGGCAAAAGAGAGTAGGAGTAGCACGTAACAGCCAAAAGCGATGCCAACACTTGCATGATGCGTCCCATGTCGAGTTTTCAGAGAGAGAGAGTTCAGTACCGTCTCCCTCCTTGTCCCTTAGCTCCGAAGCAACGAGTCAAAGGAATGCAGGACGTCCCTCTGCCTCGCCCGGCATATATAGCGCACGAGACAAATTAAAAAACAGCCTACCGAATGGCACGCAAGAAGAGAGAAAAAAGGCCATATGGCAGCGATAAGAGCGAAGGGTTCCGACTCGTAAAGGGGGATTATTTTTACGCTCTTCCCGCTATTTCGCGCTATTTTTGTTTATTTTTCGATGTGCATCCAAGTCATGGGAATAGATGGGCGATGATTGCTCAGACCGCTTATCGGAAGTTGAATCAGCATGTCAGGAATAACGACGCAAAAGGAAAAAAAATATGTGCTGAGCTTTGGTTAATATTAGAAGCAACGGGGTGGAGTGGTGAGGAGGGAAGAGGAAAAAGATCAAGCATGTGCAACACGGTATTTTGCTCATCGCACCGGGACGGATTTGAGAAATGATCACGTTGGGAATAAAGCGAACGATAACCAAGAAGTACAATGCTAGAAGAGGGTGAACGTAAGAGCCGGAAAGACGGACGGACAAGAACTTCGCGGTATATACGCACCTCGAGAACCCTCCTCTCCGTATATATACCTTTCTCACCAAGCTCTCACTTTAAGCCCCATACTGCCGACCAAATTGACCCACAGACCCGAAACTAACATACCCAATACAAACCCAACAAGAAGCTTCATGTCCACCCACCTCGCAATTCCGGGCACCCGTCGCTGCTTGACGTCCGTAGCAAACCGCTCATCATCCTTGCCCCAATCTCTGCGCGCAACGTTCTCATCAAACGTCTTGGTCGAAGTAAACGCGCTCTGAAGCCCAGGTAGCCCGTCGATGCTCTTGACGTTATTGGCTTTCCAGTAGTGCTTCAGGCCCTTCTCTGGAAGCGGAGGCTCTGTGAGAGCGTTCGCTGGACCGCCAGCGCTGGAAGTAGCGCTCGTATCTGTGTCGGTAGAAGAGACGTTGCTGGGAGAACACGTCTCTGCCTTGATATCCTCTCTTTCTTTGTTTGCCGCCATATTGTGGAGCTTCATACGGTGGGCTTTGAAGGTGTAGAAAGGGATGGAGTAACCGCACGACTGGCGCGCAAATATGTCCATCAATAATGATCAATACGATATAGTCATGTAGCCTTACTGAGCCGACTTTGTGAATGTCCAACATGATGATGGAGCGCGATCCCGGCTGCCGCTTTTCCAACGGAATGAGAGCATTATATTCCGGGGTGTCGAATTCATGAACTGTGCCTACACATGACCGCTCCTTAGCAAAAACATGCGAGAAACCAATATTAAACGCACCAGTGCCGAAGAGCCTCACAATCCGTGGCGGACCCTCGAACGCACAGAACATGATTGTCATCCTCCCGTTCTCTCGCACATGTGAGATTGTTTCCACTCCTAAGTAGATCGGGGGGATGTGTCAGAAGTATAAGTGGCATACGACAACTCATGGAACGCACCACTTCCACTCATATCTTCATACCAAACCTTCTTCTCATTCACGATGTTAAATGTACCTTCGAACCCCTTGGGCGACACATTGACGTGCCCGTCCGAGCTCAGCGGCGCTGTCGCAACCCAGAACATCTTTTGCTGCTGGATCCATGGAAAGAGGAACGAAGGGATCTCCGTGTAGAATTTGCCCATGGTAGTTGTGGTTTTCGGGAAGGAAGTGTGAGCTCAGGCGAGTCTTAAAGCATTGCCGTACAAATGGCGCAAGATATGGACTGCCGGCACCTGAGAGAGAGTCGTTCAGTTTGGCCGGAAGTTGGGGCAAGACCAAAGACCGATAGACCCATCCGGCATGGGCTCTTTAGGCGATGTTGCTTCCAAGTTCAACCGTGTGTTTAGATCTTGCTCCGTAGACTGGTTGGCAGTTGGAAAGCTTCAAAGGGCGTTCATATTGTCTTGTAAAGAATCCACCAGAAAACATGGAAGAGGGGGGATACCATAGAGTTCGTTACTGAGGATTCAGGAATATTCAGGGATAACGGTTTCGAATGCGACATATAGTCCTGCTGGACATATCGGCTCGTATCGGTCCATCGGACTTGAAATTGATAGTAATCTTATCTTATCAGTTACTATTATCTTATCAGTTACTAATACAAATCTGTAGAAACCTATTACTATAGTATTACTCTTGCCCTAACCACAACTGTGACCTCTGCTCATCGGCCACTCCTGCTACATAGCACGATTTATTAAAATTATGGCCCGTTGTCGCCTTTGTACCATCAGCTGACGCGGCCATATCCAAGGGGTGTGCACCGGCAATTGCCGGCATACAGCCTAGGGAGGGGGGGGGTCCCGTCATGGCTTATCCAAATAAAAATTTGAAGTACATTTTTGGCAGAATAACACATCTAGAGGGTTCCTGCAAAGTATTATACACTGTTTCCATGAATTTACGGCCCACATGAGCTGCCTGTGGCTCAACAGCAAGAATGTGTCCAGATTTGGACACATTATGTCAGCAGTCAGATCGGCCCGAACACGGTTAGGTAGCAGATCAGTCTTAGTTAGGAAGGTCTGATCAGGCACGTGACAACTTATTTCCTTTTCTGGAATGGCTAAGGGGGGGGGAGGGTTAACAAACCCTTATCCAAATAAAAGTACCTCGTATATCTGGAAAAAAATTTGCATACCCCTTGGCCATATCCGACCGATAGTTATGACACTATGGGGCATATATTATCATTATTATAGTCTTGTGTTCTATTCTACACTATGCAGACTACTACTACCATATGGCAGTGACAGTAGTATGGGTCCTTCTATGTATTTTGAGAAATACCACCAGCTTCTCCCTTCTCCTGATCAGAACTAGAAGTGCTCGGAGAAGGGAGGACCAAATGTAGGTCAAAGACCGCCTCACTTCTGGAGGCCGATCGTACAACTTGAAGCGAAGGCGCATCTGTATGTGTATTCATTGTCCTTTCCGTGCGGGCAAAAACCAACCCGCTCATGGCGTTGCTGACCCCATCGCCCATCCCCACGCCCATCTTGATATTCCGGAATACCCGACAAGACAGGATGTTGACCAATACGAGATGAGCGATTATGAACATCGCGTTTATTGGTTCGTCGAAGGCAAAGGCACAAATGCCTAACAACGTTTTTGTGGCCAAGATGGCCCTGTTGCAGAAAGTCTCTATCAGCTCATCCAAGCGGATGCACTTACCAAGAATGGTGACTCACAGAAAGTACAGCTGACTGTCCCTTTATCAGAGCCTTCGATAAAAGCGGTAACGACCTCCCAAAGGCCAGTAAATTAAATCTGGCCTGCAAGGTGTCTGACCCGCTGGGGAACATTTGGATGATTCGGTAGGCGATAGCAAAGTAAACGAGCCCGTCATTCGCGACGAGCACGAGTGAAGTCGGCCCAAGTAGATTACCTTTAACACTCTCGCCGCAGAACCGCGTTGGCCCGACGTGTGCGGCAGAGAACGTCTTGGCGAAGGTCGAGATCATCCCGGCAGTGGCGAGCCACACGGCGCTGAAGAAAGTGACGATGTACTTGTTCATGGCATACACTGCGCACATGCGAAGATAGAAGAGCGCCGTTGTGGTGATCGCATAGATAATTAGAAATGCGTTGAGCGTGTTCTCTAGTTTGGAGCAGTCATCGACAGGTATAGCTAGTTCAGAGAATAGGTCAAAATTACGACACCTTGGCTAATAAATAGCGGAAACGAACTGAGAAGCACCGCCTTGCCGAGGCAGCACACCAGCAAAGAAATTCTGCAGGCAAACGGCATTGAGTTAAAGCTACTTCGGAAAAGCAACCCTCTCACTCACCTAGTCGTGAAGTATAACACAGTAGGCAGTCTTATTTTATAAGAGTACAAGAGTTTGAAGTCGTTTCCCAGGTTATCGATTATATCCCATATTAACACCTATGGACCCACAATTAATATTTCTTGACCCGAGAAACAAACGAGCAGTGAAACTCACAGCGGTCGATCCGGTATGAATGTATGTTGCTACACTAATCTGATATGCAAGGCGAGGAGAAAAGAAAATAAGAGGCGTCGGGATGTCGTTGACGGAAAGTTGGACGGTGCCGTTGACCACAGTGGCCATGGCGGCGCGGATGGAAGGGGAAAGGCCAATCGTACCTTGGATGGTTCAGCTATAAGTACGCATTCCCTCTTCTATCCATACAACAGCCACCTAACGTATGACTGACCAAATGCACATTTATTCCCGCGCCCGCGCCATCAGTCTCTGCGCGCGCGGCACCTCAAAATTGGGACTAATTCAGGTAGCTACTGTAGCTACTAAGTAACTATCTTGACGGCTCTTCATTGGAATAAAATACGGATACATAATACTGCAAGGGGGTCATTAGCCGGACTAGCACTGCCCAACTGTGAAAGCTACCACCGATGGTATATTTCTGTTTTCCCGGAGGTGACGGGCCGTGCTGCCGAAGACTGCTTATTATCGAGTTGGTGGGCTTGAATTCGAGCTCAAATGTGAGGAAAGCAGAAGGTTTAAGCACTCTAACTTTATTATCTACATAACATGTCAATAATTATATCTACAATGAAGGCAAATATCGGCCTCAGGGCCTCTCTCTCGCTAGAACTTGCATACTTCATCTAGTAATTCGAGAGGCAAATGTGCCTATACCTAAATTTCATATCATAGAAAGCCACTGATTAACTCTACAGTATAGTAAATATAAAGTATTTATTAAAACTTGACATGGGGTGTGCTTTTCAGTACTAGCAAAGTCAAGCTTCATAGACTTTCAGCTGAATTTCGACTCAGGAACCCTCCAAAATGCCACCAAGAGAGCAGACACATGGAAGCATAAGAATGATTTAGTTATAGCAAGTTACGAGGACCTTCGATTTAGATCTGCTTCGAGCCAACCAAGCATGAATGAATTTCTAAGTCTTGTGTCAGCTGGATATATGTAGGTTGTCAATCAGAAATTTGACAAAAGAGCAAGTATATTGCAGTAATTATATACTAGTTGTGAGGTATAACAAGCAAGGGGATGAGCTCTGGAACGGGAGGCCATGAATTTCTGAGTTAGAGGTGCGGCGCGCGCGCGGGGCCAGTGTGGGAATAAATGTGCTTGGAAGTTGGTCAGTCATACCTATGTAACCTAACGCGTCCGTCACTGACCATATGGATTACCAATCATTCCAACATACCTGCCCGTCCCCTACCCGACTCCGCACTCCCCTGGTATCCCCATGATGAATAAGGCTGAAATTGCTGAAACTGATCTCAATGAGTAACCGACTCGCACCACACGCGGGGCTAGAGTCGTTGGCGTCGAAGGCTGCGTATTCGCGAACCCAACTCCAAGGATTGCATGGAATCACTTCGCCTCCACAGCCAACATTACATCGAACGGGACAGGGTAAGCCTATTTTTAAGATGGAGTTTTGATGAGAGGTTCTGTTCAGCCTGCGTGTGGGCTCACACAAAATCAGATAATTACCGAGTGTTATTGATAGGACCACCAAATGCATCTGTTGAGGTGATTATCATAGTTCTTGAGCTGGGGCTCTCACCGAACTCTATAGGTGAGTAGACGCCGTCAGTGATCTGAAACCAGGATGGGGAACGGGCGCACCTCGGAAAGAGAATATCCAGTCGCAGCCAGTCGCACCTTTTCCTGGAAGAACAGAAATCTCGTATCAGAGAAGCCGAGCTCTAGGACGGCTGAAAAGACGGGACGTTGATACGGAATAACTGATGTGCCCCATTCCGTGCGAGGTGTCTTCGTGGACGACAAAGGCGTTTTCTCTGCATCACCGTGATGATAGACGCGTAGGCAGGGGATACGCTGCCATAGTCACAGCTCCAAGAACATGACACGATCCAGAGGCGATCCAGAGGCGTTTCCCAGAGCAAGAGCTTCGCCGAAATCTATAACTATATCAATAGAAAGTTGACGTTGGCATGAGAAACTTCTCGGTCTTTCGTGCGAGTACACACATCAGGTATCGGTTCGTGTTATCACGCCAGTCCATCAGCGCGCCATATCGCGAGATGCTCAATGTGCAAATTGTACCTGAAATTTACATTGAGCAGCGATCCAAACTTGAACACCTCCATCCAACTCGGCGTTTAGCTGCGAATCATCGTCCAGCGACTTGATCAATTCGATATGTGGTCAATGTTCATTCCTGGTCCCTGGTTATTGAAGCAAAGTATATAAGCACATGTCACAAATCACCATCCTAAATACATTTCCCAGCATCATCGAGACATGGGCAAATCACTGCTTCTTTGACGATGATATTTTGGCAGTTGCCCGACTGGAAAAATTGACAGCCTCTGCGAGGTCCTTCCCAAATTGCGCGACAATAAAAGTGGGCACGACAATCCATAGCCTGAATAGCGGAAGACGGTCAGTTACTTGAAGACGCACAGAATGCGAGAAGATTTTGAAATGGGGAGGCAAAGGGGCAGTGGAAACGACGGTGTACGACGTACCCATTCGGTATGATCCATAGGGTAAATAAATCCCATGCGTTGTTATGGCCAATAGCGCAGAATCCGCAGTAGTATTCTTGTGCCCAGTATAGGATCGTCTTAGAAAGTGTCATAACTGCAGCTGAAAAGCCAACGACTGTTGCAGGAGGCCATTGCGCGACGTGAGCGAGGTAGAGATAGGTCAAGTTCAGCAGCGTTTCTATCACGTTGAGAAGGGCTGGTTAAACGCCACTAATTAGAGCGCACACGAGGCTTATAGAAAATAAAGACGAACATTGGGCATTCGTGAAGCCGTCTCCACTTTGAAGGGAAGGTAGGCCATAGACCTGGGGTTCGAGAGGTTCAGGAAAGAGTAGCTCGGACGCTGATATTGAGGTTACATACATAGTCAATCTATTGGTAAGAAACATGTCAGTTTTCAGACTGCGTTGCTACGGCTCCTTCGCATTCCAGGGACTTACCTCCTGATATAGCGCGTACGGTGACCATATCCAATGAAGGTCCCCACCCTAGAAAATACTGAGCAAACGCAGGCCGTCTTTCTAAGTTCTTTCTACCTTCATGGAGCGTGGTCTGCAGGACCAGTGGCAAATAAATTGTCTCAGAATTATTGTCCAAAGAAAAAGAATTCGCGATCTCTCACCGCATAAAGCAGTATCCAACATCCCAAGCAATAACTGGAGCAGTTATCAAGAACCAAAGGGAGATCCAGGTGTGTGTCTTCACCGTCATGTCGATTCGTCGTGAGCGTCGTGTTGAAAAGTTGTTTGTTGGGAAATACATGCATGTTACCGGCAGCCATGAGAATGAGGCTTCCCACGGTGCTCTCGGCCAGCTCGGTCAAACGACCCATATGACAAATTACTGCTTGGAAGTGGACTACGACGACAGTTTTCCAGTCTGATTTCTGAACTACTTTTGCCTCTGTGGCGTGCTTTATACCAGGGTTTCCAATATTCGCATGTACAAATTTCGACCAATCGGAGTGGCAGTGGGTCGAGTGATCAAGGCGATGGACCCTAACCATGAAGCTTTGAAGCCTAAAGGCCACCTTCGGGATGGTGTAGAGAAAAATTTTTATCGCTACGAGTAAGTGGTCATGTTGTTCGTTTTTCAGCGTTCAAACTTGGTGAATATTTTGCCATATAAGCGGCCATGGTCCTTTAGAATATCCTCACGAAATGGATCCTTGAGCATAAATATTTACCACCCGATGATTGTGCCCCTGCATTTTAATGCCCAACACCCACGGGATTTCATACAAGGAAGTGGCACCCATAGGACTTATTGTGGGTTTTTCCTTCGGTATTTGCTTGTCCCACATATCAGTCATACCCACCAATTAACTTCAAGCTTCTAGTCAGATGCCGTTTCATGTTTGTGGCCTTGTCGCCCCTCTGTTTTGCGTGTCATCCACAAAGTGACCATCTCCATTCAGCATCTCTCCATCAAACCTGACGGCTTGAAAAAAGCCTATCTTGAAAGCGCCGACATCGGAACAGCTGAAAGTCTACGTCTCTGCTGCACCGAACGGTCCGACACCTCCAGCTCTCCCTTGAGCTCCTTATAGTCATACCGACTTTTTCTGCAACTGACTTCACCCTACCAGCCAGACGTTGTCAACGTATATGTGTCTCAATGACATGTGTCACAGTCCAGTCTATTCTCTATCTTGGCGCCTCTAAGGATGTTACATCCTTGTTTCGTAAACTAAAATGCCAGGCGCCTCCAATCTGGCGCTCTCATGCTTAGCGACATCCCCGATGGGCAAAACTTGCATAATGTCACCCATGATTATGGCGACTAAAGTACAGTGTTGTCAATGTCAGAGGGCTTGTCTGCTCTGGCGCTCGGAGACCAATGTCGAAGTCATCCGGAACGTTTATCCTTGTCACAAACCCCAAAAGTTTCAACTCCCCAATTTCAGCAGGCATCCGCCGGTATTTCGACCGCACCATTCTTATCGGATCTGGGCGAACCTGGGCAAAAATTTTAACCCTATTTCGCGGTGAAAACATCCATGACACTTATGTCATTTGGCTGGCAACTTGCGAGGTGTACGTGTATTGTCCCAACCTCTTGGATTCTTTGTTTCGACTCGGTCTTTAGGAAAGCTGTCTTCCAATAGGAATGCTAAGTTTCAAGGCCGGTAACACTCATTTCTACAATGACGCACAGAGGTAGGAGTACTTTTATCTTTTGTTAAGACGTCACGAAGCTCCGTTTCATCCAATTAGTTTGCCTCGGAGTGCATGCTGTTGCTTACGACGCCCTAAGCCACCCGCCACTGCCAGTATATCCGGTATATTTCCCTCCCACAGGATATGGTAGGCGGGATAATCCCGCTATGTCTGTCATCTGATGTCAACGTAATGACTTCAATTCAAACACCCCTTGCACTTCCCCGCCACCGAGTCTCAACCAAAGGATTCGTGCCTATCGTTTTGGCCTGTTCGTGGATGAGTTTCTGTCTTCAAAAGGATCGCTGCCCACCGGTTGAAATACAGATCATGTCTATCGTACTCGACTGTTCTACAGAGGTTTGGTACCGTATATAAAATAGGGGTTTTCTATGAATCGATGCCACGAGTCACGACCAAGTTGCTCGAGCAAAATGTGTACGTAGTAGGTAGACGCATGAGGAAAGTAATGCCCAGCTAATCAGCCGGAAAAAATCTCCCCGTGCAGGAAATTTTATTCTGAACTTGTTGGAGGAGCATATGTTATACAGGCGATAGAGAGATGGTCACTGACAGAGTCCATCCAATATAAAGTCGTTAACTGGTCGCATTCCTGGCTATCTTGAATCTTCGACATGGGAAGGCGCCTCGGCGGCTTAGCAGTCTACGGGCGTCTTGTCAATGCTACTGTTATGCATCTGGTCAAGTTAAACTGCGCAAATGTCTCCGCATTACTCTCCTCCATCAAACACAATATATATGGAGGCCAGAGCTGAGAAGAATTTAAAAAGCCTCGCCCTGCGTTTTCCCATGAAAGCTTCATGGGTGCATTGAAACTGAGAGGATCAGGCGTTCAATCGTCGATACATATCTGAGTACGGTGAGGCCTCGAACAACGTCGATGAGAGTTCGTATTCTCGTTATACTGACGACGAGAACACGCCTGCGATCCAGTGCTTGACATATCTCTGATCTTAGAGGCAAGTCCGAACGTATGCCTGGGGTCTTACGGCGCCTTTCCCGTTATCGATACTTCGGATGTATGTTGAGAACACCGTAGTCCGCTTAGCGCTAGACGTTTGACTCCAGAAACCACAAATCGTGGGGATGAACGAGCCTGAGGTCGTTTCACTTATTCGCTTCACATGCTAGGGAGACAGAGATGCGGTACATACTGTAGTATTGAACATGCAGGGTAATAAATAAACGACATACCACAGCAGTTCCTTCCTGGATTCCTTGGATCTTCTGGATATACAAACATGCATGATTCGATACGCCGCGACAGGAACCAAGGTCCACCCCTAGATTTGATTATTGTTCCGCAACTTTGCATGGACTTCACAAGATGGCATTGTCTGTCCTTTGTCCAACCCATCGTGAGGAGCACGAGAACACCACTATTCTTGTTATTGTCGATGAGTAAATTGTCTTGAGGAAGGTCCTAAAATTGCGGGAGATACAAGAGGATATTGGATGTCTGTCATGGAAGGAGACTCGGGCAAACAATTATGCATCGGACAGCTCCATAAGGTGACAAATAGGCACAGACAAGGGGGGGAAAATGATGAGAAGATATCGCCAGATTTCGACAGGAACGGCAGGGAGGAACCAATTAGGGATATTTAGTTTTGGGAAGGAATCCGATTGTGAACGGTTACATACACCAAAATCTTTAAAGGGCTGAATACACTTCGTTTTCGTTGCCATACATTCCCCCTACCCTATCTCACTCACCTCACTGCAAAATAAGATGCGTCTGACAAGCGCAACGCTCATTCTCATCTCGGCGCTTACCGTCCTCGCCATGCCCCTTGTGAGTCCAGAACCCCCAACAAGTTCTATAATTGGACAACTACTCACCAGCGCCGTGCAGCAGAATGATGGGATGATTGCACGTTCGGGTATTGAGGTCGCAGTGCGTCATAATCTTCTTTACGCTGTTCTTTCGCCAAGCTCGATACTCATGACGTTTTTTCTTCTTTACAGAGGGAGGCAGATGCAGACCCTTCCCCTCCAAGTTGGAGGCGAGGGGCAAAGGCAGCGCCGACCCCGCCAGGCTGGAGACGCGAGGCAGAGGCAGAGGCAGACCCTACACCTCCGAGTTGGAGGCGCGACGCAGCACCGACGCCTCCGGGTTGGAAACGGGATGCCGCACCAACACCCCCGGGTTGGAGGCGCGACGCAGCACCAACACCCCCGGGCTGGAGACGCGACGCAGCACCAACACCCCCGAGCTGGAGACGTGACGCCGCACCCACACCTCCAGCCTGGAGACGTGAACCTCAACCTACACCCCCTGCCTGACGATGATCAGTATCAGTTTTACCAGCAAAGTTGTGAATTGCAGAGGCTAGCAATGGGTTACGTGGATAAAGAAATTCGACTCATACGTGGCAATAGAAGCAGACTTACACGCACCCAATTTCATTCGACGCAGGGGTTCCAAAACATTCTGCCATATACGTTGTATTATCATTTCAATTTGCCACTTTCACTGGTATATGACCGCGACTCACAACCTTCTTTTGTTCCTCTCATCAACCCACGCGATCTTTTTATTTTCCTTATTCTCGCCTATATACGTATATTTTCTATATAAGTACTGGTTTGTTGTAAAATTCGAGGATCGATATCACTCACCGTTTCCAGAACTTATTTAATGCAAGTATCAACTGCCTCCAATCCGATACAGAAGCGAAGATCTGCATGTGGTCTGGAACATAGTCGCGAGGGGTGTAGCCCTGAGCAGGTGCTCTATTGTGCCTCGCACTTGGCGTCCGACTGCGCATTCGTCCTCAAGGCCTCACGACCGAACGCCGCAAAATATGGGGCAAGAAAATCCATACGTATTGCGGAACCACAAGCTCTTGAGATGTGTGATATACAATTGCGCGACAATTGAATTCTGGATGTAAATTGCCAACTTGAATTGGAAAGTCCTGTTGTAAGGATAAGATTGTGCTGGTTTTAGTATGTACCATTTTGTATGCTGTGGACAGTGGCAGAATGTGTACCTGCCTTCACTTGCTGTAACATGGCGAGCTTTTTGAGGCTTTTCGTCGATGAAAATTTGACGATGCTGGGTCCCTAACGAAACCACTTCTGGTAATCACATCAGATCAGCCTTGGCATAAAATAGGAGCTGATCGAAAAATCTGCTGCCGCTGCAGCGGTGTCTGAAGTCCGCACAGGTTCCTCCGCCGTTCCTCCTTTAAACGCGCGTGTTTTTCCCATAAAGGTTGACATAAAACCTCCGTGACAGAAACTCGAGTTACTCGACATTCGACAAAGAAATGAAGGCTGGCAACGAATAACCGGAGGATTGGTTGGTAGTCGACAGTCGATGTTGAAGGCAACGAGTGCAATGTCTTCAACAAGCTCAACCCCGACGTTGTACAATGGAGTTGCTTGATGAAATGCGGCTATAGGTCGTGGTAGTTACGCAAAAGGGTACTTAGCGATAGGCTAGAGCGCCGATGTTGCTAATTCAGGATTTCAATCATCCGAGCTGCCCACACCATCAAAATGTATCGCTCAGGCCTTGTACTTGCCCTGCACCGACTGTGACGCTCAAGGCCGTCCTCTACCTGTCCATTTTTCTCTGAACGCGTGGCACTCTTTGTTCTGTGACTTTCTGACGACCTACAGGGGCGCTCTTGACGTTGCGAGAGGTAGAACTTGAACAACCCAGTTGCTAGGATGACCATTCAGTACCCAGTAGTAGAGCCAGCCTCGCCCGTTTCGGTGAGTATATGCGCTCTGATTTTCCTCCTAGTGTCTGACGGTATCTTTATGCGTACAGAGAGCAGAGACGTTCCATCATCAAGGATTTCGAGTACCGGACCCGTGATTACGCTTTTTGCCTCTTGCTGTGAATCATTGGCTCATCTGCATGGTCCTTTTAGATTTGCTCCACGAGAGCGCCCAGGAGCTTCATTCGTCCATGCTCTACTGGCGACTGCACTGTTCCGATGCTGGCATATACTCGTGTTTTTTGCTGCCTGGTCGACGCTCATCACCATCCTCAACGAGCAAGGGCATCAGCTCTTCATGCAGGCGACCCTCCTGACGGTGTAAGTCGGTCCATGCCGTATCTACATAAAGCATCTGATCCAATATCCCGACAGTGTTGGTACAGTCCTCGGTTTTATCATCTCATACAGGACAACGTCGTCCTTCGAGCGATACAATGAAGGAAGGAGGTTATGGTCGCAAATTATCTTGGCGAGTCGCACGATGGCCAGGACAATATGGTTCCACGTACCAAGTAAGTATAACTTGATAATGCATAACAGCCGTCATAGCTTACACACCTGCAGACACTCCTCCGACTGACGGGCAAAGCGCCGACGAAGCAAAGGCTCGGGCCCTTATCGAGAAGAAATCCGCCATCAACCTTCTCGAGGCTTTTGCTGTGGCCATCAAGCATTACCTGCGAGGCGAGGATGGTATCTACTATACGTACGCTCTTCTTTCTTTCTTTCAACGTTATGTGCTCGTTGTTGACCATACCGTAGAGATTTATACTACCTTGTGAAGTTTCTTCCCGCATATGCGCTTCCTGCGGGCATGCCATCCATGACGGATCTCCACTCCCAAAACGGCGATGACCAATCTCTGGCGCCCGAGAGTCCACTGATCCAACAATCGTTTGACGTCTCCGCAACGAGCCCAAAGCGCAACAGCGAGAGCCTAACCAGCCCCCTCTCCCCTGGAAAGCAGCCCAGCGTCACCATTGCACCAGTTTCGATCCTCCACCACCGGAATGGACCTACTTCTCCCCAGAATGGCCAACTCCCGCCTCCTGTCTCCATCGGCTCTCCTGGGAAGAGGTCGTCTTTCCTGACCGCGCTGACGTCACCCCTATCTGTGAAGGTTATGCCTAGGGATAAAGACCGCATGATCCTTGCACGACACGACGAGGCATATCTGATGCCTGCGCAGATGCCGCCGAAGTATGGTTTCTTCGATATCTTCCCTTTCTCTTTGCTCGTGAATTTTTTGGCGGAGAAAGGGAGACAGGTGAAGGGCAAGAAGGCTGCTCGTCTCCGAGCGAAGCTGCGCAATCAGGCTATTTCGCATAATCTTCCCCTGGAGTTGTCGCTTTACCTCGTAAGTCAGATTTTCTTACCTTTCCGAGTGAAATCTCATTAGGTTTGAAATTCTCGCAGAGTTCTTATATCGCTGCAGTTCAAGCTCGCAAGACCTGCGACGTTCCAACTACCAGTACGTTCTATTCCTTGTCATCTGGGTCATCGACTCCTCTATAGCTTATCTCTTTCTTGATCATCATAGATACTCTCCTTGGCTCGCTAAATCAACTTGTAGACAGCTTAACGGGCCTCGAACGTATCTTGACATCGCCCATTCCATTTTCGTGCGTTCAGACCTCATATCGTTATTGTCGAACTCTAACATTCACATTGTAACAGTTATTCCGTCCATCTATGGTCTGTCACTGTCATATACTGCCTCACTCTGGTATGTTTCTATGATTAGCAATTTGTAATTTGCGTCTCCACTTGACCGTAGCTGACAACTGGGTGTTAGCCTTTCCAGATCTATTCTGCCTTGAAATGGCTGACGATACCAAGTACCATTATCATCGTAAGTACCTTTCTAGCTAGTTTTGATCATTGCGAGTTCGTTTATTCTGTCTTTGCTACTTGTGTAGAGTTTCATTTTCTTTGGATTCCTTGTTGCTGGTGAAGAAATCGAGAGTGAGTGCTTCTTGGTCCTTAGGAAATTCTTCCGGTGTTGACGCATCTATTTTCCTGCTAGATCCGTTTGGGTATGACAAAAACGACCTCAACCTCGACCATTTCACACATAATATCATCCGTGAGTTCATATCCATGCCTGTCTGTCTGTCTCTGCTTCTATCTTGATGGATGGGTGGGTGGATAGCCAAATGGCTGTGCTAATTAAATCTCCTGCTGACGATCGCTCCACAAAATCCAATTTCCAGGAAACGAGCTGAGGGCTGTGACTTCTACTCCACCTCCCGATCCTGCACGCTGGGCCTTTGTCCCGGAGAACAATCTCTTGTTTACCAGTAACTTGGACGAGCGCGTGGCTCCGGAACAGTGGATCGCGAGAGGTTCTGTCGCGATGCAGAGGAGCCTTGGTCAGTTTTGAAGGAGTCGAACCTCCAAAATTACGCTTGCTTGAGCTTGAATCGAGATCATTGATGGGTTTCTTTTTGCGTCTCCCATAATCATATTTTACGCTATCGACATGTGGATCGACATACGGACACACCTCACATTCACTCTTTATCGAACATACATTCCTCCTCCAAAAAGCATGTTTTTTTTCGTTTGCATGGCTTCTTCTTACTTTTCTTGGGTCTTAGTTATAAACTGTTATTCATCACATATGCAATTCAAATTCTCTAGCTGTGCTTAGTCTTCAGTTAAGAGCGAGGATACCTGCTAAGCGGGTTATCCGTCGGGTTATCCGTCGGGGTATGAATATAAGTGGATAATTATCGCGCCGTACGGTCACTAATTTAACCGACAGTCACGATCGCAGGCATGACTCAAGTGGTGACTTTGGCGTCCTAGAAAAACTTTTCATGAGGTTTGCGTTTGGTTCGCGCAATCTTTATATCAGAACCCCATCTTATCTTTGCCCACATCGTCGTCTCTCCTCCACCATGGCTTCCACAGTCAACAAAACCGTACACGCCTTCGATAAGGTCCGCCTCGAAGCCCTTCTTAACCGCAGGTTTTTCTACGCTCCGGCATTTGAGATCTATGGAGGTATGTTGGTCCCTGGAGAGTCTGCATCTGGGGTAGTCTCGTGCTAACTGAAAAGTTCAACGATCTTAGGTGTTGCCGGTCTATACGACTACGGTCCGCCAGGTTCATCTCTCCAGGCGAACATCATCGCGGAATGGAGGAAACACTTTATCATCGAGGAGAATATGTTGGAGCTGGACACGACGATCATGACTCCTTCATCGGTCTTTGAGACCTCGGGTCACGTCGCGAGGTTCGCAGACTGGATGGTCAAGGATTCGAAAACTGGTGATGTGCTACGTGCCGATCACCTTGTCAAAAACGTGTTGGAGGCTCGTCTGGCCGGTGATAAGGAAGCTCGAGGCCTGGCTGCTGCCCCTGCGACGGACGACAAGAAGAAGAAGAAGAAAGCAGCCAAAGTCACTGTCTATAAACTTGCGGATGAGGTCGTAACAGAGTACGAAAGCATACTCGCTCAGGTGCGTATTATCCGTCCGTCGCGTAATTAGATAGGCGGCTCAATTACTCTTGTCCCCTCTTTCTGTTATGATAGCTCGATAACTATTCTGGTGCAGATATCGGAGAACTCTGCAGGAAACACAATCTTCGAAATCCAGATACCGATAATGAAGTCGGCGAACCTCAATTGTTCAACCTCATGTTTGCAAGCAGCATTGGCCCCACTGGCCAACATCCCGGGTAATTCATGGTCCCTTCATATAACCCTCGCGTTCGGCGACTCAAACTGCGTAATTACAGGTTCCTTCGCCCTGAGACTGCACAGGGCCATTTCCTGAACTTCTCCCGACTTCTCGAATTCAACAACGGACGTGTACCCTTTGCCTCTGCTCAGATCGGTCGCTCTTTCCGCAATGAGATCTCGCCACGGGCAGGGCTTCTCCGTGTCCGCGAATTTACTATGGGCGAGATCGAGCATTTCGTGGACCCTGAAGATAAGAAGCACGAACGCTTCTTCGAAGTCCGCGACGTCAAGCTCACCCTCCTGGATCGACATATTCAGGAATCCGGCAAGACCACGACGGTGGAGCTGACTGTTGGCGAAGCCGTGGAGAAGGGCGTCATCGCGAACGAGACCCTTGGCTACTTCGTTGCCCGAATCTATCTGTTCCTCCTCAAGATTGGAATCAACCCGCAACGACTTCGTTTCAGACAACACATGAAGAACGAGATGGCGCATTATGCCGCTGACTGCTGGGACGCCGAGATCCACAACTCCACCGGCTGGACCGAGTGCGTTGGTTGTGCTGATCGAGCAGCGTACGATTTGAGCGTGCATTCGGCCAAGACTGGCCATCCCTTGGTCGTCCGTCAAGCTTTGAAAGAACCGATCGTCTCTGAGAAGGAAGTTCCTGAGTGGAACAAGAAAGCCCTCGGGAAGACATTCAAACAGGATGCAGGCGTTATCCAGACGACTGTGGAATCGATGGATCAGCAAGAGCTGACCAAACTGAAAGGTCAACTGGGTCAAGGGTGAGGAATTTAATTGATCTGACGTCTGATTGCTGGCTTATTCACTGTGTACTTCGCTCGCAGGAAAGCCGTTATTACATCCTCGGATGGCAAGGAGTTCGAATTGACTCCTGAGGTTCTGACCATCGAGCTCAAGACCATTAAGCAATCCAGTAAGTCGGAGGATCATTAATACCATCCCCTGAGTTCTGACTCGTTCTAACTCGTGTTCTTTTCTATTACAGTTCGAGAATTTACCCCGAATGTCATCGAACCTTCCTTTGGCTTGGGCCGCATTCTGTATGCTTTGCTTGAACATAGTTTCTGGAGCAGAGAGCAAGACGTCGAGCGCGGCGTAAGTCCCTTTCATGAACACTGGCTTGTCATTTCATCTCCTTGCTGATGACGTTTGCCTTCACCCGCACAGGTGTTGTCTTTGCCGCCCCTTGTTGCCCCAACAAAAGTTCTCATAGTACCCTTGAGTGCCCGTGAAGAGTTTGACCCGCTCGTCAAGGAAGTTTGTGCGTCATCACTGCTGCAAATATTAGATTGCTTATCGCTAACGTCAACCGTTCTCGTTATCCCAACTCGGGGATGGCCTTTTTTCTTTTTCTTTTTGCTTTTTCTTTGTTCAGATACTAGATTGCGTAAAGCCGGCGTATTCTCTCGCGTTGATGACTCGAACACGTCCATTGGGAAACGCTACGCGCGTAATGACGAACTGGGGACGCCGTTCGGCGTAACCCTCGACTTTGCATGTACGTCAACTTTCTTTGTTCCCCGTGAGCCTAATCCGTCCACTGACGTTCATCTGCTGCCTGCGTGCGTGCATGCCAACAGCCGTGCAAAATCGGACCATGACACTTCGGTGAGTTCCACGTTGCAGGACATTAAATAGCGCAGCCTCGTGTATCTATTGATGGATCTTTTTCTGACCTGTTTCTTGTTTTTTCTTTCTCTGCTGCGTAGGGAGCGCGATACCATGGATCAACGGATCGGACCTATCGACGAGGTCATCGCGGTTGTCACGGAGCTCGTCAATGGCAACATGGACTGGGAAGAAGCATGCCAGCGATTACCAGCATACGATGGTATCCAAGCCATCGACTAGATTCATTGATGAAGATGATAACCCCCACTGCCGGACAAAGGACAACGCGGAAGGAGAAGTAATCAAAGACAGAAAGTTTGTATATATTGCCGCCCATACTCTAGATTACTGCGCGCATGTTGGAAATAAACTCCTGTCGAAACACCATGCATACAATAGGAGGAGATGAATTGAAAGGTTAAGTGGTATGTCCACAGAGGTGGCCGTGCCATGCTGCAAATGAAATCGTGATTATATGAGTATGCTCTGCCACATGTGATATGATTTAGGCTGAAGTAAATATGTCAAGAGTCCGTTCTACATAACGGAATGGGGTGGGTCATGAGAACCACTGGTCTCTGAGAATAAATATTATGACTAGGATTATGAATAGGTGAGTGAACGCATGACAAGTGAATAAATGAATGAACGGTCGGCATCGGTCGATTCTGGCATGCGTGTGTGCGTGTGGTGTGCGTTATAATTCTCAATTCAGCTACGCAATGGCGAATTACATTAACGCTTCTACGGCACTTCCGTTATTTGGTTTGTCTTGAGAGACTGACTATTTACTACAAATTAGTACAATTTAGGTATCGGGCGGACTCCGGAGAGTACTCAGTACGATCGGAAGAGTCTAGGTGGCTGTGTTGTAATTTCCCACGCCAGTACAGCCAATCAGCGGGTCACATTGGGAAAAATTTGGGAACAGTGAATATGACTCTTTCCACTTGATCCACCTTCGTTTCTTTTTTCTTTCCCTGTAATATTAAGTCTCAAGGCTCGAACATAATACCCATATACTCTCAATAAAAATCCATCAAGACATTTGCTTTCGATTATGGGTGCCTACTACGACGAGATCGAAATCGAGGACATGGCCTGGGACGAGGAAAAGAGGGTCTATCATTACCCTTGCCCATGCGGAGATCGTTTCGGCATTTCGCGACGTCAGCTTGCAGACTGCGAAGATATTGCTACATGTCCAAGCTGTAGTCTCGTCATTCGAGTGATATACGATCCGGTGCGTCCTGGTGAATCTTCGCGTTACATAGATCCTTGAACTGACTTTGCGTTTGAAGCTCGACTTTGAGGATGAGCCTTCCGACGATGACGCCTCTTCGGAAGAAGGTGAAGAAGAAGATGACGAAGAGCAGAGCGATAGCGACGATGATCATTTCGAGGATGCCTTGGAGAAGCTTACCATCACCGACGAAGCGCCCAAGATCGTCAGCGTCTCGACTTGAAACCACTCTAGTTTCCCTAGAAGATGGTCGATGATCAATCATGCGGCTCAAGACATCTTGTGCACTACATGTATGCATTTTCTCATTCATCATATCTAATGGCACGTCGAAAGTTATATTTTGCCCCTACCAGGGTGTATAAATCTCACGCCGGCGAGCTCAATACCGAAGCGGTGCAAGCCACATATGAAGTACTCAAGACTCAAGCTGGCTTAATGCTATATTAATAGCGAGAACCCACTTGTCACCCACTCGAAGTTCGCAGGTACAGTAGCACGGCCGAGGGCGACTTACGCGAGAGGGACATCAACATATTAAAGTTCTATTAAACCGTACTACGATTACTATTGTTACTCGCGTATGTGGAAATGCATACTGCATGTACGTCGATGCGATGATGAACTTGTAATTAAGTACTCGAAATTTGTTAATCCATATATGTATATTAGGATCCTGGAAGGACTCATGCATGGACTACTGGTACTTGATAGTATCACAATTACCGTTTATCAGATTACCTACCACTGGAAATTGCCCGGAAATGAAGGACCCTTGCTGGGCGAGTCGGGGGAATCCTTCAATCCTACGCGTAAAGGTGGACACTCTATTGGCTGACCGGGAGAACGTATGACGACGAGCGCTGAGCGTGCCTTGGACTAGAATGGCGGCCGGGCGATTATGCCTCCCAGATGTGTATCATACACGACAGATGCAGAACGCGGTATCGCAAGGCTAAGTTGCTCGAACGGCATTGGCTCTCTGAGCGGCGGTCGCTCTGGATTGGCCGGACCTGCCAATATTTGAGAGGTTCCATTGATCCTGCCCTGGCAAGGTTTGAATTCAGATCGCAGACGCGACACCACGGTCCACGGCAGGCATGCCATTGGCCAAGGAAGAAATAGAGGAGACAGTCAAGCACTGGGATAGGGTTGGGGCCCCAAGGGATTAGTACTCGAGCGACTGCCGATAGGCCAAGCAAGTCCGGCAAGTACTGGGAACTCGAAGAAGCCTGCAAAGGAAGGTTGTACTTCAAGAAGTTGCAACTCAGTGTCTCTTGGGCTCTGAAGTACATAGCGTAGCGATACGCGACGACGATACGCGAGAGGCGAAGATACGCATATTTACCGTAACCCGGCCGGAGGTTATTTAATGGAGAAAAGCGACCCAATCAGGAGTGGGAGGACCGAGGGAGGGCATTTCGTGAATCGTGCATGCATTGATATCATGCGCTTTGGGAAAGTGCAAAGCATGTCCATGTCAGGCGAGGGGAAAATTGGTGGCGAAAAGGGAACTCCTCGCAGGATGTCTATACGGCTCTGTACGGCTGCAAAAGCGACTGCTGCGATTTGAATCGCGCACGCAAGAGACTCCTCCAGGACACGGGACACGTGGTGGTCGTGTGGTCAGATGATGATGTCGACAGGTCTGACCGTAAACTCTATGTATTGTTCTTAAGGACTCCTCGGATTCTCAAGTCGTTGCTCCTCCCACCAGCCGTTGAATGTATGTAGTGACCTGCCGGGAAGGCCCAGTGAGAACTAGGAATCCGGGTCGTACTTGGAAGTAGGAATACTAGTAACAGACACCGACATTAGTTTACGTCGCACTGACTATTTGCGAATCCCTACTGTATGGGAGGACGAGGTTGCTCTGGAGTTTCCGTCTCTTTGGGGTGAGTTCGAGAATTTCAGATATTTCAGCTGCGGATGATTTACATGTGCAGGACGACCAAGTGACTTACCAGTTCCAGACATCCCACTGACACTTAGAAGCCACAATATGTCTATTCTATTTCCTAACGATCCTGTCTTGTCTTCTAAACTTCTAAAATGTGTGTCGGCCAGACTCTGCAGTGAGACAGGGACTTAGGTGGGCATTAAGTATAAGTGGCGTTTCGGTCGAATGAATACTCTACCTTGAGAATCACGGCGTACGGAGAGCAACGGACGGCCTGCTACTTACCTGGATTGGCTAGACTAATACGGCCTGGTGGCGGGACGCTCGGGGATGGGGTACGGGCCGCAGAAGTCGTTGGATATTGTCCCTGCAGGTTTGACAACATATATTCGGTAACATGCATGTATCGAGGATAGCGGCGGACGACGATTTTACGCACCTTGAGGCTGCTTGAGATACGTTGAGCTGTTGTCGAATAGCGTGCACACGAGCGACGTGGGTAAGAGAACAGTAACCATATTTAAGTTAGGAGATTACGCTAATGGGAGAAGCCTCAGAGAAGGTTTCGACAAAGAGAGGGAACCTGGGTGATGAAAAAGGTCCACGCTCGGACAAATGAAGTGATGCAGGGATGATGATCAGGTAACTGGGAATGCGGCATCTGAACTCAAGGGTGAGCACCCCAGAATTTAAATTGCGTTGGGCTTTCTTTGACGAGACTGGTGGATGATAGGCCTTTGAGAAAGCAGCGAGGCCTCGAGGCTTGGATAGAAGGGGTGCGGTTGTGTTCACCTTTAGATCGGAAGGACCGCCGGGCAGAAATCTTGATAATGCGGCTGAATCGGGTGATGAGAGGAAGTGTTATCAGGATTCTGGAGGTGTAAATACTCTGAGAAAGATCAAAGTGTAGTAAATCCAAAGGAAATGAAGCACACGGTAAATGGCGAATCTGGCAAGATCTCGCCAACTTGCCGTTTTCAGATCTGTCCGTGAGATTTAACCCCGTCACGCGTTGCATGTGGATGGCCGTCCAAAGCCTATAAATCAACCAGAACTCTTGCAACAAATTTCCTCCTCATCCTCTCACCCCAGACCGACAGTCCACAATGTCAAACCGCGACGCGTCCTCCTCTAAAGGCACCCCTTCCAACCTCATCGCATTTCCAAGCGTCTCATCATCTCTACACTCACTACCACAAGCAACCAGCTTGCAGAGTGTATCGTTGCATCCGAACATGTACGCCAACCGAGCAGCGGAGAGTGAGGCAAAGGTCAGTCAAACACAACCCAGTCCTTGTCAAAGCCCTACTAAAGATAATTCCTTTCAGCTACAAAAAGCCCTGTCGAAAACCCCCTCTTCTTTCACACCCCAAGCTCAGCCGATGGTATACCGGGTGTCGGTGAGTCTACTCTACACTTTCGCGCTCATAAAAAATTCAATGTTTCTTGCCTGCAGCCTCCATCATCATCCCAAGACCCATCACAATTGACAATACGCACAGTACGTCGTCCCCTAAAGGTGATTAGTATTCTCCGCTCACCGGGATTCCTATTTTAGAAATCAAAATTCTCGACATGAATGTCGCCACTCTCGCTCTCCCACCTACCCCATCTCGTTCCTTTTTTTTTTGCTTTTTCTCTGTCTGGGAAGAACACTGCCGGCTCCATAATCCTTCAATTTTCGGGACTTCGCCATCGCTTTCGCCGCTAGACTCGGCCTCCAAAACCTACCCTATCCACCATTACCATCTACCTGCTTTCCTCGCTTTCGCTTTTGCATGCATCTCAGATAGACATCCCATATAGCTTTCAGGATTTACTCATATTTCGGTCGGGGCTCTCGGTCTAATATTATTTAGTTCTGGTTTATAGATCTCATCGTCACATCTATGTATATATACCTCCATATCTCTTTCTCTCTTCCAATGCTCATCTATCTTTTTGGGAATTACCATCTGTGGTCTGCGCTGAACGTTCAATCTTCAAGCTTAAACTATGAAGCATTCATCTCGTTCTATTGTGTTGTCCTCATGATCATCGAAGTGCCTCACTGATCTACTAGTTTATTCAGGTCCATGCATAGCGCGAACGCGCCTGTTTCCTGGGTATCTCGTGATTATTCTCCTGTTCCCCTGCCTCCTGCGGCTCCCACTTCACCCGGTGGCGGCATCGAGCTCTAACAACGCCTCATATATTGCACACGACGGGCGCCACACAACGCCTCCCACCAATGCGCCGCGCCGCGCAACAGCACAGAATATTCAGGGATGCAGCGGGAAAATATTAATGACAATCCATGCGAAGCAACCCAAATCCCCACGTGGGTCATCAAAATAAGGTATTAGCCTGGAGGTCGGCGCGACGGCTTTTCTAGAGCTCTTCTTGTCACATTTGTGTCCGTGTGTGGGTGTGTGATTATTGAAACCTTGAAGGTGATCGTGATTGACCTGCATATGCACATTCGTGGTTAGGTCACGGAAAATCATGAAGGGTTGGGTTGGATAGGGCCGGAGCGGGCCTACGGTAAATTTCTGTGATATCGTCGTCAATTCATTGGCCTCGTGTACGCACCAGCCGTAACATAGGTGGGTGATGGTGGATGAACTACTATAACATGGTGTTGGTGCTGCGTACTAATTACAGGTCTCCCCGAATTTCCGCCTACATAGACAGACAACCTTGAGCAAAAGGCTCCGTAATACCCTCGCCCGGAATCTTGCGAAAACGCGGCTGCGACAACGCGACAAAACTCCTTAATTGCGCACTCTCTCTCGAGGCTCGGAGTCTCAAGGCACTTATGTTACAACTTTATTGCGCCCAGATGCCGTTCCCACGGATGGAATATCTAGACATCAAATCAAATAAATAACGCGAGTCCGCGACTATATGGTTTCGACGTGCTTTCCCCCTCTTTCGGTGCCCACCTTCCGCTTCCGTCTGCGCTGCGCGCGATCAACGAAAATGGCGTCGATGTCGATGGCCTCCGACGCCCTCGAGACGAGATGCGGCAGCGTTGCGTTCGAGGCGAGACGAGACAGTTATTAATGATGCCAACGCCAGCTTCCAGGAGTAATTAACGGATGTTACTGGTGACTTCGGTATATGTGCGCGACGACCGCTACTTCGAGCTCCTCTGCTCCCCGGTCAGCACTCCCAAGGGAACAAGTCACGCACACACGGCATTATCCGCCCCCTACCGGACGCAGTTGTCTGTGTGGGCTGCATGGACGAGCGTTATTCCTCCATGAAGAACGACCATCGACATTATTGATCCATCCAGGCAGACGTGAGTCTTTCTTCGTAAAATGGTTCTCAGGACCCAACAACGTGCTGATCTAACCTACTACTCCTTACTGCCATATCGCTGTCGTACCTCACTTCAGATCTGCCTCAAATTTTTCGAAAGCGCCTGCGCCCATGACGAACAAGCAACGTTGTGATATTTCCGCCGGCTCGCGACCGGCAGGTTCGACGTATATGTCTGACTGATACCTGGTTCCCATCGAGCGCCTCCCTCGCGAAGGGCTCAAGCTTCAAGCGCTCACGGCTCAGGGTCCTCTCCTGCTTGTGCCGACAGCTTTGCATTATATCATTCCTTCCCTTCCTCCTGTGTGGCACTGGCAGGCAGCGTCAGGAAGACTTCCAGGGTTAGGTTACGCAAAACTCCCAGCCACCTTACGGCGTCAGTCGGCCCCGTGCTCGATTATCGCATTGTGCTCTCGGGTTCCCCTGCGCCTTTGAGAGACGATCCACACTCCGATTCTCATGCCCATCTCGATTCATGATTTACGATATCTTCTCGGCCCATTCCGCGGCGCGGATTTTTTCTGCTTTTTTCTCATACATAATCTGACATTGCAGCGCGAGCTATCGTCAGCCTTGCGTCAGCCAGTCGATATCGCTAGTTAGTCGACTGAATGCTATTGGCGAGCGGTTCAGTTTCTAGCGACGCTCTGCAGCACCGAGGGGATGCGTGATGATCCCGAGGCTTGCATAGCGGACTGCGGTTCTTTCACGAATCGATTTCTCTGCTCTGTGTCGGTGCTCTGTATGTACCTCGGGAGTTCGGATGACGTCTAAACGGAGACACGACCAATTACAATCTCTGGGTGGATTTACTTCGACTTTGTGTGACCCTGGCAATCTAGGAGCCGCCGACACGTCCCGGTCTGCCTTGCCTTGTCTTTCTCCCTATCTACATGCGTGCACATCTATCTATCCGTTTCTGCGCATGGGATATGGATACCACATACGAGTCCCTACAGCCAGTACGCATGCACGTACTGTAGGTAAGTACTTGTGCCCATCAGTCCAATTCAGTCCAACTAATGTCTTCCCTGTCCCAAAAATAACAAACCTCAGCGGAATCCCTCCACTCAATGTTCGAACCGACGTCGTCGCATGTATATCATATGCAGTGCCAGATTTCATGGAGTTTGGGAACTTTTCGCGGTATCAAATATCGGTGCATGCGTATCGCCATCCGTGCTATGTCCTGTATGGCAAGCATATATCTGTCTATCAAGAGGTGTGCTTATTTCCGCCGTGTGTGTATTCTGTATGGTTCAGCTCATTTGTACCTCCGTCCTCTCGTGTGTATTTATTTTATCCGCCAGTCCCTTTTTTGCTTGGCCTGTGTCTGTAAAAAAAACCTCTCGAAGTCGAAGATGATTAGATTCAGTCAGTCATATTGACTTCTGTTCTTGCAAGCATACTAATTTTGTGACATCATCCGCACAGAAGCTTTTCGCATTCTCTGTTATTGGTCAATCGGCCGGTTTTGCAAGGGAGGCTAATTAGGTATGTTTTTCTTCTTGCGTTGCGATTTTCCCATTCGTCCCGTTTCCTCTTGTGGAGTAGGGGGCGCATGGGATTGTACACTATCGTACGCGTGTGAGACCTCCTTTGTTCCTACTGTACTTGTTTCTCATTCGCTCAACGTCCCCTCCCCCACGCATGTTTGATGGATGTCTGGGGGTGGAACAACTTCACTATCACCGTCTGGTAATCGTTATCTACACTCTTTCGTTCTTAGAATAGCTTTGACACTCGGGATGGCAGGTAGATAATAGATTGACGCAAGTGAAAAGGTTCCGTCAGTGATATTTTCCAAGCCAGGCAACTTGCTCGTGCAAGTAACGGCTCGTTTCCCACTGAGCTCATAGGTCGGCCGCCCCGTCGTACATAGTAAGTGAACAAAGGAAACAATCAGTAGCTTCGTTGTGACCTTATCAGCTGGGGATCTACGGCTCGCAGTATTGCACCCTCAATGAATCTATTTACCCTGATTCCTCCAAATTTAACAAAGGGAGAATCACCAGATAACTCCGCGAATAAGACCCAATTATACAACCCACTGGTAACACGTTCGATTGGGGAGACGCTATTACTCTGCGCAGTTAGGGTGTTATTTCGCTGCACTGCCTCATCCAACACTCATGACATCTGCACGTAAACGCGAGTCCACCTTGCATCTGCCGCCGAGGGATCCTTTCATGGCCAAATCCAGTGGCGCGCGTCCGAGACCCGACGCGCGCTCTCACCGTATCTCCCTCACAAGGAAGTAACAATGTAAATTTTGCTTTAACCTATAACGTTGGGCTGGAAAATCCCGCAGAGGTGCGAACTATTCATTAAGTTAGAGAGTCTCGAAAAGGCACGCGAAAATAGGAGACGATTTCACCCTCCTCAAGGCTGATGTAGATGTGCACGACAATTCGATGAAAAGTTCCAGCGCAGCACCTTTGATCCCTCTGACTCAAAGACAGAACAACGGCACCGTAAATTTTTAGTGAATTGCATGTAGGAATAATTTCCTAGAATACGAGGGATGAGTAACCACCCCACTGGAATTCCGGGAACAATGCACCATGGTTGGTAAGTTGGGACAGCCGAACAACTTCTTCGCGGCGGACACCACGCGCAACGGCTGCGCCTTTGAAGGTAAGGTTTGAACTCAGAGAAGGAAATATCCGGTCCCATGAGAGCTTCTATCTCCAACGTAATTGTCGGTGGATATTGTTCTCCATCATTGCTTTCACAACGCCATCCCTCGCAAACGCGGACCGATTGCCTGAAATCAGTTGCGATAAAGCTCTGATTAGAGAAATTGATAGTGCTTGCTACTTGAGGGAATATGCTTTATCGCATTGCACGCGTACCAATGCATATTATTATGTGGGAGGCTCAGACGAATTAGTGATTATCGTAAAAGCGAACGGAAAAATGTGCCTTTGTGAGGCGAGCCGGTTTACACTGGCAAAAGCCTATAAAATAAGTTGCCGAATGGAATGGCATAGGACTTCGCCACTATCTTCTGCGGATTACCACGGCCACGGAGCCACTTCGAGAGGCATTCCGGATGTGTCTGACCAAGAAAAACGACCACGGTCTACGAGCACTCCACCGCCGACTCTGAAAAAGACTCAAAATAGAACGCGAGATAGGTCGAAAGACATTGATTGGCGCCATGGTCAAGTTGTGGAATCAGGAGACATTGCGTCTCAAGCACGTATGATTTGCCACAAATGTCGCTTCACTATTCAGTATGAAGACCAGCCACGGCAGACCAGACTAAAGTCCAGATACCGAATAAAGGGAGAAATATCGAGGACCCGACGCGTAGGCCCACTATTTTTGAGGAAAACGAATAAAATGTTATCAAACGAGATGCTTGTGTAAAGGAAATGCTTACCTATATACTAATCCGAAGCACCAAGAAACCACTCGTTCAGTACGGCATCGCAGTCGAGGCAGATCTAGTCTCGAGTTTCGGAGAGGGCTTCTTGAAGCAACGTGAGAGCAACGGCCCCGGTCAGCTGGTGCACTGACGGAATATGAAAACCAGATTTTGTCTCTTTAGAGGGGGGGGGTAATGGCTAAAGGGTCCATGGAAGCGTTTGAGATGATCTAAGACCACTGCTGCTGCCCAAGGCGAGAATGATATTAGAAGAAACACAACATACAAGGAACAACCCATGACGTGCTGTCGATAAGGCGAAATATAAAGTTATCCCCATGCCGGTGTTGTGCTGAATGGAAAGTCAGGACCGCCACATCCACAAAAATCTTGGATTTCACCTGTAATTGACGATAAGGAAGCCCTCAGTTGCGAAGGACTAAACTGGTCAATCGACGTAAGATACGAGTCGTGCCACGGGACGCACTTTGTATAGGTTTAGGACAGTATCGTCCGGAGCAGGCGAAAAGGTGGAGTTGATGTACAGAAACTAGCAGCATCATGTTAACGTTGAACAGAAAACTAACCATCATGATAGCGCACCAAGGGCTCTCCACTTTGCCAACCCAATTCTTTCCTCAAAAACTGAATGACGGCCTGAAATCGGTTGGTAGCCGTGATCTTGTACATGTTCTGTTTCATGATTGGAGCATTTCCGACGCCCTTGAAGCGCACTACCACTGAAGAAAGCCAAGGTAACAAATTACTATCGGACGACTCGTAAGATAGACGCTAAAGGACGCGCACCCTTCGAAGAGTCCTTTTTCTTGTATGTCTCGAGTGCTTTCAGTACTTCTTCGCTAAGATCTGACCTCTCGTTATTCTGCACCGAAGAGGAGGGATTACGGGCACCTTGACGAGGGGTAAGATCGTGACTTGAGGCCACTTGGGCCATCGTGTTCGTTAAGATGCCTTCTGAACTCTGAAGTGACTGTTTGCTTGGTCACAAGAATGACGTATTAGGTAAATATTAAAATAAACATTATTGACCAATTGCAAGCAATTAAAAACTTTTTCAAATTTTTATTCATAAATTACATATAGAGTACACATTATTTATTAAGTAATATTTCAGAGTCCCAATACAAACGATCACTCTTCCAGCTGCAGCTTCCAGTCTCAACTTCCTGTGTCGCAACCCTTGAAGTCGAATATCTTCATTGTCTATCTGTCTCTAGTCTTTCCTTACCATATTCATTGTCTCTTCGCTTTTCTACATTTTCCACTCAGTGTTTACTAGCTCCACAGATGTTCGGAATTGTGCCAACTTGAACTTGAAACCCCGATGGTATTTTTGGTAGTACGATACCAACGATCTTGTCTCCAGCGAAAGATATACAACTTCCGGCTCGTGTTGGACCAACCTGAGGCCTAGTGAGAACAGTACGCTCACCATTTCTCGTCGTCGAAAACTTGGATCCTATTCTTGCTTCTCGCGACTCGATTCAAGTTGATGTCGATTCGATACATTCAAGTCAATTATTACCATCAACCCTCCATCGCTGTCTCATGTTTGTGGAAGCGTAAAGGCTATGTGCACGCTTTCTTTCTTCGCCACACCATGGTGCAATATTATGTGGTCTATCTATTTATGGTCAAGCAAGATATGGCTTAGGCGGGCTCGTCTTTGCTTTCATGAACATGTACATGAGGCAGAAATACTATCTGTCGTCCCGATTCTACTTGTACTCTCAGGTCTAGGAATTGTTTAGCACGCGATATAAGGCAGAACCCACCATGGACCCGATTTCTTAGACCCAATTCCAGCTGATCAGCACAGAAGGAGTTCTATACCTTTCAGATGCGGACTAGAGAAACTCGCAAGTTTACGCCACCTTTCGATTTTTTTTTCCCTTTGTGTAAAAGAGTCTCTTCGACAGCGATCTAGATTTCATCCTACGCATTCTCGACTGCCCGTGAGGGTGGTTGGGGTAACCCACATGGTTGCTCCTCGTAACCTGCGAGTGGCAGCTATACACCCGCCCGCCTTCCATGTACAATCTGATCTGATGTGCCAAGTTTCGGAATTCTGCAGTGCAGGCTATGTACTACACGTGTTAAATTTATTTCAAACGATGCACAATACACAATATCGAGCTACCTAATGCTCAGACTGTCATCTGCGCTACTATGGAGCGCTCACGGTCTGCCCTATTCTGGGTCTTATAAATCCAGGACGCGTGGTTATCATAGACAAAAAAATGTCTTCGCCTTTCCCTTGTTCAATATCGACAGGTACTTCCAGAACAATTGAGCGTCGAGAATTTGGTTCTTGTACTCTTTCAGTATTTTCGCTGCTTATATCATCATTGAGCCATGGAGGCATCGTCGCCATAACTGTCTCTGCAAAGAGCGTCCTTGATCGAGAGAAATGCACCCTAACGGCAATCAACACGAAGACAATGCCTATATGTATAACTCAGTAACTGGCATATAGACATGACGTAGGAGTTAATTTAAAGTTCTTACCAATGCTAGGAATGACCGTGGATTGGACGATGAGTTGAGGGAACTGTTCGAGCGGGAACAAGATAATGAGGACCAGGAGCTGGAGGGTATAAATCATGGCACTCTCCATCACAATTCGCATGATGGCCAGCAGGTTCAATGGTGAATTGTTTACAACACCGAGTACCACTGAGGCACGATGTTGTCGCCAGATTTTGAATGCGATCATCCCAGTTGTGATAGTATTCTGGGCGAATGCAAAGGGGTAGATGGTTCCCATCCAATGCGACACACCAGAAGGCGACTCAACGTTAGGGTGGGTAAACCAAAAGAAAAGAGCGGCGTTGGTACCTAATTTATGATTGAGAATGAGTAGAAGGCGAAGGAAGAGGCAACGTACTGATACTGAGGATCAACAGAATCACAGGTACAACTGTGACCCATATTTTACGATCCCAAATTACGTAGCAGCGGTATATCTGCAATGGATTAACTATCGGTATGGCACAGAGAAATCATTGCGAGCACACGTACTACAAGGCCATCCCCAAGCCAAGTCATAATACACAACATTGCGTTGTGAGCAAGGGCGTCCCATCTCCCGAAATTGAAGAAGTAGGAGAAGGGTCCTAATGGATCAACGTGCAGAACGAATCCCTGGATGAAGCGGTAGAGGTTGACCACTGGATAAATTGTCAGCCAAGGAGTCTACGGCGTGAGCTCAACCGTGACGCTGGTGGATGGGCGGACCTATATCGGCTGTGGCCACGAGAAACATCGCAATAGTACCACCCAAGAATACCTACAAAAGATATGTTTATTCTTGGTCGGCTTGGAAACAAACCAGGCCAGATAATATCTGACCTTCGCAGAGCTCATTCCCGCTGAACGCTTCTTTAGCATGATATAAAAGGCCTCAAAGAAAAGGCAGGCATATACGCCTAGGAGAAAGATGAGCGCAAATTCAAGCGGCTCGAGCTAGATTACTAACCGTATAGCAAGGCCTAATATGATCAGAATGTAGGGGTCAGCATGAAAGGCCGTCCTTGAACAGCGAGAACGTCGTACCTCCACCCAGACTGAAACGGCCAATGCTACTTCAGGAGAGAGTGCCATCTCCCCATCGACCTACTACTTGCGGATCTGCGGTGGCAACGAAGCACAAAGAGATGAGAGTGTACTCGGAAGCGAAGAATGCATAAAATGTTTCTTATGACAAATTCCTCGATGGCTAGAGAAACAAAGTCCTGATTGACACTTGGGATGTTATTCTAATTTCGTGCTATTAAAGTCCAACTTCGTATTTACAATGGAAGACAAATGCGTGAACACATAGAAAAACCCCGAGCCGCCACAGCTTCCCATGCCCGAGAGTTCGCTAATTCCTCTGCATAAACATGTCACTCCAAAAATGACATTGAGAAAGAGTCGCCTGTTAGAGTTGGACTGCGCTTGAAGAGCGTGAGAGAACGAGAGGCATCGTTTGGCCAACGTCTTGTGACAACAGGACGCTGAGTCCTGTGGTGGTGTCGCTTCCGATGTGAATCCGTTAACGCAAGAACCTCCATCCGAGGCGCCATCTGGTGCAGATGTCCACCGGTTTAGGGTTCGTCCTCCTAACCGGAATAATACCGAGATATTATTGGACGGGCTACATTGCTCACTTATTATTGTGCACCGGCGTCCATTAGTCGTCGACCTTTCTGCCCAGCGTAAGATGGCGCAGCAAGAGCGGCGTCGGCGTCACCATCAACCTTCTCCTCTGCACCCCTGTAGGCGACATCAACCACAGACGCACTGCCAGGCTGGCTAAGCTCAATTACACTATCACCGTCCGCCAACCAGGCCGGTATCGAGTTCCCGAGATTGGTTCTACTTTCTGCGTCCTGTTGTTTCGCGTTGTGCACCCGCAGAGCTATCACGACGAAGACGATACCTGACAGTACCACGTTTAGCGATTCTAATAGTAATAGTGCATTACGTCTGGAATACACTCACCAATGCTCGGGATAATGGCAGCCTGTACAATGTACTGGAAATTATCATGGCGGAAGTACAGGATGATGAGGATGAAAAGCTGCACAGTATAGATCATGGCGCTTTCAGTGATGATACGCAAAACACGTATAAGGCTGAGCCGTGAGCTCCGATCTACGACCCCAGAAGCAGAAGAAGCACGGTGTTGTTTCCAAATTTTCAGGGCAATAAGGCCTGTCGTTATCACGTTTTGACAGAATGAAAGTGGGTAGATGGTGTTGAGAGAAATGGTTTCGGATGCAAGACCGAAACTGAAAGGGTGCGTGAACCATATAAGGACATATATGTTGACGCCTTCGCCACTGTTAGATTTTTCAACCAAGAAATATGCGTCTTAATACGCACCAATGGAAGATAATAAGAGCAGGACAGGAATCGCAATCAGCCAGATATTATTGTTCCACACGAAATAGCAGCGATATATCTTATTAAATAGTTCAAGCGGTGGTCAAACTCAATCCGAGGCTTCGGAAGTAGAACACTTACGACGAGAGCATCACCTATCCATGTCATCAGGCATGTTAAGATGCTGTTGCACAGCGTATCCCATCTCTTGAACTCCACGAGGTACATGACTGCACCCAACGGCTCCACAACTAAGATGAAGGCTCGAATGAAACGGTAGAGCCCAAGGACTACAGACACAGTAAGTTATAGGGAACCGTAACCAAGGAGCAGCACCACTAACCTAAATGAAATGTTGCCACCGCATACATCAGAATTGTGGCTATAAGGAAGACCTAGAAACGCAGATGGAGAGGTCATCTGTCAATCCTTGGACAAAACCATGTTGAAAATATTATCTCACCCACGCCGAAGTCGACCCTTGGGGCGTTGACCGTCGTCTTTTCATCATTACAGATATCGCTGCAATGAAAAGAGAGGTATAGATGCCTAGACGCCGATTAAAACGAAGCCGCAAGGAAGTACTAGTTGACCTCACCATAAATGAACGTCTATTGAGCGAGGCAAAAAGTGAGTACCAGGATTGAGTTCCCCAAGTGATCAAAAATGCGAACCTCAATCCAAAACGATACAGTAAAGGCAACATCGAGCCGCACTCCTCGTAGACCACTGGTAGTCATCTCCCCAGAATGTCGAAGGTAGGCAGAGGCCCTCTGTTAGGAGAGCGCGTGGGGGGAGAGAAAGGACAGTGGGGAGCACACGATCTTCGACGTCAGTGCTCTACATATATCTACGGCCCTGCCTTCGGAGGAAATAATCGAAAGGTACTACTCGGGCTGCCGCTGGCATATGTGCTGGAATTGCCAAACGTGAGTGATCTTCCAGATGACGGGAGCGTACTACCTCGGAAAACGCCGAGCTCAACAAGCTCCCGACTTTTTGCCGGCAACATCCGCTAACGAGATGCTGCGTAAATGAGGGGTAAAATTCGTTGAACAAAAAATAGAATTCAAAAGTACGCAATTTTCTCATGCCATTGTCGTCTAGGTGAGTAGCAATCCTAAACGATCCTCAGCTCGTATACATAAAGGTAGATTCTTCCAAGATGCTTTCGAATGAGGCGATCGAGAGACGTCCCAGGAATTCGAATAGTCATAGAGGAGAGCGGTAGGTCGGACGAAAAGGGACGCCACACGCGCGCTGTGGTGTTCGGTGCCGCCTTGAACCTTTCTGATTGCGATGCCTTGCTTGTGGATAGCAAAACGCCCTCATGCATCATGTCCCGAGCGTTTTTGACGACGCTTTACAAATACTGTTCCGGAGAATTTATCTCCACGGCAGGGCGCTTTCGCGATTTTGTTTAATCTTCAACATCTGCATACGTAACGTTCATCAAATAATCCCCATCAGGTGTAATATCTACAAGGTCAGTGATTACATGATGCCGACCACATCCAGATTCCATTGCGACTTCTTTTGCGGAGATGCACTGATGCAGAGTGCGAATTGTCAAAAGATCTGATCTCCAGTAGACATAGCGTCAGTCGCAACCGTTAACGGTTACCCGTATGTGCGAGCATCAATCGGAATGAGGCCTAAGGCCCTACGATTTACATAACTTCCATTCAGTGCGGTTCTACAAGAAACTTGTCGGGGAGTTATCTACAGGATACCGTAATCACCATGATCAGCATCTAACGGATATCACCGGGCGTCAATGACCCGTGATGACATGGCAGTCCTATTTCTCCAGGGGGCTGCTGTCTCCGCCACTCGACTCGGGTACTATCGACAGTTTCTGCTACATAGAGATGGCAGCACTGTGTGCAATGCCAACTCGGATATTAATCCGAAGGATAAAGCACATGGAGGACGGAACAAATTTTAAGCAGAATAAGAGACTGGGGCAAGCATTCTAATTACCGTACTTACGCATCTTCGCGAAAAACCACATCCAGAATAGGTATAAGCGCCCCACTGGTTTAAAAAAAAGCAATTCTGTTACAATGACAAGTGCGGGGATCGCGCGGCGACAGCCGAGTTCTGATGAGGTGGGTCGACGCATCAATGTCGGCCAACGCTGAGAGCTACAAGCCGAAGGGAGCAAATACATAAGTAATTCACTTCTTTAAGACAGGTGAGAACTTTCCTTGACTTCGTGGAAATAGTCCGAATGGTGCCTAGAGTTCTGGAATCTGGATCGGATTCAGAGACACGTTTTGCGACAAGCATTGGGTTGGCCGTTGCCGGAATCGTATATTCTACTCTAGTATTGCGTTTGTCATTCGGGTAAATGGCAAGTTTAACAACATCTTCGTAAGCCGTGAGTCTTTAAATAAAGCAATAGAGATATATTCTTATCATATATAGCAGATCAAGACATGAAATCGCATGCTGTGGGTACCTAGGAATGAAGAAAAAGCCGATGGTGGAAGCGAAATAGGTTACCTTCGCCTGGATTTATGGCTATATGAGCGCGGTCCCCCCAAGTTAAAACGTGAAACGGAGCACTGTAAAGTTTTGCTGCGTGCACTTGAAGGAGTGCATGGAGAGGATGGAGTCCCCTAGAAGCTAAAGTCTGTTCACATGTCCTATTAAATGGTCCGAGAGATAAAATCAGTACCAAAAAGTCTCGAGGACCCACCATTAACAGAGAAAGGGGACTCCCATAAGTCCAATCCATCACAGCCTACAGGCGTCGCGTGCACCATCTGCAACATAAGTTTATTGGCAAGCTGAGAGAACTTATAAGCTACGGAAGCATGAGCGGGGCAGCTTAGACGAGCAATTCATACGCTCTGAGGGACAGCCTCGATGCCCGAATCCGAAGTCAATGTCATGTCTGTGTCAGCTGTGTCAGTCAAGCCAAGAATAATCACGGCGGCTATAGCTCGAGTGCGGTACCGATGTTCAGAACGCCCAACAGCCACCGCGGCATGTACGAATTGAGACATGTAGGGTCAAGGACACCGTCATGGATTCCAAACAAGTCCTGTCACGTACAGATGTACAGGGTGGATGCACACCTCGACCCCCGCAGGGCGACGAATTGAGTTATATTATCCCAGGCTCAGCCTCTAGGCTGTTCCTGGTCCAGTCAACTGTCAGAGTGGGCTTAGAATCCTCATGAGCTCCATAGAACCGTCATCTTCGAAAAGGTTCCAAGAGCCCTCCAGTGCCGCAGAGCGTCCGAGTTTCCCTTGTGATATGTATAAGACAAACCCATCCCCAGAAAAAAAGGCAGCAGATCCTGGGATTTTCGAGCAGAACGTCACCCTAGAAAGTAGGGTGACGACAGGACATCAGACGACATCGTCAAGTTTTCGAAATGGTAGATAGTTAGGCAGGAATATAGTTGAAGCTGGGTTGTGGTTCCACTTCCACTTCCGGTCCTCGACAGGAATTGCACCCAGGGTTGGTCCATTGGCTTGGGGCCGCAGCACTTGCACAACTTGAAATATCGCAACCGTGAGCAAATTGTGCTCTTTCAGAGCCGAGGATGCTGTCGATGCGGTCATGAACTTCGTGTCTACAGACAGAATGATAGAATGATATAGAGGACAGACATGATGCGAGGACGTTCTGCAATTCAATGCCATGATTTTCCTGAGCGACGTGGGACGCCGTGGGCCGACATCAGCGGGCGGACGACGTTGGGAGAAAACACTTAAACCCACGTGCCGACAGCGTAAGTGCGCGTATGGTGTACCCCGTGGTGGAATTAGAAAAATACGAACTTTCGTTTGTCATTCTTCTCCAGAGCGTAATATTCCCCACTTCTGCGGCTGCGGACCCTCCAGGAAATTGGGACCTGAGTTGGGAGCACAATCCTACCGGTCCCCAGATGTTTGCCCTCCTACAGTGAGAAGTCTCAGATAAGTTGCCTAACGTAAAGCAAAAAAGGTTCGACCTTCAAAGGTCGCCAGTCATCGTCGGTACTCGGCCGTCCGGACTCTGCGTCGAAATCGTTCTAAATCCACCAAATGTCAGCGGAAGTCGCTCCGCGATAAAAATACGAACGAACATTGAGTTTTACTTACCTGGACATCATCGTTCATTGGAACAGGAATTCTTCACACAAGCCCTTCAAATATAACCGAATCCTAATTGGCATCCAGATTGTCACGTATGCATATGGATCCTCTGCGCAGAGATGTTGGTATGATATGGTATGTTGGTGAAGAGGGAGTGCTACGGGAATTTTTGATTTAGAGTACATTATTTCAGGAGTCGAGTTAATGGCTTCGCGAAGGTCGCATCTTTTTGGGGTTCCAGGATATCGATTTGCGAATGGTCGTGGGTGTTCTTGAAATGGTCAGAGAGGCTCAGAGAGGTCGTTCAAATGTTCAAACGTTCGAGATTGGTTGGACATCATTCAGAAGTTTCGGCGATGTCCGATATCACAAGCTTGATTTAGCGCAAGTTCCCACACGGCACGATAATATTAAATACCGCAGACCTGCGCAAAGCTCGCTTCGCCATCGTGACAATTGTACATTAGGTGTAACGAGATAGAAGACACGAAAGAAAGGCGATCGAGTCTCGACATACCGTCTCCATGCTAGTTCCCCCGCAAAAAGCAACATACTTTACACGGGCAAAATGTGAATTCAAAAACGAAAAAATCCCCTTTGTTTGGGCAGAATACCGTAGTTTCTACTCACAGCTACATTTCTACAAGCATTGATGGAGAAATAACGAAGGTGGGAGACTGTAGACATGTATTGTCGACTATATGTACCTTTCTTCAGATTTTGCGCCGCAAAATTTGACTTTGTTTGTTCGCTAGAGAAACTTCGCTCGCAATCAAATAGCAGTGGCATAATGGCACCGAGGCGAATGACGATGAGAAGGTCCGGCTTTGATCTGGCTACCTCAGTGCCATACTCACCTAGCATGTATTACTAGCACGGCGACCCTGTGAAATTTCAATGAGAATAAATCATGTATTTATACTCTATGCAAATATTTAACGACGCGAACACTTAGAATGAAGTTAAATACCCGTACGACTTTCCAAGCTTGGGGCAAGTATTCTGGTACCTCTCGCCTCCATGGGATTCGAAACGCACGTGGAAATATAAGCAGGTCTCAAAAAAGAGGAAAGCGAAAGACGTCAAGTGAAATATCACCACATATATGTATGAGTGACTGAAAATGCAGAAAGAATTTTTGAGCCTTGCCGGTACTTAGGAGTTGAAACTAGAGCGCGAGACATAGATGGGTGAAAAATCAGAAGAGAAGGGGAAGATGGAGAGAAGAGAGGGAAGCAATAAGTAATTGGATGACTTTCCATGACATTTAGAACACGTTATAGATTCAAATTCCTTCAGTTCTAAAGTCTAAATGTCGAAGAACCGACTCAGGAACGTCGAAATATTGGGTATGATTTCGACTCCGAACATGCAAATTGACCTCTTTCTAAATGACTCATCTGGAAGCAGGCCCCTCCCCCTTTCTAGTTTCAAAACCTGTTCTACATAAATGCTTTCCAGACTACATTTCGATCTCTGTGTCCATTTCTGACATGATAGCCCACACCTCTTCAGCTTATCATACCTAATTCGGGCACTTTTGTGCACCATCGTGTCCCCTTTGTAAATTTACATCAAACTCGTTAAGGTTTTCTAAAGCCATCCATTCAAGTTACCGCTTCTTTCGTCGCCTTTTAGACTTCCAGTGTGGAGATTTAGAAGGTCGTCAAGATGCGGAATAGTAGTATTGCCAGCTTACAATCGCGAATCACTTGCTGGTTTTCGAGCTGCGCGAGCTCGCCGGTCTGTTAACGTTAGGCCTTCAACAAGCCTGTTTCTATGCTTGATTGGATTCAGCTTGCTAGGATTCCTACTACTTTCCCGACATCTGCCTGCTGGCTTCGACCAGACTTTGGACTTTGACTTGCCATTGATCCGGGTGCCTCGGTGCCTCTTGCATGACCAAATATTGACCCGACTTCTAACTTCTAATCTTCCCCACACTGGTGAGTTCAGCGCCGATTGAACGCGACTTGAACATGAGATGCAACTTTAGGTACGATCAGCGACTTCAAAGCGGGGGAGTTATAATCTTTCGGCCTTATTCAGACTTGATTCAGACCAAAGGTATGTAGTAGAACCAGTGGTAGAGTTCCAGGGCAGAAGATTCTGAGTCCTGACTCACGTTTATGTTCATACATCTTCGCCACCTTTTTGCGTTTACTATATATAAGCACTCGATCACTGCAATCTGTAAAAGCACCAAGAAGAAGCAAAGGATGATACTTTAGCCTCTCCCTTTTACCAGTGACTTAGTATCACCGTTTATCGATCCGGTCTCTCCTTTGTCTTTCTTGTCTTTGTTAGTTCACTAGTGTGCTTGTGGCCGGTGCTAGCGCTGATCACTTAATTGGGAAAGCCTGGAGATTGTTCTGCATTTCAGACTTTATTCTTCTCAGTACACACGCACGCGGCTTGTTGGGACATGCCAGTCAGCCATACTTTTCTCTCTAACAATTGGAAATTGTGTGCTTGCTTGCTCCTTACTTTGTATGATTGCATTATGACTCAAAGAAAGTGCGGTATAAAAGGTCTGGCTGTAATCTTATCGCCTCTTAACATCGCACTGCTTTTGCCAGAACATCACCCATGTCAACCGTTCATAAAGTTTCCCAGTCAGGTTTCGGAATGGGGACGAACGATCTTTATGATTGGTGAATGGACTACTTAACTTCGTGCATCGCGATGCCATCCTCCTCATGCCCATAACCTCCAAATAGGGCTCGGCCATCATACCAGCCACTTACGCTAGACTTTGTCCGAGAATCTGTAAAGGCTTCAGGGCCACTCAACATCGTCAAGTTAGTTTTTCTGGACTTTCTCATCCATCTTGACCTCACGACAAAACAGAATTGGATCTGGAACAGGCATATTCACCCGCGCGCTTCTTGCTGATCCAACAAGGTTCTCCCCATTTCCGACATGGGTATTGGCGACAGACTTTCGATACACCGTCATACCAGAAATATTTCCAGCCACATGAACATCGGATATGGAACTACAATTTTCAAGGGACTAAACCATCTGCTGTCGACTGAGCGTCTAGCAAAAGTTACGTCGCCATTTTACCTGCAGATAAGAAAGCGGAAGTCCAAGATGAGATCCGAAGAATTTATTGATCAAGACCCCGACAATGTGTGGATTGACGAATCGAAAGGCATCTTCGCGTATCCCTACAAAGCTGACGTTGTTCTCGAACACAAGAAGTAGTCGTTGCAGAGGGTTAGTCGCAGAATGCAGTCGGCTGAGCACTTCTAAGGCTCTCGCTCAGTTTTGAATGATCCAACGAGGGCGGAAGATGATATTTGGACTTTTAAGTCGTGCTAAGTAATCGATGTGCAAGATTAAAGTCGCCTCAGAGTCATGCTGGATTTAAGGTCGGGTAAGGATCAGCTTATGCTAAGTGGTCATGCAGGGTCATGCAAGTCCGAAGCGCCGCCAAAGATGTTGAGGTCAGAACGCGATATGACGTCACGCGCGATGGTGTACACGACGCGTCAACAAAGACAAATAGCAATTCTAAACAACCCCCCACGTCAAATCCCCAACTGCTCACCGCGTCTGCACACCTCAAAGCCATGGCATCCAGTGCAATGCAAGTAGATGAGCTAAACCTTCTAGTACAAGGCCTCGATGACGACTTCTGGTGGGCTGTCCCTTCCCCCGACCCCTCTCCCGTGAAACCCAAGCCACCCTCTTCTTCTATTACACCGCGAACGCCCCCCAAATTTTCTATCGCGCTACCCTCTAAAACTGCGCAACTCCCCTCTGTTCTTGCATCCACTGTGTTCTCCGCGCCCGACCACGATATCGCGTCTTTCCTCGAAGGCTCTGAACACTGGAATCTAGACGACGACCCCTTCAGTCCTGTCAAGCCTTCTGTGCCCAAATTCTCTATTCCGTCTAGAACCCAGGTATGCCGTCTGTACAGCTGATGACATTCTCCATCCAACTGATTTGTCGACAGCTTCCTCCTCCCACCCCGCAATATGTCCCAGACCCCTGTACGCGCTGCGTCGTTGAATCCGTCACAGACGAGTACGTGGACAATCGCTGGCGAAAGGTAACTACGCCCCTTTACCCCAAACATTTGCTCTTTGCCCCTCCATTGTATGCCCCTCCCACTCATTTCCACGTGACCTTGTTGCCCGTCCTCGACTTGTCGCCTTTTCTTTCATCTGTACACAATGCTAACAACTTATCACACAGGCTGTTTCAGCGAGAGTGGAATCGAGCAACGAGCGCGTCGATGTATATCTCTACGACGACTGGTATCAAACCGACATCCGTATCGGTACGCGACCTTCCATGTCCTATATATACCCTCCATTCAAAGTCCTAACATCTATCCACATCCTACAGACGACATCTTCAACGTCCTCGGCACATTCTCCGGCCCCTCCTCTCCCTCCCCCTCCACGCTCTCCCCAGCCTCAGCCGCACCCAGCGGCAAGCGCCACATCTCCATCACATCCCCCACCAACATGCTCATCCTCCACCCCGACCTCCTCCTAACCGCCACCGCGCTCTCCAACGCGCCCCAATGCCGGCGCAAGCCCCTCCTCGCCGCCCTCGTGCGCTCGACGAGCGACACCACCCCCGCGCTCGTGTACGGCAGCATCCTGCACGAGGTCATGCAGCGCTGTCTGCGCGAGGGGGTGTGGGATGCGGGGTTTGTGGATGGGTGCATTGGGGACGCGGTACAGGCGGGGCTTGGGGAGCTGGTTAAGCTGGGGGTTGGGGAGGAGGTGGCGCGGAGGGAGGTAAGCGAGAGGGCGGGGGGATGGGCGTGTTTGCGGAGAAGTATTTGGCGGAGGAGCCGAAGGTGTGTGTTTTTTTTTTTTTTTTTTTTTTTTTCTTTTTGGGATTGGAGGCTCATGGTGATTGGTCTGTGTAGGCAAACGCGGTGTTGACGAACACGCGCTCGGGACAGCACGATCGCCCGTCGTTGCTTGCCATAACGAAATTACTGGATATCGAAGAGGACATCTGGTCGCCTACCTATGGGCTGAAAGGAAAACTAGACGCGACGGTGCAAGGCATCATAGCCGACCCTGTGCCTTCATCTTCATCCCCTTCCATGAAGAATACTACCTCGTACCAAAGACCCTCTGCTCCCACCCACGCGCCCCAGCGCACCACCAAAACAAGCACGCCCCTCCCGCTCGAGCTCAAAACCGGCCGCGCCCTCGCGGGCATGGAGCACCGCGCGCAGACGATGCTCTACACGCTGCTCCTCAGCGAGCGCTACGGCGCCGACGTGCGCGACGGCCTGCTTTTTTACACGCAGGGCGCGGAGGGGGAGGTGGTTAGGGTGCCGCGGGGGAGGAATGAGATCAGGGCGCTTGTGGGGGTTAGGAATGAGATGGCGGGGGTTATGTGGAGGAGGGTTAGGAGGAGGGGTAAGGAGGGAAAGGGGGGGAAGGAGGGCAAGGAGGGCAAGGATGGGAGTAGCGTTGATGAGGGAGGGGTGGAGGTGAAGATGGAGATGGAGGAAGGACGAGGACGAGGACGAGGAAGAGAGGAGAAAAGAGAGGATGAGGAGGACGAGGAGGAGGACGAGGAGCCGTTCCTGCCTCCGCCGATCGACGACGAGCGCGCGTGCAAGCGCTGCTACGTCCTCGACACATGTCTCCTCTTCCGCAAGACGCACCCGAACCACTCCACCAACAATCCCTCCTCCTCCTCCTCCTCCTCCGCCTTGTCGCCCAAAGCCAAAGCCAAGCTGCGCGCGACGTACGACCCGCCCATACCGCCCTTCCTCGCAGGCACATTCGAAATGCGGACAGGGCATCTGACGCCTGTGCAGACGGCGTTCTTCAGGCGGTGGGAGGGGCTGCTGGCGCTGGAGGAGAGGGATCTGGTGCGCTTTAGGAGGGAGCTGTGGACGCTTGGGGCGCGTGAGAGGGAGAGGCGGGGGAGGTGTTTTGGGGGGATGGTTTTGCGGGGTGGGGGTGGAGGAGATATGAAGGATAAAGAAGAGAACGGAGGAGATGCAGAGCAAGAGCGAGGAGAGCAGCAGGGGTGGGGCAAGGAGGGCAAGATCCACCGGTATACGTATGCGTTTGTGCGGTCGCGGAGCTGGGTTGTTGGTGCCTCGGCGGCGGCGTTCTCGCCCTCGCCATCCCAACCAACCCAAATCCAAACCCAACCTCAACCGCAAACCCAGAGTCTGCTGAACGGCCACCTCAACGTGGGCGATCCCATTACGGTGTCCGTCGAGCCGCACATGCTGGCGTTAGCAAGGGGGTATATATCGCGGTTGACGCCCGAGGAGGTGGTGCTGGGCGTGGACCATGTGCTGGATGTGGGGGTGTTGAGGGAGAGGGTGCGTGCGCGGTGTGGTGGCGTAAAGAAGGAGGATCAGCACCTGCAGAAGGATAAGCACCAGGACGAGGAGGAGGAACTGATATTCCGCATCGACAAGGACGAGCTGTTTGGGGGGATGGCGCGGGTGCGGAATAACCTGGCGCAGATGTTTTATGCGGATGGGGATCGGAGGCGGCTGGAGCTCGTCGTGGATCTGCGCAAGCCCGTGTTTTGCGCGCCTGGGCGTCTCCTTTCGCTCTCTGTCGCTCCACATAGCGCCAACCGCAACCCCAAGGACAATGACAATGACAATGACAATACACACCTCCTGAACCTGAACCCGTCACAGCTGAGCGCGATGGAAAAAGTGCTCTCGGCGCAAGACTATGCGCTGATCCTGGGCATGCCGGGGACGGGGAAGACGACGGTCATCGCGGCGCTCATTCGCGAGCTGGTGAGGAGGGGAAAGACGGTGCTGCTGAGCTCGTACACGCATTCGGCGGTGGACACGATTTTGATGAAGCTCGTTGGGGGCAAGGGCAAGGCGGATTTTGGTGTTGGGTTTGGGATCTTGAGGCTGGGGAATGTGGACAAGGTGCATCCGGATGTAAGGAAGTACACGCTCGATGCGCGCAGGACGGCGATGACGGTGGAGCAGCTCGAGGTGCAGGTTATGGCGCCGCCGGTTGTGGCGACGACGTGTTTGTCGATTGAGCAGTATGTGGAGTGTTTGGTGACTTTTTTGAAGGTTGTGTGCGCTGACGATTTTTTTGCGTGCGTGCCTAATCCAGTCCTCTATTCTCTCGCCGTAAATTCGACTATTGCATCGTCGACGAGGCGTCGCAAATCACGCTGCCTACGTGTCTTGGGCCCCTGAGGTTTGCGGACACGTTCGTCTTGGTCGGCGACCACTTCCAGCTTCCGCCTCTGGTCTGTCATATCATATCCTTGAATGCGCATCGTCGCGTTAGTTGCTAACATACCAAACCATCTACTACTTTTATATATAGGTCAAGAACCTCGAAGCGCGTAAAGGCGGCCTGGACGTCTCGCTCTTCCGGCGTCTGTCGGAAGCGCACCCAGAGGCCGTTGTGGATTTGAGGTTCCAGTATAGGATGAACGAGGATATTATGTTGCTTTCGAATCGCCTTATCTATAGCGATCGGTTGCGATGTGGGAATGAGAAGGTGGCCAAGGCGTCTTTGGTGCTGGGCGATAGGGGCTTTTTGGGGAGACTGCATCGTGGTGGTGGTGGTGATCATGACGGGTGTGGAGAGCAGTGCTGGTTGGAGAGATTGGTCGATGAGAGGTACGGTGTTGTTTTAACCGTGCCGCCAACTGCGCTGATGCTGACCATGACCGACGTTCTGTATATTTTCTTATGTATCTCACAGATGCAAAGCCGTATTCGTCGACACTGACGCCCTTCCCGCGGCTGACTCGCGCGTCGGCGACCTCGTGCAGAACACGACCGAGGCGGAGCTTGTCCGCCAGTTCACGGAGACGCTCTTGCAGTGTGGCGTGCAGGAGTCGCAGATCGGCATCATTTCGCTGTACAGGCAGCAGGTGAAGCTGTTGCAGCACCTCTTGGTGGAGCGGAAGGGCGTGGAGGTTTTGACGGCGGATAAGAGCCAGGGGAGAGATAAGGACTGTATCATCATTTCGCTGGTTAGGTCGAATGAGGCTGGTCAAGTGCGTTTTTCTTTCGATCGTTGACGTGAATTCAGTTCTGATCTACTCGGAATTTTTTGTTTTTAAAAAAAATAGATTGGTGACCTAGTCAAGGACTGGCGGAGGATGAACGTGTCTTTCACTCGTGCAAGAAAGAAGCTCGTCATTATTGGCTCGAGGAAGACCCTGCAGCGCGAACCGTTGCTGGTGCAGTTCTTTGAGCTTATGCAGGAGCAAGGCTGGATTGTGCCGTTACCGCCCGCAGCGCATTTGATGCATGCAAGCGTGTTTGGTGTGTATACGACGCCGGCGAAGAGGGGTGCCGACGGTGGGGATGGTGATCTTGAGCACGAAAAGGAAATGGAGGAGGAGGAGGAGGAAAAAGGAGGCTTGAGTAAGGTTGTCCAGAGGGCAGTCGTACCGCTGAAGCTGGGGAAGGAGAATGGGGTTGTGAATGGGTCGCGTCCGATGAAGAAGCTAAAAGTCACTCCGGACGGTGGTAAAGTTGGAGGTGGTATGGGCGTGTTGAAGGGGCGACCGATCTTGCGAGATTTGATGGGGAATGATTAATGACCTGTAACAGGAGCGTTCTTGGGTTCACGTTCAGTTCTTGGTTGGGTGTCATTTTATTCTCATTTTATTTCCATTTTGCATTTTTATGCCTTCTTCGACTGGTTATATCCGCAACATGTACTATAGTATAAAGCAAGCATGGTATTAGAGCTATTTGTTGAAATCAAATCCGCAAGCACGCGATCATCTCAAGATCGGACTGAGGAAAGCAGAGAAAGATTGAATTCCGGTTGGCCTCTGTGAGCGTAGGAGGCAAACGGATAGGGACTAAAATACACAACAATGGCTTATGTAGTCTAGGAATGAAAATCACGGGCTTGAATCCCGACGCACGTTGACTGGTGCATCGCGCACGCTCGCACAGCCTCCCAATATTCCAACACTATTTTTTTGGTCTTAAAAGATGTTAATGCGACGAACAATTCCGCGACAGAGTCCCCTTGAATCTCTTCCACCAGCAAGACTTAAATTCCACGAATTGTGATGTAGACCGTCGACCTAAGTCGGTGCTATCGGGTGCCGCCATTTGAGTTCATGCCCATTCTCCATCGTGGGTTCTAGAAAACCACGAAACATCCAAGGTCGATCTTCTTTGGGAGCATCGTCGCCTTCTCGATCTCCTTGATCTTGAGACCATCTCATCCCATACCCCTCCAGCACTCTCACCTCATACACCAACACTTGATGAGGCAGCCAATGCAGATTCCGCCACGTAGCCCCATTCATGACTTTCCAAAACAGCGCGAGTGAGTTCTCGTTGATGACGCTCACTGGGCCGCTGGTGATGCCCCACCAGCCTGCGCTGCGCTTCCGGCTGTCTTTCTCTGCCTCGTTTGAAGGTGGTGGTTGGGAGCGGTGCGAGTGCTTCGACCAGGCGCGCGAGCCAGCGGTCAGTCCGGCGCTGTTAGGGACGAGGTAGGCTGAGAGACAGGTCGCGAGAGAGGGCGGTTTATTGCCGAGAGCGGAACCGGTTGTGTAGGCCAGACCGTGCGCGAGGTGAATGAACAGAGGGCTGCGCTCGAAGTCCGCCTCCTCTGCTGCGTCTCCAATGACGATATCGACATCAGACTCCGACGCAGATGAGTGTGCGGGATTTGTATTGTCAGCATGGCGTCTACGCAGGATTGCAGAGACGCGTGCACGCTCCTGGGCAGCGTTAGGGAGCTCTTCTAACCCGAAGCACCGTGGGTCTGCCAGAGCACTGGCCAGACTCGGAGCTTCAGCCGATGCTAGCTGAGATTGTGGCTCTTGAGTCGCGATACGATCATTCGGGGCGCTTGCTTGCCAATGTACCTTTTCATTAACATCCGGCATCCATACAGGGGACTTGATATCAGGCGATAGTTGCCGACAGGCCTCCGGATAAGGCGGATATTGTGCTTGAGGATAACGAGTATAGCAGAGTGTGTGCGTCGTCACGCCGCCGTCGTGCGCACCTCCAGTAGTTGGGGCAGATCGCTGACGATTCCGGGGGTAAGTAATGATACGTAGAGAGCTGGTAAAGAGAAGGCTTGAAAGGCTTAGATTGGGACAAAATTGGGGTAAACAGGTGGAGATTCGAACCTACTTATTGGTGGTGTCGATGTGACGGTCAAGGCCAAGCAATGATTAATGCGTTCTTATCAGCACTACTACTTGTTACCCCATTTTCGAAGGCCTTGGCTTCCGGCGGAACTTCCCGAAAGCCGATGGGCGCCTGCGACAGCCTTTTCTGAGAGGAAATTTGCCATTAACTCCCTGGACTCTTAATTGCTGTTGAAACTGGATAGGTAGATCAGAATCGATTCTAATGTTTCAAAAAGCCTTCAAATTCAACTCTACTTAAACCAGGCACGCGACACCTGAAGACTTCCTGGAATTGGATACTTAGATAAGAAGCTTAAGACGACTGAGCCAGAGTCGAAAAAATCACCATTCCAGGAACTTCATCCGCTATGTCATTTGCAACCGGTTACACAAACCTATTGCCCCTTGGTGCTGCATCTGGGAGTTAAGATTCGTAAGAGAATACGCAGCCGACGACTGCCGACCTACCGGGTTACGGGTATACTTGCTGGTACATACATATCGACAACGATGCTAGCGCTTATACAAATTGAGATAGAGATGTATTAGGGGAAAATACAACAATGACATCATTCTTGAACTGGGGCTCGCAGTAGACTTAAAATATGTGTACTCGTAAGTAGTTTTTTTAGAGAAACTATTACATATGTCGGTAGATAAAAGAGAACCTGGATGGCAAAGACCTAATTCAAAAATGAAAATTCGTTCCGATTCCGGCACATACATACACAAACGGCTTATCGAAAGACCAAAAGACCCGCGGGACCGGAATGTGGCCTCTATCTTAGTATCTCGATGGAAACAGATAAAGCGAACGGCAAGTGAACTGAAACCAACTGGGGAAGATTGGGGAGTGCGGACAATGCTGCGACGATCCGGAATCAATAACAAATATCCAATGTCCAAGATGAGCCAAGATGTCGCGCGACTCGAGCGCCCAAGGCTACTCTAGATCTCACTAGTACTGGTATCCCCCACAATATTAATGTCGAAGAAAATTAGCCCGGCAGAACATCCCATCGGAAAGGGGTGAATTGCAGGTCCTCGTTACCTCTATAATTTCAAAATTTCAGACAAGGAGATGAACGATTTCCGCTCCGCTGAGCGTTGAATTCACGGAACGTTTCATTGATATCGCTTCGATGTTATCGCTTGTACTTACAAGGGGGTGCGCAGAACAAAAAAAAAGACCTAGGGTCGAATTATTTTTTTCGCCCACTTTCGGTGGACTAACTAACTACGTAATCAGGCACACATCCCGATATGGTAATATGACATCACCGGCATGTGCATTTCCCCCCTCTGCCACCTCCAGATCCTTCACACGTCTCGCAAACCCATTTCTGTGGGATTTGCTCGAGGTTAATACACTGTCCACTATGTACACAGAGTGGAGGTTGAAGCTATCAACTGAGTACCTGCAAATTGCAATGATTTCCTCGATCACATCCGCGCTTTTGCTCATATATCTGTCTCATAGCTGCAAGATAGCTGTTTCCGCCTTCCTTTCATTGGGTATTGTTGCCTCGTATATTATGATACATTAATTACAACATCGCAGACAGTGTCTAGAGCTTTAAATTGAGTGTAGGAGCAGTGTATAATTAGAAAACATTGAGTAGATTGAAAAAGGTCCGAAGACTTGCAGTTTATGGAAATTGCGAGTGTTCGGACTGGATTCCCAGTGAAAACGGCCTGATGGCAAATAGAACCACACACATATATTAATAGATTTTCGAACGTCATAGAATCCGATCACGCCATTTCGATTTTCAACTTGCCTCTCGTTCGCGCAATCTAACCACGTCTATCTCCTCTGGTCTACCATGTCCGCGCAGCAGTTCTTCTGTAACTGTGTGCACCTCTGTATGCGCAACGGTGCAACACAACCCGTTGCTGTTGGCCGGTCCACCTGGTATGCCCATGCTCGATTTCGAGAGTCAACTCAGCCGCAACCTCCTCTGCTCGAACCGTTTCTGGCGCAACAAGACACTCTACCGAATAGATCTTCCACAGACCAAGTGCAAAAGTCACCACCTGGCTCACGGCCGTCGTCTCGAAGCCCACCCAACAAGAGGCAACGCCGCATAAGGGACTCGGAAGGTATGATAAGTGTTCCCTTGCCGCACAACTTTGACAATGACCATGTCCTTTTCCAAAAGATGACGACGATGTTAGTGGCGGAGGTGGTGGTCTCGGTTCAACTGAACAACCAGTACCAGAGAACGTGAGGAGTAACGAGCATGGGAATGAAAGTGACGCAGACTTGGATATATATGTTCGCGTTCGTATAGATATTATGTATCTACAACATCAATACAAAATCTGAAAGAAAAACAGTCTCGCCCAGCAACCCCAACCGTGGCCCCAAGAGTACGGCCTGCAGAGCCTCCAAATCGGAGAATGACCCCCATCCCACCAGAACCTTTAAATCAGCAGAATGACGGCGACGTTCATGACAACAATGTCGATCCTCGCACCCCAGATGAATTACCTGACATCCATCCTGGAGATCAGCACCATTTAAATGAATACAACGACATAGATATCATCGCCACTCTCGAAGAATTGAGAATAGCTCAGGCATTCATATCTGCACTTCAAGATGCCTCACTGGAACAAGAAGATGACGGCCTCGATATCGAAGCAAAGCGACGATTGAAAGACCCTATCACTGAGCCCATAGCTCTCGACGAATCCCCAAGCCTTCGAGCAGGAATTGATATATTTCTTGACACCACAAACGCGTCTGACGAGACTTATAAAGATGTTCGCAACTCTGTAAATTCTTATCTTGGGCGCCTTGGCGTCGACCTAGAAGAGCACTCTGTTCCGACTCTCCACTCTGTCAAAAAAACAATTGGCGAACTTACAGGCATTCATTCCATTATGACGGATATGTGCCCAAACACTTGTATTGCATACACTGGTCCATTCTCGGCTCTGGATCAGTGCCCCGAATGCGAGACACCACGATATGACCCGGATAAACTCGCAGCTTGCGGCGGTGAAAACAAGGTACCACAACGTCGCTTTCACACCATTCCCCTTGGCCCGCAGATTCAAGCACTCTGGCGCAATCCAGAAGGTGCTAAGGCTATGCGACACCGTGTAACAGAGACGACCAAAATTCAGCAGGGCGACGCAGGTGAATTATACAACGACATATATTCTGGGAGCGACTATCTCGATGCCGTCGAATCTGGCAGAATCACCGAAGATGATATGGTTTTGATGCTCTCTATCGACGGCGCGCAGCTCTACCAAAGCAAACAATCTGATTGCTGGATCTACATATGGGTCGTTTTTGATCTTCCTCCCGATAAACGATACAAAAAGAAATATGTTCTACCCGGTGGATTTATTCCGGGCCCCAACAAACCAAAAAATGTCGATTCCTTCTTATTTCCTGGGCTAAATCATGCGGCTGCTCTCGCAAAAGAAGGTGTCAGGGTATGGGATGCAGATCAAGACAGGGTCTTTACATCAAACCCTTTCATTTTTTTGAAAACCGCCGATGGCCCTGGCATGACATATATGAATGGTTTGAATGGCCATAGCGGAGCGCAAGGGTGTCGACTTTTCTGTCCCGTCAGAGGTCGGCGAAAGACTGGCGCAACTCATTATTACCCCGCCCTCACCAAACCTATAAATTACAATGTTATAGGCTCCAATCACGACGACATTGATGCCAAACATCTACCTGGAGGATCTCCGGAGATATATTTAGATTCTCTGAAGAAACTTCTTGGCGCCCAAAATCAGACTCAATATCAGCTGTTCCGACGAGAAACAGGCATCAGCAAACCAAGTATCTTCAATGGATATCCAAAAGAGCGAATTCTCTCCATTCCTACAGGTTTTCCGGGAGATCTCATGCATCTCATTTCACTGAATCTGACAGATCTTTTGCTCGGCCTTTGGCGTGGAACCCTTGATATCGATCCTAACGACGACAAAAGGACATGGGATTGGGCTCAACTCAAAGGAGATACATGGAAAGAGCACGGCAGGCGTGTCGCTGCCGCAACAATGTACCTTCCTGGCTCTTTTGATCGACCACCCCGAAATCCTGCTGAAAAAATATCCAGCGGATACAAGGCCTGGGAATATCTCACCTACGTTTATGGTCTTGGGCCCGGGCTATTCTATCACATCCTTCCACATAAATATTGGGCGAGCTTTTGCAAGCTCGTGCGCGGTATCCGACTTCTCCATCAAAACTCGATCACATTCACTCAGCTTGTCAACGGACATAACTTACTTGTCGAGTTTGTTGAAGAATTTGAAACTCTATATTATCAGCGGAAAGAATGCCGGCTACATTTCTGTCGCCAAAGTATTCACGCATTACTCCATGTGGGGCCGGAGATAACACGCATTGGGCCTGGTACCTGCTCAAGTCAATGGTGCATGGAACGAACAATTGGAATATTAGGCCAAGAACTCCGTCAGCCATCTAATCCATACCAGAATCTTTCCGAGCGCGGTCTTCGTCGTGCACGAATTAACGCCCTCGAAAATATTATCCCAGACCTTGCAAAATCCGCACATGCTCCTAGGGTCTCCGAGAATCTTGGCGATGGGTTTATGCTTCTAGGTGCACGAGATCCGGAGACCAAATATGTTAGCGACCATCATATACCCGCCATACACGCATATTTCACATCACACGGCATTCCTTTTGATCAAGATTGGGTTCCATGCTTTCGACGTTGGGCCCGGGTGCAGCTTCCTAACAAGCAGCTTGTCCGAACTGCTTGGAAGGAGAAATCACGGTCAGGTCCAGTCAGGATTTCACGGAATGTTATGGTAAGTTCAATTCATCAATGTCATTAGGTTTACCATTCTAATCTACTTATTCAACTGCAAAGTGGTCTGAGACAATGGCCGAAATTCAATCGACACAGTTTGGAGAAGTTCAATACTTTTTCCGTGCAGATGTCGGTGAACAAACCCATGGCCTAGCTCTTATTTCCGTGTATGACCCACCTGATCCCGAATTACTTGATCAGTCTAGCGGTGCACTCTGGGTTGCACGATATCGAGGGAATGAAAGTCTGAAGGTTATTAACATCAAGTCAATTGCGACTTGCGTTGCAATGGTTCCATTTATTGACCCTCCAGATGACCGTTTCTTTGTCTGCGAGAAGATGGGACTCGCAGTTGGGTATCTTGGTGGTGCCGAAGAGGATTTAGATAATTTGAATGATCCAGATGCATAATATATTGTCGTATGTAGAGCGAAGACAATTTACTCTACCTACTTTATGATATCTACGAGTCAAAGTATTCATGTAGCAGCCAAAATGTACTTAGAGTTGGCGCAGACTTTGCGTGTCAGTAAGTCACACAAATCACTCTGTCACAGAGCCATTTCTCCCGTTGACGTGTTTGCGCTCCCTTGCTTTCTACCACCAACATCTCCTCGTTATCTCTACAAAAATGCCATCCTCTCCTGCTGCTCATAGCACCCATGCTCTCCCCACAAGCCGCCTAACGCGGAGTATGTCAAGCATTATGCAAATCTCCGACACCGAGCAGTCCCAGTCGCCACATCCGGCGGTATCTCGCAGTCGCAAAGAAGAGAACCGGCCACTCTCAAAAAGCTCTCGTGAAAGGGAATATGGTCCTCGAAAGGTAATGTTCTGCTATTTTCACTTCTGTGACGGAGAATAGGTCAAATAACTGAATATATGCGCTCGGAACATAGGGATACATATCCAGATATGATAGCCTAGATGCTCACGAGGAGTGCACACGCAAGTTCAATCGAATTAAGCGCAAGTTTGATGCCCTCAGTGACGAGCACTCAAAACTCTGGTCTGTGTTCCCTCAAATTCTAGAACCTACATTGACGTCTGCATTTATTTAGCATTGCGCATACAGAGCTCGAAAAATCACACAAGGCTCTCATCAAAGCTGTAGGGCAGCGTCTCTCCCCAGACAATGTTCCTTCGGTATCTCCAGCGGCATCCGAACTCTCATCAGCAAGCCGCACGCCCGACCTTTATCTCGGACTCACTCGAGCCAATGCAGCTGCTCGTTTCCCAAGCATCGCTCTTTGGGATCAACAGGACTACAAGAAGGCGAAGAAGGTCAAGCGGGATAGTGGCGACATTCTACGCGTTGGCGAAAGCAAGCCTCTTCGAGGCAGTGCCCGCATGAACGAGGGCGAAAATGTCATGCTTGATTTTATTGAGCTCGACAACGGCACGATTGTCGATGGCAACACTGCAAAGGTCATTCGAGACGAGCTACGATCTGTATACAACGAACTCAGGAAGAAGGACCTGCTACCGAAAACCTGGGGAGCGATTGGCATCACCGCTCGCACATTCGTTTTTTCCCATATATACGCTAAGTTTCCCTACCTTCTTCTTTGCCACAACGACTGGAAAATTATTGCTATCGCCGGCCCAGTCCTTTCCCAGTGGTGGAATGCAGAGAATAAGCGGTTGTCGAGACGAGACGGCGTAGCAATCAAGACCGAAGAGGATCGGAAGCCCCAGGTCAAGAACGCAAATGTCAACAAGCGTGAGGCCCCTGAATCTCCCAGCGAAGACAAGCCTGTCTCGAAACGACAGCGCTCCACCAGATCATCTCTACAAGCAACGCCTACACTCCCCACCAGCCCTCCCGACACAGCCGGCAGTTCATCGACTCCTTTGGACACCGCACACTCGACACCTCCCCATGCAGCCACTGCCACGCTGCCTGTCGGAATCCTCAAAGCATCGGAGGATGTTGCAGAACCCACTACGGGTGTTGCATTCACCGACGCTGCACCTGCCTCGGACGCTGCGCCCATGGACACTGCATCCGCCGCCCCTCCATCCGCTACTGCTGCACCTGCCGTCGACACTGCACCCGCTGTCGACACTGCACCTGCCGTCGAAACTGCACCTGCCGTCGAAACTGCACCTGCCGTCGAAACTGCACCCGCCGTCGAAACTGCACCCGCCGTCGAAACTGCACCTGCCGTTGAAACAGCACCTGCCGTCGACGCTGCACCCTCAGCCGCTGCACCCACCGTCGACGCTGCACCCTCGGCCGCTGTACCTGTGGACGCTGCACCTGCCGCTGCACCCATGAACGTTACCGCTGAAGCGAGCTCAGAAACGAGCTCGAAAGCTCGTCGCCGATTGAATCCGCTGTAAGTGTCACCAACCCCAATAAGGTGGATACATGCTAACCTCGTTATCCATTGACAGAACGAAGGCCTTCGGAGCGCCAGTAGGACCCGCCAAGAGCTCTGACAGCTCATCGCAACCTCAAGCCAAGCTCGTTAACCAGCGAGTGCCCCGAAGGCGTGCGAAGGAGGTTGCTGGGATTGCCGCCGAGACACGGGACGACAATGGTATGTCTCTTGACTTTTGACATGAATCACATGCCTCTAAGACGAGAACATCCATAGATGGCTCGGTGGCGGCAGCCGGTCATGCTAGCGGCAATGTAGCTTCGACCTCAACATCAGCCACTGCGGGATTCAAGAAACCGACGCAAAGTAATGCCCCCAAGTGAGTCTGTCGTTTTCCTCCAACAATACCCTGCTTAGTTTCACTCTACAGAAATCTATACTATCAAGAATACCTAAAAGAACACCCCGCCATCACACCCGCGGCATTCGAGATGCACTGGAAGGGACTCCCCAAGGATACACAGAAATATTGGGCCGAAGTCAGCAGGTCCAAGAAAGCGGCATTGGCTAGTGTTGGAAACGGCAAAGAAGTTACCAACAACTGAACTGGTAAGTGTTTTGTTGCCTATCATTCTGTCGAGGTCGCTTGACGCTGTCTCTTTTCCTTCTCAGCTTTTAGCCGACGTCGTATACTGTCAACTCTCGAAAACTCGTCTGCTCCTTACTCGCTCAGGTATTGCCATTTGTTACTTCGAACTCAAGCTCTCAGGATGCTACCTACCCTACTCCCTGCGCTTTTTCATTTCGTATCTCAGTCATATTGGTATTGTTGCTGTGGTAAGCTATTTCTTGACCATTATCACACTGCAGACTCGGGGACTTACAAAATCATAGCTTATCTAGATTTTACTGACTCCGGCACTTGAATCCGCTCACCTGCACTTGTCTTTGCTCGAATCTGCTCGCTTTCATTCGCCTATGATCGAGTCGGCTTATCTGTGCTTGATTTGGCCCGCCTTTATTCGATCCTACCTGCCTTTGGACGCCTCTGCTCGTATTTGCTCGCTTTCAATCGTTTCTGCTCGTATTTGCTCGCCTTTACTCGATTTCCCTCGACTTCGCTCAATTCTGCTTGACTTTGGCTTTGCGCGCGATTTCTCAGTGGCCGGATTCTGCCTCGTTCGATTTGGATTGATTACATCGCCGCCGGATTTCTATCTGGTTCGATCTGGTTATTCGATGGCGGTGTAGATGAGAATCACTCGGCATGGATCTGGTTATATTAGATTATAGGCCCTGTATTTTATTTCGTTCAATATAGTTCGATTTGCATCGATTTCCGGCTTTGCCACATAGATTAAAGTCCAAATCGCTAAGTCAAATAAATAAGTTATATTTGCTTATGTGTGGTTCGTCTTGGTTCTCGGCCTTTTTCACTGGGCTGGATTAGTCATCCGGTAACTGCCACAAACTAATGATTCTTCATTCTATTCTCATTCTACATGCACTAACAGCCTATTTTAGCAAAGTTATGAGTGCAGAGAGGTGACAAAACACCTTTGTATCACTCAAAATTACAAATTTTGGGGGCACTTGTAGAGGGGTCCAAATTTTTTTTTGAGCGGCCTATGGCCGGACTAACTAACCCACCCCCGGTCCGGCATTCTGATTCCAACACCCCCTTGTGTACTTACTTCGGCCGATACCCAATTCTGTTCCCTATCTACTATTAACTAGGATTCTTACCGAGTAGGCTATTTTCAGCCCTTATTTGGCTGCACATAAATCCGAGTTTTGTCCTTCACAGTGCTGTCAGTGTCAATGTCAGTTGCCGGAGAACTTCAAGTTCTCGGAGAAGATTGGGAGAATGGGCGTCCATTTAATACCCACGTGATGTGAAACCAATCCTCAGTCGTCAGCCGCGCTGTTTTAAAAAAACCAACCTTCCCAATGAGAAGTTTTCACTCCAGGAGATCTTTTGCAACTCAGGATATGTACATGTATGCCTTGCCTTACAGAACCCTATCATCTTCTATTACTATGCTCGGACGCAAATGCGCGTGGAGGACTGGATTTGCCTGCGATATTGGAATTGACGATGCCTATCGAGCGTACAAATGTTCTTTCGCCACAAGGGTGCTCTTGGTAGCAGAAAAGGTACACTTTCTTGCCATACATAATGCCTCTTTCGGATGAGGTTCAACCCCTCACCGAATTTGACATTCAACGAAAATGGGGGCCTCGTGGGAGTATGGTGGGACACGACTGTCTATCTCTGGCTTCTTATCATGCTTCCCCGAAGGCCTGAGATAAGACCACAATGCACATAAAAAGGCAAACATTGTCGGATATCAAGTCTTCGGCCCTCTTTGCACAGTTTGCTTGTGCTTTAAGCTTCTGGATCATTTCGAGGACAGTACTTGATCCTACGTATCTCGATTCGCTGCCTTGCTTCCTGCTTGAACGAATATGTCCGACACCACTGTACTTCCTCAAGGTGCCGGCTATGGAGTGGGTAAGTGTCCGTGCACTCATTACGGAAAGCCGAAATTCACTGTCAGATGCTCTTTTGATTTTTTTTTTCATTGATATCTTCTTTGCCTTAATTCAGTCGTTGGTACGTCATTCGAGTCGTTGACGGCAAGAACATGATGCTAATGGGAAATGGTTTCTCTAGGGATCGGCTTGTTCTTCAGCGCGTTTATGTTGATTATCACTGCCATCCAGGCGCGATACACGGCGTATTCACCCAAGAATTCTGAAGAATTCACCAGTGCTTCTCGAAGTGTCAAGCCTGGTTTGATTGCCTCCGGAATTGTCTCTGCCTGGACTTGGGCTGCGACCCTGGTGCGTTTCGAGATATCTACTTTATTCAGTTAACTAAATTTTCGCAGTTACAAAGTAGTGCCGTGGCTTATAAGTTTGGTACGTGCTCACCATTGAATTCTTTGATGTTTGCCTAACAAAATTTGATCGACAGGTATCAGTGGGCCTTGGTGGTATGGAGGTACGGAAATGAAAAATGCTTGTGACCAATAACTGAAATATTTGCGAAGCTGGTGCAACCGTGCAGGTCTTGCTCTTTGCTATGGTTCGTCGAAACCTCGCTTTTAAGAGCACGTACTCATTTCCTTTCCCGTCCAGTTGGCTGCCAAGCTGAAGCTTCATGCGCCCTACGCGCACACATGGCTTGAGATCGTCGGAGCTCGTTGGGGGAAAACTGCTCATCTCGTTTTCATGTTCTTTGGGTGAGTGAATGTCATCGTCTCACATTGAGTATGACGCTGATCGAGCCTTGCAGGTTTGCAACAAACATTATTGTCAGCTCTATGCTGATTCTTGGTGGTTCAGCAACTGTGACAGATCTGACGGGAATGAGTACCTTGGCTGTGAGTGTTATTAGATTATAGCGTGTTTCTCTGTTTTCTTAAAAGCAAACGGCAGGCTTGCTTCCTTATTCCTCTCGGAGTCGCCGTGTATGTCGTTGTAGGAGGAATGCGTTCGACGCTCCTCTGCGATTAGTAAGACTGTCTCTGAAGAAAGGCGACAGAACTATATCTGACGTATGTATTTCCCATAGCACGCACACCACTGTCCTCTTCGCCATTATCCTGGTATGTTCCCATCACCTGCTTTTGCAAATACTGTTATTTATTACGAAAATGTCAACTCTCAGACCTTCGTCTTCACTGTATATGCCACCAGCGAAAAGATCGGCAGCCCCAAGAAGATGCACGAACTGCTCGCAGCAGCGTCTGCCGCCGCCCCCGTTCCGGGCAACGCACATGGCTCATATATCACCATGCGTTCAAAGAATGGCCTTATCTTCGGTGTGATCAATATCATCGGTAACTTCGCCACTGTCTTCCAGGATCAGGCCTACTGGCAACGGGCTATCGCCAGTCGTCCTGCTACTACCGTCAAGGCTTACCTCCTTGGCGGTTTGGCGTGGTTCGCTATTCCCTTCACCTTTGCCACTACGCTCGGCCTTGCCGCCGTCGCCCTCCGCGGTGACCCCGCCATGAAGGTCCTGACCCCTGCCGATGTCTCTGCTGGTCTTCCTGCTGCTGCCGCAGCCGCCGCACTCCTCGGAAAAGGTGGAGCTGCTGCCCTCCTTGTCCTTCTCTTTTTGGCCGTCACTAGTGCTTGCTCCGCTGAACTCATCGCCGTTTCGTCCCTTTTGACGTATGATGTTTACAAGGCGAGTGATATCCAGGGTCCATATAAACTTCATGCTGGGATTAACCCATCTATCGATAGACCTATATCAACCCCAAGGCCACCGAGGAACAGATTTTACGAGTGGGGCATGGTGCTGTGAGTTTGTTTATATTGATGATCACTTCCTTGTCAATTAAGCCTTTACCCAAAGGTCGCATTTTATGCTCTGGTTTGCGGCTTGGCCGGCCTTATCTTCTTTTACATCGGGGTTTCTATGGGTTGGCTCTATGTAAGCTTCCATGCTTTATTGTTCATCACATCGAACAATGATTAACGTTTACTCGTCGATACTAGACGTTCATGGGCGTCATCCTCGGATCTGCCGTTGTTCCTATCGCTCTGTGCATCACCTGGAGCAAAGCCAATAAGTGGGGCTGTATCATTGGATCTATCGCTGGTTTCGCCGCCGGTATCATTGCCTGGTTGGTAACCACAGCAACTCTCAATAACGGTGTTATTAACGTTGTGGTATGTCAACTCACTGCACATTACTTGAATATCGATTTTAATTCTTGAATTTTTTGTGCCTAAGACAAGCGGAGGTGACTTCGAGATGTTGGCTGGAAACCTTGCTTCCATTGGTGTCGGCGCTATTATTGCCACCGTCTCGTCGTTGATCGTGAGTTATCCAAGTTCTCATTTACTCAGGTTTTCATTAATTATATAAACAGTGGCCTGATGACTTCGACTGGGAGACGACCCGTGCCATTAACAAGCCCACTCCTCCCCCTTCTGAACTTGAAGAAAAAAGTGACCGGGACAGCGTCAAGAAGCAGGCTAGTGTCAAGGAATCCATTGCTGGCGATTCGTACGCTGGTTCCGAAGAAGCAGACGAACTCGATCCTGTTGCTCTCAATAAGGCCTTCAAGTTCGCGACCTACTCCTCTGTTGGGCTGGTATGGCATTCCCATTTGATCGAATAGTAAACAACTGTCTGATCTCCGCATGTTAGTTTGTCGTGCTTATTCTGATTATCCCTCTTCCGCTCTTCTTCTCGTCGCACATCTACAGCGTTGGAGGACTGAGTGGTTGGGTAGCTGTCGGCATTGCCTGGACATTCATATCCGCGATCTCCGTCGTCGTTTATCCTCTCTATGAGAGTCGACACGCACTGACCCTGATGTCGAAGGGTATCTATAAGGTGCGCAGTAGCGTTGATTTTTGAGTCTAATATGATTTACTTAAAGGAATACTTGTATCAGGATCTCTTCACGAAAGGAAGTGGAAAATTCGTCGAGACACTTGCACCAGCCTCTGAAGCATAAACAGCATATCCGTGCATCATGATTCTCTTATCGTTGTATCACAGTGTTTTCTTTTTCATCCTTGGGATATACGCGCGCGATCGCTTAATGTCAATGAGACGCAGGTTTATCGCTGCTTGTACGCGCTCATTTCCTTATGGCATACACTTGTACGATAGATACGACTTGATGACGATCTTCACGTATATTCTTTCTGTCTTCAAACTCGCAGCTTACGTAGACGCTGCCGCAATAATTTACTATCGATATCGGAAAGCTATTTTCTCCACGTCGCTGACTGAATTTAAATGTATGAGTTAAGGCTGTTAGACATAAAATGTATTATTGTGCGTTTTCAGCTCTAGTCTTTGTATCGGTGCATAAATTGCTTGTAGGTCCTAAGATAATACCCCCAATTTCACGCTCCAGTCACTATTTCGATCCCGTATGCCCCCCCTCTCCCCACTCATTCCTTGGACTGTGCGCTGGGCATACGTGTATGATAATCAAAAACGACGAATCCAAGACAAGATTTTCTTGGCGTACTGATGGGGTTTGATTTGAGTCTTGGTTCGATGACAAGGCTTCTGGCACACTCAGAGTAATCAAGCGCCGGCCGGACCAGCTATATACAGCAATCGAAATTTCTAGATGTGGCTCTAGCGCTTATTGTCTGGACTACGTAGTTGAATGATGGTGTGGCAGAGGTATTGCCTGTGCAGTGATTGTCTGCATTTCTCAACGGTTGCACGGCAAAGGAGGAAATTGTGTGATGCCGGGGCAGCCGGCATCAACATGCAATGGCCGCCATAACGTGACATGGAGCGCAATTGCCAAGAGGCGCCAAGGCGCGAGCGTTGAACATATAAACACCTCCACCTCAGACCCCGCGCAGATTTCCCCCATTTTCGCTTTACTGAGTCTCTCCTAAACCTTTGAAATACTTGAATACACCTTGAATGGGAGAGTCTTCTACTTTATCGGTTCATAATGTCTTCACCAGTGTTTTGCCACAGCCAACACCTCCCATCGCTGAGGATGACGACGAACCCCCCAGTAGTGGGACGCGCAATGATCGGGCGGCTCAAGTGAAGACGAGACAAAATTGTGTACCTACTTCGGAGTTCATCCATGTTGGCGTCCAAGAAAAGGACTTCGCTAAAATTGAACACGTCGAACGCAATGGAACTACGCCAGCCTACTTGGACGAGCTTGGCAACGTCGACAGTCAACACGTACACCGTCGGGGGCTAAGGGGATCGATCTTATCCAAGATTGAACGCCTCGGTGCACTTTTCACCCCCAGGTTACCGGCTGGGCCGCGACCTACCTATTGCGCATCATTCATGGCTGCCTTTCGGTATACGCCGTTCAACCTTTTGTTGCTTTGCATTCCCGTCTCCTGGGCACTTCATTACACCCACAAGAGCTCCGTCTTAATCTTCATTTTCTCTGGGCTTGGAATCGTACCTCTAGCCGCTCTTCTCGGTCTAGGTACTGAGCAACTCGCTCTCAGTACCAGCCAGAATGTCGGAGGATTGTTGAACGCGTCCCTCGGAAACCTCCTCGAAATGATCATTTCGGGCATTGCTCTGAAACAGGTAAGTTGGCCCATTTATTTTCCCCCTTTCGAAGGAGCTGTTGAACTTAATTTATAGTGTGAATTGGAAGTCGTGCAAAGCACTCTTCTCGGTGGACTTCTGAGCAATCTACTGCTTGTCCTCGGTTGCTCGTTTATTGGTATGTTATGCCTTATACTCTCTTCTTTTTATTGACTCTATTTAATAGTCGGAGGCTTCAAGTTCCACCAGCAGCAATTCCAGCCGATGGTTGCTCAGCTCAACTCTTCTTTGATGATAGTATCTGTAATCTCATTGATGATTCCTGCCGCCTTCGTTCGTGTTATGCCTGAGACTGCCTCTTGACCCTTCTAATCTAATCTTATCATTGTAGCATCAATACCTTGAAACTCGTCTGGCGCCGGGAACTGAGGTCGAGATCCTCTTGGAACTCAGTCGAGCAAGTGCTATTATTCTCATAATGATGTGAAATTTTCTACGTATCTTGACTTCTCCAACATAACTCTTACCTTTATTTCTGCTTTCCAGTTACATCGCTTATGTGCGCCTTTCCTTGCCTTCATTATTATTCATATTAATTAACATAACTTCCAGCTGTTCTTCCAATTTTACTCGCACAAACATCTATTCCTGGATACTTTTCAGGAGTGCGCAACATCTTCTCAATCAAGCTCTGGCTCTAGCTTCGGCCACCAGTCCACTCAAACCCTTCCCCTGCCCACCGCAGCATGCTCGTCTTCTTCATCGTCTTCCTCTTCGGACGACGAAGAAGTGGCGAAGCTCAATATTTCCTCTGCGTTGCTGCTCCTCGTGGCTGTTACCGGTTTGGCCTACCTAACTGCCGAGTGCCTCGTTGACTCGCTGGATGGCCTAGTCGCTTCGCACCCGAGCATCTCGAAGGAGTGGATCACGCTGATTGTCATCCCTATTATCAGTAATGCCGCCGAACACACTACTGCTGTTATCGTGGCGAGGAAGGGGAAATTCGATCTAGCGATGGCTATTGCGGTGGGCAGTTGCATACAGATTGCCCTATTTGTTATTCCGGTGTTGGTCTTGGTGGCATGGGGGATGGGCAAACCACTTACTCTGTTGTTTGACCCGCTTGAGACCATCGTGCGTTACACTCTTGATCCTCCTTCCGTCTTGACTGACAGGTCATGACACAGGTGTTGTTCCTTTCTGTCCTCCTTGTCAAATTCTCCGTTGAGGGTGGTAAGTCACATTGGATGAGCGGGTTAGTTTTGATCGGTGAGTAATTATCGTTATGCCTTTCTTTGACATGTCCTAAATCCCTGTGTTTTACAGCCGTGTACATCCTGATCGCGGTCTCTTTCTGGTATTTCCCGCACGGTACAGGTAGAGTCATCCAAGGCCAGGGATTACAGTGCTTTAAATAGCTTGTTTGAGTTGTCGTACATTTCTCCTGTTGTTTGATGGCAGTGCTCACTTCAGTCACATTTATGTTTTCTCCTTTCTCCTCGCTTACTTCTGCCGACTTTCGTCGCGTCTCTTTCTTCCGTCTTTTATTTGTCAATTCCATGCCCGATATCCATATGTCTACCTGTTATTGAGTACATGATTGCCGAGATGGTATGACTTGGCCATTGCTGTGCATCACTGTCAAATCACTGTTGTGCGATTTTCTTTGAAGTTTTTTTGACAATGGACTTGCAATGGACATGAGTGATCTGACCTCGCTTCTGTTCTTGCTCATACGTACTTATGCAATGATTGTAGTAGAGGTCAGCAGCTAATTGGCTTTATTAACCTTGTTAAGTATTAACTCTTGAGCTGTCTGGTGCTGTGTTGTAATTAATGCTACATATCTTATCTAATAACTTACGTACTTAGCGCTCTCCCAAATTGTTCTAAAACCTATATTACATAATTATCTGCATTTTATTGTGAAATTTACGCTGGTTACAACGCTGACAACACTCCCATCGACGTCCAACCACTACCTGCCAAAGGCTCAGCAGGCGAATTGTAATGTCTCGCCGCCGTATCGACGCGCTCAAACTTTCCGAGTATTGTCTGATGTTTGCTCGCTTCGGGAAAAACTGCTTTGCTGGCTCCGTTGACCGTTGCGGGAGAAGGTGTGCATGTCGATGCCTGCTTCACTTCCACTCCCTTGGCCAGTGCGCTGACTGCTCATCATGCTTGGAATCGAGCCATGGATACTTGCAGTGCCAGTAATAGACCCCTCCTCTATCGACGACGTCTCATCGAGTTCTCTGGTCTTTCTCTCCTGGGCTGTCCGGATGACCGCATCTGTGAATTCGGCCGATGTCAGGTTTCCGGTACGGAATTCCGTGGTTGTTCTGCAATTATTGGCATGGATATCCCTGAGCTCTCGATACACACGAGCAGACAGCACGGTCACCAGAACCAGGTGGCAGATGATGTACATGGCGTATTTTGTGTCGTTTACAGAAATGGTGACCACCAGGAATGCTTTACTGAGCACGATGATCCTGCGGCAGATAGTAGTGAGTACAAGTCGTTCATGCATTGAAAAGGATGGAAATCTAACAAGCAATAAAGCTGACTTTCGAGTAGGACGATCTTGGAGCCAACTGGCAATGACGCGCCGAAAAGCAAGATGACCACTCTCCTCTTCAGATCTGCCTCGAACTCGTAGTCGAGGAATATGCGGTAGATGCGAAACGCGATGGCGACATAGACGAGCAAGTCATTAGCCAAGAGGACAATGACAATCGCGAGAAGGAAGTGCCCATCGACCGTCTCGGCGCAATACTGAGTCGGTCCGATATGCTGGGCACCAAATGCCTTGAAGAATGTTATGGACATCGCCACCGTGGACAGCCAAGTTATGCCGAAGAACCCGGTGACATACTTGTTTATGCTGTACACGGCCACCACGCGAAGATAGAAGAAGGTCGTCGAACAAGACACGGAGACGATAAGTAATCCGTTGAGTGTAGCAGATAGTCTTCCGCAATCCGCGACGGGTGATGCTGATGCGGTATTGGATTTAGCGAGCGATCTAGGCTGCTATAAGCAATATAACACACTTAATAGAACTGCCCTGCCTAGAGCATACGCTAGCAACGTAGTCCTGGATTTAATACCATAGTTTCAGGTTCTGAACTGCTTTCCCGCCCATCTACAGCACTCGCCTGATAACGAAGTAAAGGAGTGTTGGGACGCCAAGCTTGTACGTAAAGAGGAGCTTGAAGTCGTTTCTCAGGTTATTGAGAATATCCCATAGGAGCACCTGCGAGACAGAGAGAAGTGAATACTTGCCGAAAAAAATGGAGCATACAGGACAGCATAGCGTACTTACACCGGTCGAGGCAACGTGAAGGTATGTCGCAAGATTAATAATTTGAGCCTCCTGAGGAGGCAGGAACATCAACGGTGTCGAGCCTGGGTAAATCATCGAGACGTTCTGCATCCTAAGGGACGGTAGGAAGGCGGTCAGTCCAGGACCAGGGGATACCGAAAGTCAACGCCCAATCTTGACCATTATATGATACGTTGCATAAGCCCTGGCATGGGTATGGATCTTGATCTTGATACGATACCTAATGTCGCCAGAATAAGAAGATTCAACCTGTATCATCACGCGCTTGTATTCCACACGAGGGGAGTGTGATCTTTCTTTGGTCTACTTCATCCCACCGTTGCTGTGAATAATGTAGATTCTGATACCAGTCACTTCGTGTTTCCGGCACCAGAGAAAGAAGCCTCTAATAATAGAACCTGCCATGTCAAAAAGCTTACCTTTGATTTCGTTGTGGGTCACCGAGTAAAACTTTAACGATACAACTAGAGACAATGTATTATTTTTCTTCCCAGTCATCATAAATATCGAACTTTCGTTGAGCGTCATGAGCTATCGATGGAGAGAACTCCAGGGATTTCAAGTACAAGGCACGAACAAAACCCTATTCTTGCTCACAAGCCTAGCTGGACATGTCGGAACAGTCCGACAAGTTCGTAGCATCACGAAAGCAAAAATAACTGTTCAGCTGTCGCGCTTGGGCATTGGTTGTGTTTGATTCTCCGATTCGCATGCATCATACATGAAAGGAATCTTATGGAGGCCCAGTCCGAGTCGGACCTGATAATATAAAAGACAGTACTAAAAGGCGCTAACGCAGGTATAGACGGAAGCTTGATACGTATGATTATATGGATAGGGTGAAACACCGTCCAATGCCATTTGAACAGTGCAGACGCTATTATCCCCATGAATTCTCCGTGGGCTGGCCATGGGATACACCATCGGTCCGTATTAGTAGAGAATGGACAAATCGTCGGAAGCTCAGGCGCGGAGCCTCCATCCTAGGTCATGCTCTTTGCCGTGTACCTACCCACACCTTGTCAGCGGAGTTTGATGCGCCGCATTGCCTTTTTAGGAAGTTCTCAGCCACAAGCGAGCCAGCGATGCGGAAGTCCGAGGAGCTCTGGAGAGGGCACAAAGGCATCCTTGGCGTCGTAAAAATTGTGCCATCGAGCTGCGGTATTCTTATATAGTGCTCGTACTTCTGGTCCTTTCCATGGCCAGACAACAAGAAGTCTGAACGTGAAGTCTGCCAATTGATCTATAAACGTACACACTGGTTGGTCTTACAAGTGATTAAGTAGGATGTGATGTCGCCACGGTCTTGCTTCCCTCCGAATTTAAGCCTTGGATGCAATTCAGTCGTTCTAATTATGCCTTCGATAGAGCTCACACTCCCGTGCCGCCCGTGAATTTTGTCCTGGGCGCAACCGAGGGAGCCGATAAGACTACAATACATTCTAATTAAAATTAAAATCAAAATCAATAGTTGTCCAAGTCTTTCCTTCTCACCATCGATATCTTTGCCCTCCCAAACACCGACTAATCTGTATGTAATTCATTTAGAATCTCCGTAGCAGTTGAGATGATGTGATTGCAGGTATGCTTTTCTCTGTATGATGCATTATTGAAACACCTGGTATGCATATGCATATGGTGTGCATGTATTGTACGCGCGCAAATTGTTGATATCATGGATTAACTTGCAAGCTCTTCACATACTAATGTATGAGTCTGGACTCTTGCCAATTAACGTTTGCCTTGATCTTTGGAGAGAGCGTTTGACTCCTGATTTAGACTTCCTGGAGTGGGAATTGAGGTGCCCTTCAATATTGCAGTAATTATCTTGGTGAAGGACGTCTACCTTCACCTTTCGGAGCACTTGCTCAATAATGGAGGTGAGAGATGACACAAGACTAGAGACTCCACTCGTCTGTCTGCGACGTTACTGAAGCAACTTGATTAAACTCGCAAATATCTCTGTAAGAAATCGAAGAAAGAGAATCCATGTGCCTCGGAGTAGGGAGAGAAGGGAAGATGTCCCATCCGGCGCCCGCAGCGAGTGCGAATACGTACTCTACTTTGATGCATATCATGCTGATCATCACTATCATCATCACTTGCGATGCTAATGCGATGCCAGTTACACTACTATTATCATAGTACTACATACTAGTTCAATCAATGCGCAAATCAGTTCCTAATGGTACCTACTTACGTACTTACAAGTTCAAACGCATTGAGTTCGATGTGGTCGGAACTCCGACGTCCACCGGGAAATGTACTATGTCGTCACTTCAACTTCATCCATACTTCATTCATTTCATAGTATCTCCTGAGCTAAATTCATACACGGTGTGTGATCATTGCCGCGCTCTCGTTCACGGCCCGATGCATGAGAGCAATGTGAGAGGCTATAAGTAAATTCGGGCGTGGTTTGGCCGTTTCACATGTGTACTAGTAGTGCGCCTGGCACGCGTATCATAGTATTAGTCGGACTAGCTGGTGACTTGGATTTAGCGCTGATTAACATCATGGATACCAATCACGACAGCCCAAGCACCTACCGCGGGCGGAACCGTCGCTGAATCTATATCTCGACTGACTGGTGTTTGACATAGGCAGCAGGCAGTTCTATGTATCTACTCAAGCAACGGTATCATGTGAGAAGGCCAAGATACCCAGAGCTGCCACGCCAAAAAGTGTTACGCACTGTTTCGGGCATTTATTATTTCTCATGAGCTTCAAAATACAAAACCCCGACTCTGCATTCTTGGTATCATGTATGGTTTCCTTATATTCACTCGACTGTATCGAATTCTTTCTCTTTTACAATGTTCCTGAGATTTATTAGCAGACATTGGTATACTGATTATGAATCTTTTCGGGCAGGCGGGGTGACAATCAACCGAGGAGGGTTCATCGTAATGCCAGTGGGATGAAAGGGGTAGACTAAGTGGGCGAGATGGCAGACGGACGAGGAGGCGTCGTCTTGCATCCTCGTCCGTCGTGACTGCGCCTGATCTTAGATTGCTGTTTTATATTTTCAAAGTGTTGTCCGATTGCTGTACTTTTTTTTATAGCAAATATGTATGTTGAAATCCAATTGAAATCTAATCTGATTCTGGGAAGGCTTGTATCGTAACAAAAAAAAGGTTGAAGACTTGGTCTGCCATGCGATGCCACTGATGACCCGCTAACACAAGTATGTACATACAATGTCATACATAGCTATAGCTAGCATGCCAAATCGTGATATCCATCGGCCGCCATAATTTATTTGTGTAAAGCGCTGCATCGCCATCGCCATCGCCGTCGCTCATGTACTTGTATTGTAAGTAGAGTACACGTCATTTGATTCATGTTCAAGAATATGATGATGCATATGATGGATATATAGGAATCGGATGATGGTACTCGAGAGATCGCCATAACTTTGATATACTGTACAGAAGTTGAGTTGGCGCATATAGTTAGTATTGTATTGGTTTAAACTTGAGTTCAGATCAGGGAGCGGATTTGGTTTCGACGCCTCCGTTCGGGGCCCCGCTGTGGATGGGAATTCATTATAAGTATGAGCGTTTGGAAGGGGGCATTCGGAGCAGGGAGCTCGAGTTGGAATTTGGGACATTGCACGGAGGAAGGCCGATTAAAATTTTCGTAACACTTGTGAACTGTAAGGTGTGAAATCGACAAATGCCAGATGGATTTCCAGCATGCACTTACTAGCTGCCAGTACGTGGGGGCGGCGCTGTCATTCTTCGTGATGTATCATCTGTTAATATCGTTTTCATGTGAATGGATCCACTGGCGGAGGCGGGGAGAGGATGCCGATTTGCTGTAATTATAATTATAATTACCTGCTCTGCTGAGCATCATCGATGCAGCCCAGCATATAGCGATGTAAGGAGTCGGAGGACAGTGATGGAATTCGAGAGACCGTCATAGCGCGTATTGGTTTCGAAAATCCGAATCAGTCAGCGATGCGGCGCGAGGGCTGCTTGGGCTTGGGCTTTAACGCCCCCCCTCCAAGTCCTTTCGGCCCGACGTTACTTACGACGTATGTATGTCGACGTCTTGGTATCGTACGGATTCGAATTCGCGCGTAAAACCCAGACGCTGACCTACATACATAGACTTGTCAATCATGATAAGAAGTTTGTATGAATTGAACGAGTGTTCGGAAGGAGGCAGGCGTGAGTCGGGGTCAGGCCTCCAGCATCGGGAGTCGGACTCGTGACAGGCGGGTTATGTTATGTCAGCGATATACTTTTGGTCGGGTGATGATGGTCAACGAGAGATCGTTATGCGCTTGATTTCGTACGCTGGAGCTTGAGCGCGAGAGTTGGCGCGTGCACGCGTATGGATTTATTTACATGTAGGTTTGATTCAGCCACCTCGAGCTCCCTTCCAGGGCCGATGACTGCATTGGCGCCCCGGCGCTGTGCGGATTCGCGAGGAAGACCCTAAGTAAGTAGCAGACTTGTCACTGGGTTCCCCATACATACCTGCTTATAAGTGTTCAACGTTCAACGTTCAACGTTTAAAGTTCAACATTCAGCGGCAAGATGCATTCGGGAAATGGAGTCGGAAGTCGGCATACACGGAACACTCGGTACGGTTTCCTTCAGGTTTATGTAACAATTAACGAATGCCGGATTGATCATTGATCTGCAGGTTTAAGCAGCCGTGTGTGCCATGCATTGTGAGCCGCTAGGGCGGTTTTGCATCCTTTTGGTAAAACATTGTTTTTCATGGATCACGGTTCGTATCATCTGTTAATTTCGCGTTCATATGTATAAGTTAGGTGGGGGTTCTAGCGTCCTCTACCAAATAACGTGAGGTGCTGGGAGGGTGGGACGGTAAGCACTTGATTTGTTAATTGGCACTGTAACTGCATTGTTCAGACTCCAGAATAAGTATTGCTGCAGTGGAAGCAGGGGGGTGCGAAATATGTGATACGGCGCCCGCTGACCACAGTTACGCCGGACCTGGTGGGGCCACTCCCAGTGCCAGCACACAATGTCTCTTGGCTTGACGAGAACACCGCTCCACGTGTTGATACGCAGGTGTAACGGCTTAGGTACCTACCCTGCACAGTGCAATGATGGTTGCGGAAAAGGGAAGAAAAACAAACAAATTGAAGATCTTTCGCGGAGCGGAAATTTCTTGACTACATCGGTGCAGGGACGCGGTTAAAAGGAAAGGCCCAAGGGTCGTCAATGGACGCTCCCACGTATGCCGGCGCCGACGGACTCTGCGGGAACGCAGTCGCGTACGCGCATCAGTGGTGCCGGTGAAAGGAGCAGCAGCAAGAGGAACAAGACGGAGGGGGGTTTTACAGAGGAGCCGGAGGATTTAATCTTAATATATACTCGAATCAGAAGTGGGTACCTTCCTGATGGACAGGTTAACGTGGGAAGAAGAATTCTCGGGCAGCGTTAACGGCGGCGGAGGGCGATGCGCATCATGCATCATCATGTACATATGACGGGCCTCTGTGGACGTCGGACAAGCTTAGCGTACGGTGCTCGTTGTACCTTGGTTCGTTCAGCGCGCTTTAGAGGAGAAAGGTAAGCATGTATACGCGTTCTAGATTGTGCCAAGGCCGACGGAGGGTTCCCCGCAATGTGTGCTGTGAAGATGGAAAATAAATTGTGGGCGACTTTGGGCGCCGGGGATGCCCAGGGGATGCCACGAGCAACCGCGAAAAGGGTAGGGGTGTCATTTGACCATCAGTTTTCTTCAAGTGGATGTGCTTCGAAAACCCTTTTGGAAGTGCCTTTGAGGCTTTTATGGGTAGGTGGGTGTTGCTAGAGAGATGAGAGTCGGGGTAAAGGGAGATGTTGAGCGGCGAGTTTTATGTTCGAGGTAGAGCGACGAGGAGGAGAACAAGTCGGCGAGAGGAGAGATAAGAACTTGAGGGACAGACGAGAATCAAGGAAGGAGACCTGACGGCTGGAACGATATAGCCTGTTTAGGGATAGACTTGTCTGGATATGGGAGGTGACATAATCGTGCTTCTTGACGGTGCTTCTTTCTCTCGACATGGAACAGCGACAGAAAAAAAAAAGGCGCAAAGGTACAAATTGCTCATAAAAAGTCAAAACCCTTTTCGCTTTTTCACCCTTGCAGAGACATGCCAATCACCCTCTAGTCGATATCCCCCTTCCATTGCCAGTCCTTGCCCATACGTCCGCTCCCCCACCACACCACACCACACCACTCTGCGCCGCCATAGGCATTCGAAATTCATCCGCTGTGCGCCATTTTCTAGTTCCCCTTGCTACCATGACTAGCACTTCCGCTTGGGCCGCGCTCACCAGCCTTCTCGTCGCCCTTTTCCTGTGGTTTCGAAAGCCTAAAGCTTCCTCGGCACCTCTTCCCCCAGGCCCGAAGCCCGTCCCGCTATTGGGCAATATCAGGGATCTCACAGCAAAGGAGCTGTGGTTGCCCGCCTCCAAGTGGGCGAAGCAGTACGGTTAGTCTTTTGACCTGCAGCATACGTGCGCGAGTGGCTGACGGTTTCCCCCCCTGTTCAGGCGATGTCGTGTACTTGAACCTTCTCGGGATTGGTCTCGTCTTCGTCAACAGCCCCGAGGCTGCCTCTGAGCTGCTGGACAAGCGTGGGTCCATCTACTCTGATAAGCCATCCTTGGTCATGGCAGGCGAGTTGTGCGTATTCCTTTCACCCACTGCTACTTCTTTCTCTAAACTTATGCGCTTCTTCCCGACAGATGCGGGTGTAAAAACATGGTGAGGATTCCCTTCCTATCCAGTCCATTCCATTTCGCTTCAATCCTATTCCCCCGGGTCGAACCAGGATCGCCACAGCGAACTGCGTAACATCCGCTTTTTCCCTTCCTTCCTGTCTGTCTTCTCGCGTCCAGTGCTTCCCTCATCTACGTCATACATCATCCTATCTCTTCATTCATCTCTTCATTCATCTATCACATCACACCGACTAATCACCAACCCCCCCTTTCCTCCCCTCGCAGGTCGCATTCACCTGCTACGGCGACCAATCCAAGCGCCAGCGCCGCCTGCTGCACAAAGCCTTCGGCATCCCCGTCATCCCCTCCTACCACCCCCTCCTCCTCACCAACACGCGCCACTTCCTGCAGCAGCTCCTCGCCGCCCCCGCCGCATACCCCAAGCACCTGCGCCAGTACTCCGGGGGCCTCGTCCTCTCCGTCGTCTATGGCTACGAGGTCTCCAACTCCAACTCGAGCGTGAACGTGAACTCGAATTCCAACTCCACCTCCACCCCGAGCGAAGACGAGTTCCTGGAGCTCGGCGAAGAATGCGTCAACATCCTCTCCAACCGCATCGCGTCGGGCGGCGGGATCTGGCCCGTCGACGTCTTCCCGGCCCTCAGGCATTTGCCCCTGTGGATGCCCGGCGCGGGGTTTAGACGGAATGCGGTGAAGTGGAAGCGGAAGATGGAGGAGTTTGTGGAGAGGCCGTATGAGTTTGTGAAGAGCAGTATGGTGAGTGCGTGTGTGGGTGTGGGGGGGTTTTTTTTTGGGGGGGGGGGGTTTGGATGTGCATATACGAATACTGACTTCTGGGATGAATGTGTAGAAAACGGGCAACTACAAACCGTCGTTCTGCTCGAACCTCCTCGAGGACCCGAGCAACAAGGACGTGGACCAGTTCGAGTTTGACCTCAAGTGGGCCGCTAACTCGATGTATTCGGCTAGCCTTGATACCGTGCGTCCCTTTTCTCTACTCCACTCCATTCCGCTCCAGTCTTACTCTTGCTCTAATGCATGTGTGTACTAATTAATACCCCCTTTCGCTTTCCCCCACCAGACGATCACGACCGTCTCGCACTTCATACTCGCCATGGTACAGCACCCGGACGCGCAGAAGCGGGCGCAAAAGGAGCTCGACGCCGTCGTCGGCACGGACCGCCTGCCTACGTTCGCGGATCGCGCGATGTTGCCTTTTGGTATGTGCCGTCGTCGTCTTTTTTGTGTCCTTTGGTGTCTTTGTGACTCTTGATTATGTTGAGAGCTGACTGACGGACTTTGCAATACATAGTGGAATGTATTTACAAGGAGACGCTGAGGTGGGGTGTGCCTGTTCCGCTGAGTGCGTCTTTTCGTTTCTTTCTCTTGGAATTGTCTTGCTGGAAGGGAGGTCTAACGGCTTTTTCTTTTTATATTTTGGATACTTGTGTAGGTCTTCCGCACCGGTTGATGGAGGACGATGTGTACAATGGCATGCATATACCCAAGGGATCGCTTGTGTTTGGGAATATTTGGTGAGTGGGCTGCGTTTCCGTCGTCGTTCTTCTGTCTGTCTTCTGTCTTTCGTTTGTCTTCTGTCTTTCAAGTTGCAACCCTTTCTTGCTTCCCAAAAAATCCAAAGAGACTTGGAGGAATATGGGCTGACAATTTTTATTTTATTTTTGGCAACGACAGGGCGATGCTCCGCAACGAAGAGATATACCCCGAGCCGGACGTCTTCCGCCCCGAGAGGTTCATGGACCCCGTCAGTCCGGAGATGGAGAAGAGGCGCAATCCGAAGAATTATGTGTTTGGGTTCGGGCGAAGGTGAGTCGAGTTTCGTTTGGTTGGGCTGGTCGCGTGGAAGTAGTTCGTTTAGGGCTGACCGTTCTTTCTCTCTCTCTCGTTTCCTCCAATTTGTGTGCGTGTGCATGATATATTTGCAGACAATGCCCAGGGATGAACCTCGTCGAGTCGTCCGTGTGGCTCCTCATCGCGTCCATGCTCGCCACGCTGGACATCGCGAAAGCGGTCGATGAGCATGGGAATACGGTCGAACCGGTGGTGGAGTTTGATAACCCGATCTTTAGGTGGGCCTCTACTCCCTCTACTCCTTCCTCTCTATTCTCTATCCGCCACTATCGCGTGTCACTGTTATGGTAAAAAAGACAGGACCATGCTGACGTTTGTTTGTAGGATGCCGAACCAGTTCGAGTGCGATATGCGTCCGAGAGGACCGAAGGCGCTTTCGTTGATCAGGCAGGCGGAGGTTCTCGGTGCTTGAATGTGGGTGGTTGGTGTTCGAGCATCAATCACGGTCGTCCGTCGACAAGGAAGGAAGGAAGGTGCTTCCGGTCGAGAAGCGCGCACAAGTTGCCCCTTCGTCGCATTTTTGTTTCGTTGGATGGACCTTTTGACATTCACGAATTCTAGTTGTCTGGTGTTGCGCCAAGTCTGCGTATTATCCGGATTTTCTTTCGTGTCTTTACAATTGATTTTTACTTTGCGTGTATTCTCCTTTGATTACACGTTCTCATGCTCATGTTCGAGCGCAATCACACTCTTTTTTTTTTGCTTTTCTTTTCTCTTTTCATTCCGTGGCCAAAACGCAATTTGCTGTCTACTTACTCTTTGAGTTTTTACCTTACTCGTCGATCGCTTTCAACTCACATCTCCCATCTCACTCTTCCTTCACACACACTCGAGCTTTCTTTTTTTTTTTTCGCTGTCACCGTCAATTCGTATATCGTATATGAAGGTTGTAATTAGTATAATCGCGTTCAACAAAGTTATAGAATGAAGTGCATTTTCGATTTTCAAGTTTTTCTTTTGTTGTTGTTGGCGCGTATCACGATTTTTGTTTAGCTGTTTGGCCCGGGATCCACAGGGGTTTGGGTGTTTGGGCAAGAATGTTCTGCCTGGGTGGGTCAAGGATTCCGATTTGACGGCTTCTGGCTTCTGGCTTCTGGCTTCCAGGGATTCGGGTTGGTTGAGGCAGGGTTGAGGTAAGTGGTCCTTTTTCCAGTCTGGAATTCGAAGACAAAAGGTTGATACATATGACTTCCACCCTGACAGCCCTTAATCCAGTCATACCTCCCATAAGTATATCTACCGTTACCCACTGCGTAATACAGGCGAAGCGGTGACAAGAGAACTCAGAAACATAACCGGTAGAATTCATGATGATCCTTCATACTTCCTGGCTGGCGGGGCAAGTTCTGTATTTCCGGTTTGGCCGTTCTTATGAAGGTTCGTTCGCAGAAATATAACGCTTTCCGGGCTGGATGGGCGGATATTCGATCGCGAGAGTGCTTTCATGTAAGTTTCATATCAAGTTTTTTTTTTGTTGGTGTCGGGTTTTACTGATTTCGCGGATGTTCAATCAGTGGAAGGGTGCGCATGCTTCTCGGGTTGGTAAATGATGCATCCGACGGACCGACTCGTAAGGACAAAACTACCCCCGCTGTTCTAACCCCGAGGGAAAATGTGGGTAGCTGGCTGTGCTTGGGCTTCAGCTGAGTTCAACAAAGTTATAGAATGAAGTGCATTTTCAATTTTTAAGTTTTTCTTTCGTTCAAGTTGTCGTTGGCGCGTTATCACAGTTTTTGACTTTTAGCCCCATGCAATACATCCAAAATATCCCTAGCAGATGGCCGTTTGTCCACGTCCCATGCGATGCAACGATCTGCGAGGTCTCGATACCACTGAGGCGTAGACCCTTGCCCATCTCTCCACACTAAGCTGGGTGGTCCGGATCGATCCTCTCTCTCAAACCTCCCAACCTCTTCTGCGATCTGCCATAGGACAATCCCGAGAGCAAATATATCTCTTGCTCTGGTTAGCGGAAAGACAATGCCAGGCTCTAATAAATCAAATTCTGGAGCGACGTAAAGCTCGGTGTATCCATCCTGAGGTGCGACATCGATGTGCTGCAGGTGGCCATCTTGACCGAGGAGAATGTTGTCCAGTTTGATGTCGCCGCTGCATATGCCATTATCATGAAGAACGACAACACCGCTTGTGGCTTCGATTGACCAGGTATGCTTCAGCGGCCAGCTAAGCTTCGAGATGGAGGGTTTTATAGAAATTATATCTTCACCGCTGACTCGAGAGAACGTCTCTAAAAACTTGGGATTCAAGACCACCGGCTCAAGCATCGAGTCTTGATCCGTATTTCCTTTTATTAACAGGTCGTCGAATACATCGGTCAATGTTCCTGCAGGCATGAATGGCATCAGGTATCCACGGAACCAGGAATTCGAGTCGTCGGTTACAAGGAAGACGGGCTTGATAATGAAAGGGGATTGGAGGCGGTTGAGATGCTCAACCTCGGAAAGGAGAGCGCTCATCGGTCCATCTTCTCGATCTATGGGTATTCCATACCTCTTGAACACGTACCGGGATCCTGTGGGGTCTCCGGCTATGGTGACGATATCGATGTGAAAATGTGAAGTCATCACGGGGCATTTTCGGAGAAGAGAGATCGAGACACGCGAAACGGTGGCCAACGTGTCAGGAATATGGAGATACGCCTTCTCTTCAGGTAAATTCCTCGGCAGGACAGAGACCTCTAAGGTCCCATTGACCGTCTCGACTTTAACCAAGGTAACAGGCAGCAAGTTATCAATTCGGTTGAGGATCTGTACGCCATAATCCGGCGGAATAAAGTTAGTTGGATCGCGGCATTTGGAAGCGTGCGCACCTCGTTTCGGAATGTCTTCAGATCAAGATGACTTTCAGTTTGCAAGACCTGATTTTCCACACAGCTAGCATCGCACTCATTCCACCAATAGTAGACGGTAACGGTAAATCCGGTTTCATAACGCGTGTCGTCGGTTTGGTACAAGAAGGTGGTGGAACCTGCCATGGCTTCTACATCTTCGGTACCAGGCACCAAACGACAGTCGTCCAGCGAAAAATAGTCCATCATCAAGTCGTCCTCCTCCCGTTCCCTCCGTTTTTTGAGCGTCCGGGATTGGGGCGGATTGCCTAGTGCTGAACAGATAATCAGTTGTGAGGCGATAGAAGAAAATGTCGTAGTCGAGGCTGCGGGGTACACAAATCCACGTACCAACAGGGGTTATATCGACGGAATGGCCAACTGTCGACATCGGGCAAGGATGGGATTATCGAAGTTTCAAGGTCTCCAAACGAGTCAATCTTATTGGGGAGCTTGCTCCCCTTTTGTCTAGCTAACACTGATTTTCCTAAGATAGGGCTCATGCACTTTCGACAGTTGGGCGACTTACACACCGGTGGTTCCAACATTAAAAGCTCCTTTTGATGTGTATCAAGTACGTTATCAAGGATTTTAAGTGTAGGAAATTCTACAATCTTATTTCGTATTTAAAATGTCGGATAACGTACAAGAAATTATTCTATTTTAAATACTCAACACCATGTAGGGATATCTTAGATTTAAAATCTTTGATTACATTGAAAGGTGCTTTATACGAAGTCAAGTATTTTAAGACTAGGATAACAATCGGGAATATCTTAAATTTTAAGTATTAAAAATTCCGATACGTTGCTTTATATAATGAATATGTGACAACGTCTTAGAAGTCTTTATACTTCAAATATTAAGTAACATTTTAAAAAATCTTACACGGTATCCAGCATTTAAAGTATAAAAAAATCCTCGATTAATTGCCCACTCATTGCCCACTCATTACCTGCCTAGCGCCCGTTATGCGTGCGACGGCTCGCCGTCCCGCTGAAATTAGTGGGCGGATTCAAGTTTCTTAGTTAGTAAGCCGCATCTCCTGAATAAGTACGAGGCACTCGTTTGTGAGCATTCGTTGACTGTCCGAGACGATGCCGATGCTTACCTCGTAGCTCTAGACTAGTTATCCTGACTCCTCCTCCACCAGCAGGCATTGCCGCCGCCACGACAGTGCTCTGCTCGTAAGCCGGTGCCAGGGTCATACATGGAAGTGAAAGGAGAGCGACCGCCTGGGGCTTCCGTCCATCTATCCATTATACGTTTGGCGGCCGTGGGTGTGGGTGTGGGTGCACAATTGCAATTACGTTCCCTATCCACCAGCGAGGCTGGCGGCGGGGCTTGCTAGGGTAAAGGCAGGTCGGGTCGATATCTAGGTAGCAGAATCGCACTCGAGTCTTGGAGACAATCATCTGTAGACACCTGGAATGGTTGTCAACACCTCTGACGAACTCCGGTGCGCGTTGACGACGAGAAGTGATGTCGGTTACTCTCGAGCCCTAGAGTGCAGATCGACGTAAAATGAATGGATGTTGTGGCTAAAGGGAATGATATCTTGTCAGCCATCTTCTGGGCGCAGACAAGGAGGCGCAGAGTCGACATACCTGACGAGGGTTAAAAGATCATGGAACGTCGGGTGCGCGTTGTTATCTAGGAGCCAATCTAAGTATACATCGAAGGTACAATAGCGAAAGACTGTTCGTACTGAGTATCTTGACTAGGGCCTGCAAATAGGTCCTGTCAGTCGTTATGCACAAACAAATTCGTGGTAGAGCTATGTACGTACCTGGGTCATTGAAGTCCCATTCGCGGCTTCCCATGATATCTGGCTATCCTTCGAAGAAGAAATCGAGATCTGTACGGATTTCAGTTATAGCAGGGAAAGGGCTTCAAGGACGGCGAGGATGCTTACAACGTCTGCTTGAACGGCATCTTCATATGTGAGAAGATCATTCTCTCGACAGTGGCCAGTGCAGTACATCGCCACAGGAGACATGCATTGTTCTGATTCCGCCAGCCAGGGTACCGGGGATGGTAGGTTATCTGTGACAATGGACATCAATCGAAGTTCGCGCCCACTGCATAATTTGTTGGTTGAGTCGAGCAATTGGGCCGCCACGAGAGGAGATCTCTGTGTAGATGGCGATCAGCTCTGCCCTTTGGAGATGTGATCGCCAGGTGGTCTTACTAGCGTGCATTTGCTTATTCGAATTCCAAAGCGAGTTCGTCCTTCTATAACCCTTGTTCAGCCACGGGACGTAGACTCGGTTGCAACGGAAATGTTTGAGATCCAGTAGCGTGCCGGAATGACACGAGTCAAAGACAGCCTATGAGCAGATGAGAGACCGTCCATAGGATGCAATATGATAACGTACCATTAATGAACTCTTGGGAGGAAGGGGCATGGCGAGATTAGACCGAAGCTCCTAAAATTTCGATAAGCAGGCTGATGAGCTGAGAAAATCTGTTACTCACGTCATCCTTGATTCTCTTTCCATCTGAGGTGACTATAACTTGACATGGCGTCACAATTGCGTCCTCGAGATCAAGTAATCTTGCTTACATTCATTCTTCCTGTCCTCCTCTTCGATGTCGTCGGTATCCTCTTGGTCTGAATGACCAGAAACTAGATAAGTAGAAAAGAGTTCAGAGAGAGCGGGATATACGAAGAAGGGAAGGAACTCGCAGTGGAAGAAAAATCGATCGTTCTCTTGAGCATCCCTGATCAGATTATCGATCTCCTCCAGCTAAATATTTATGAAGGACATCGGCTAGACATTCTTCTAACAAAGATATAGAAAACGTACTATGTTGTCCCTAGTAGGTTGTTTATGAAAGGGATGGTCGTCATCAATGAGCACGGTAATATCTTGCGGATCATAGTGATAAACATCTTTGGCTTATCAGTTAATTTGCGAGAGACGCCGGCAAGCGGAATACTCACTGACCAACAGGTCCCGCATGGCCCTCACATCACGATGCGGTCCCTTCAGCGCATCTCGTGTGCTCTGCTTCCTCCTGGCCCTCCGTTTTGACTTTTTGTTTCTCCCATTCACTGGCGACTTCCTCCCTATTGGGGAAACGGGGGAAATGACTTCATTCTCGTCCTCGCGAACTCGCTGGATGCCTATTAGAAGAGCTTTCTTCTTGAACTTCTTCTCTGCGATAGTGGGCTTAGTTGGCTCTTCTGCCTGCGTTGCGGCTTGCTTGCGGCCAGGGAGGCGAAAGATGCGATGCTTGACGATCTTCATGGAAAAGCTGGGCGCGATTTCGCAAAAGAAGAGATATGGAAAGGTTGGGCTCAACGCAACATGAACTTTGCCACAACGAGGGATCTGCACAAGACATTTTTCTGTTAGCTCTGCTTCGAACATAAATAGACGAAGAGGCTGATCCAGGGACTTACCCCGTGGATGCGACACTGATACGGGTATCAAGGCTGTGCTCATTGTTCATGTTTCGTTGTCCGGGAGTCAGAAGTGGCCTTTTCGCAACGGAGGTGGTTGTAACTGTTCAAAGCAGTGGATAACAGGGACAAAAGAGACGGCATTTCTGAGGGAATGAAGTCGAGAAGGGCGCAGCTGTGTGGAAAGGAGTCGACGGGCGCATCGACGCTGACTAGGCTATCGTTGCGACTGGAAACAAGGTGCTAGGGTGTCCTGGGTACGTGATTCTTTGCTACTCCGCGCCTGCTCATTTCTGAGGCGTCAAATCCCACCCGTTTGCTGTGCCTGTGCTGTCATCATCGAGACTATCTTGTCGCTAGATATGGGGTTCTGGACTAGGGATGGTACGCGATTCCTTGGTTCTCGATGCCTTCCCGTGGCTGATACCGCGTGCCTTGGTGACAGAGCGGCGATCGCGACAGTTTGGGGGTGAAACGGAGTCGAAACTGGGGATGGAACGTCAGATAGGTGCGTGATTCTCATCAGTACCGAGTATCGTTACTCACCTTGATGTCGTTTGCTACCCCAGTCGTTCGCCATGCACCACCGCATACACGCGTTGGTTGAACCCAATGTCGTTCTCGCGGCTTCCAACGTACAAAGCGCATTGCACGACCTGAGGGAGGGAGGGATCCTTGATGGATGGAGGGGCTTTGAAGTTGTGGGAGGGTGTGAGGTTGGCACGGAGAAGGCAGTGGATGGCCAGCGCGGCTGGGGAGGGCGGAAACGGGGAAGGCAGCGGCGGTCGAGTGGAGGATGGAAGAGCGACCGAAGGCTGCTGCATCTACAGCTGTACCTATCACTTGAGAGCAATGACAACGTAGCTGAACCGACGCCGAGTTAAATTTGATATCGCCGCGATGCGATTCGTCAATAGGAGAAGGGTCCGAGGATGAGTGGAAGAGAGAACACGTATCCTTAGCATTCATCAGCAAAAGCGGGAAAAGCAGATATACGTTGATATACCCTTACCATGTCCCCAATCTAGCATAATCCAGACATTCTCCCGCGCGATTGCCAATTAACCAAAATGCCTTACCTGAAACCTAATATTGTACAATCTTCACCAGGTCTGTGAAGTTGACGATCCTTGTCACGGTTGGCAAGGTTCACCCCGCCTTACCTGGCATTATCATATTCGAGAAATTGCCAATCCTCACCAGGGTTTTCCATATATATATGAGTATATCAGTCCAGCCATGACTTTTCTTAACTTACAATGTGCGATATTGGTTTGGGAGATTCCCAATTTTAATCACCTTTATGTTTTCGGGTAAGGGTGGATCCACCTCAAACCAGCTATGAGATATCTCATAAAGCCATATCAACATTGGAACGAAAAGAAGGGAAGGGAACGCAATTAGACATTAGATAATGTATGGATTACATGGCAATACAATACATATATCAGAGAACGAACCCAAGAAAAACAAAAGTATTATACAACATTAACAGCAGCGGCAGGATACATCAAGCTACATTCAGATCCAGACGCGCACGTTTTGCTGCGCGCTGGGCCTTCAACCGTGCAATATCAGATTCTGCAGGTGGGTCTGCCTCTGCGACGGGATTCTCGGTGGTGGATGGTGTGCCAAAGACATGTCTAGTCATGGAAGATCAGAAAGGTTCGATGATAGAAGTAGAAACATACTCGTTATATAACTTAATGATATCTTCTCCCTCTCCATCGTCAAAGAGACTGACGATGACCCAAAAGAATGCATTGTAGTCAAAGTTCCCCTCAACGGGTGCCCATGTATCCACTGCGCTGATTGCGAATCGGGCCTAAATTATGGTACAAGTGAGACTGTGAATGTAAATTGGAAGAACAAAATGTCTTACTTGGATAGCAATATACGCAATAGCACGAGGGGTCATGGCAGTCATTCCCATAAGTGCTGCATTCCCTCGCCTTCCACGATGATAGCCAGGCCGCTCGAGGGCAGCTGTTGGACCTTGAAAGATATGTTTCGCAACCTATGTGGGTCGGAGATACGTCAACACATGAAGCATCGACCAGATATACGACATACACGGAGAAGAAGATGTCCATGGAGGACACCAGTATCCATGTCGTCAGGATTGTAAGCATGCCCGTCAGGGTAGAGAAAGCGAGGTAGATCATATGCGGTAAGACATTTCTTTCCAGCGAGAATGTCACTGTATGTCCTAGATAAATTTTAGAAAATGGCTTGAAAAGAAGTATGATGACTTACTGTTGGGTCGCTTCATATTTGAGAGGACAAAGGAGAGCTGCTGTGACGCGATGCTGAAAACCACGATCAGCTTTTTTACCTTTACGTTTGATCTGTGGATCCAATTGAGCGGTGGTGTCCATGAGGAGGTAGTCGAGGATCATGTTCTTGAGGCTGGATGCATCCTCGGCCCTAACATTATGGACGCCTTCGCCGATCTGTAAGGATGTGCTAAATAAACAAGAATGAATGAACAGGGCAGCAGCACCTTGCGGGCAACACGACGACGCAGTTTCCTCTGATCAGCGAGCGCAACCATCTCTGAGCGGAAATTGGGAATCCGGGAGCACAAAAGCTCCCAGCTCTCCTCACGTTGGGTTTCCCTAAACTTTTTCATCAAAAAAAGGCTGGTTTAGCGAATGAGGTTGAAACATACACTGCTGTCTGCTCTCGCTCATCGTCACTGTCAGAAATGGCACGGGCAACTCCAAACTGAATAACATCGTCAATGGAGGCAAATATGTCACCGGAACGGGCATATTGTCTTCCATATGACATGTAGGAATCATCCCTCCCACTATTCTCTTTGTCTTCGTCGTCGACATCTGTTGAAGTTCTCCATCCGTAGTTAGATTTATCAAGACTACTAGTGAAATTGTATACCTTTTCGAGGATGAGCCTTTGTTGATCGACTCCTTGAGAAGGTTCTCCATAACGTTTGCCAGTGCAGTTGCTACTGCTGGATTGACATTGGCTAGCACGGTCGATGAAGAAAAAGGAGAGGATGAAGCAGGCGTGGAGCTGGGATGAGGTGGAGAAGACGACATAATGAGATGCCCATCCACCTAAGGTGAAGGCTCGAAGACGGTGGTGGTGGGAGAGAGAAAGATTTCAAGATTTTATCGAAGATAACAAGATGGTGTTTGCATTTGTTTGGTGTGCATCGATTCACATATTGAACTCAACATGTTTTTATCTTTATCTTGAAATTTGTGATAATCCAAGAGTCGGAGCATCTGCAGGACGATTTCGACGTGATTGAGAGCTCAGTGACCTCTGAGCATGAGGTATGCAGTTTTTATTTGATACATTGCTCCTACCGCTCACTAGCTCTACAATAACTTTAAGCTCTGGCCATGTCCGACTCGGAGGTGCAGAGATGCTCGAACGGTTGGCAATGACAAGGCCGCTGGCCCAGATTCAAGTTCATCTGTGAAGCCGCGCAGGTGAGGAAGACGAAGAAGCGCCAGTCGAGCAAAAAAAACGCAGAAAGAAATGCAAAACCGAAGATAGGCAATCGAATGCCTTCACCTTCTGCACCATGTTCCTTGTCAAATTCCGTGTCATGTACATCTCATGAAAGGCGCATTACTCCTCGGTGAGCCTGCAGAATTCTAGCAAAGCTATCATTACAGCTGGTGGCCTTAGACACAGCACGGAACATTTTACGGCGTAGACAGCGACTTGGATGCTGACTGGAAATAGCTTGTCAATGAATATATCCGTTCCGAGTCGATCACTTCCGCCTTTTGCAATGCAAAATTTTGAGTCGGTTTCTCTCTTCTACTTGTCACCCACCACCACTGCTCTTCTACCCCTTCAACGGGGGTATGCATATCCACATCCTCATCAAGCTTTTATTTCTGGCAGTTTTTGTGGCGATGCTGTTCCCATGTCCTGAACCAGGCTGTGATCTCTCTTTTTCAAGTGCTAGAGGGTTGAACCAGCATCGTCAAAAGTGTGCGTATGCTCAGGACGATAGTCTGCCTCTCGGTGGTGCAAATGCGCTTGCCCGCCTCAATGAGAAGAGAGCTAGGAAACGCCAACGATTAAATCCGCCAGGAGATCCAGAAGCCGGGCCTGCAGGCCCCTCAGACATTGTTGATCAAACATTACCAGAGGTACGCCCTGTGCCATTTTTGCTCTTCAAAATCTGACTTATTATGAATTTAGACTCCACCTGATACGATTTTTAACCCGCCTGCAGATCCTATTGAGTTGGCTCCCAGTCCGCCAGCACCAATTGAACCACAGGTATCTGCAGCATAAATCCATATGGATAGTAATTAAACATTGGACCTTAAGTAAGGCGGTGTGATTAAACAGTTTAAATTACGTTTAAAACATATGTTAAAGTAGTGATACCATTAGAGGTAGTACAGACGGTGCATAAAAGTGTTTAAACAGTTAAGAATCTAAAAGTGTTTAAATAGGTAGCAATCTAATCCTATCAGTGATTAAACATAAGTGATTAAACATTGATTTAAACGCTACGCCCACAGGAACAATAAGTACTCATGCATCAGGGTGTTTAAACACATTTAATCACCTTACTTGAGCAGGTCAGATTAAACACGGTTTAAACGAGACAGAAAGATTTAATCACTTTCAATTTAAGGAAACACAAATCAAAACATAACAAACATCAAATTGTGAAGAATTAAAACAGAGTTTAGGATGTGTTCAAACCCTAGCATTGTTTAATCACATGGGAATTTGAACACGTATCAGAGAGCGAAGGAATGAATGTTTGATCATAAAACTACTTCGCATTCTCAAGAAGGTTTCCATCCTTATCGCAGGGCCGGTTTTGCTCATCATAGTAGTTACCTTGTGGGTCGCACATAACCCAACCCGGCCTAGGAAACAAAATGTTAGCGATAATATTGAAATGGAAATAATGTAAACGCACTTTCTCTTCTTCTTTAAGGCTGTCTCACTAGCAGTACTGCCAAAGACTTCGTCTACCTTTCGCTTTGGCTGACGTGTACTCTGTCGGCTGGGCTGGGCAATATTCCTTGACTTGCTGGCCGCTTTCGTGTTCTGCAACTTTGCGCGTCCTCTCTTTGATGGCTTCGCTGCAGGGACACCGTCATTGCCCGCAGTAACCGTTAAAGTGGGTGTGCTATCACCAGCAATAGACTCAGGCATGGTATCGGAGCAACGTGAAACTTGCGAGATTGGCTGAGTCGACTCAGATGTAGTATTTGAGTGTTTAGCTGCAGGGGTAATGTCGCTGCTCATAGTAGTGGTCGATGTCATTCTGGCATTGGATACAATGGACTGGCACATGCTATCAGAAGTGTGGGGTGAAATTTGCGAGATCGGCTCAACATGAGCCGGTTCGGGTGCAGGAGGTGGGTTGGACTTGGGCGTAGTGTTGGAAGCATGATGTGAAACCGGCTGAGTGTGAGCAGCTTTGGTTGTCAATGGCGCATGTGTCTTGGCAATAGGAGGTATGTCAGACTGGGATGTGGCATCAGCAGAGTAAGCGGTGGCATGTGGGATTAGCCCAATATGAGCAGGTTCTGGCGCTGATGGCGGTTGGCTGCTGGTCATCAGAGCATCAGATTTTGGGATGTCGTGCAGAATTGGAGGAATGGCGTCTTCGACTAGAGGCGTAGGGCTACCATTGACAAACCGGAAAGGAAAACTCTTGGCCGAAGTATTCAAAAATTGAATGAGTTGATAAACGCTAGCCGGCTCGCTGAGATATTCCTTTGGGTTCTTTAGCAGTACGGGTAGCGTGAAGGTCTTGATATCATAGAAATGGGATGGATTTTCTTGGATTTCCTTCCACGGAATCGAAGGTGCTGCTGCGCCCGAAGAAAAGGAGGATTCTGCAATGCTTCAATTAGAACAGGAGGTAACCAAAGTAAGAAAGTGAAATACGCACCCCAGATAACCGTAAAGTAGTCTTGAAGAACCTGGACAAGCTGGACAGCAGACGCAGTAGTGAGGTTGACGTTTGGAAAGACTGGAATCCCGTCTTCATTCATGGGGATGTTATTGACGACGGCTGCTGGCTTGCCTATTTTTGATGTCAGAATGCAGCCGATAATGTGCGAAACGTATGGTACTTACGTGGAAGCAGTATATCCGCATGTGCCTTCCAGGTGTCTCGCCACTTGTCTTGATCCTTAAGCTCGTTCAGTATTTCTTTCCCAGTTACAAGATTTTGACCAGCGTAGATACTGTTTGGTGTTTCAAATCAGTTAGTAGGCCACAACAGCACAAGTTCTTACTTACGTTCCTGCAACAACTCCATCCTTTGCATTACGAAAGCCATATGAGAGGCTCATAACGGATGATCCCAAATAGCCTTTGGCGCAAATGTTCTGAAGAGCATCCGCAATAAGAAAGGGAAATTCTTTCTGGTTTCTAAAGTACAGTCAGTTATATTGCATGAAACAACATGAGACAAGCGACGTACGAATATGTATCCTTGGCCAACTCCTCTGTCTTCGACTCCCAATGCTTATGATCGGCCACCTCCCACAGTTTCGCGAGCGCTTTCTTCTTCAGCCCACCTCCACGAAGGTTCGGATACTCTGACTGCATGGCCTCCATTTCAGCCTGAATCTCCTCCTCGTGCTCTTGGGCGAACAGCTGACGCGGATGAAAGTCGCCAGCAAATAACACAAAGGTACGCAGTGCAGAGTTCGAAGAGACTCTCTGAACTGCTGCAGCAGAGGATGAGCCCGAAGCGCCTTGCTTTTCCTTTGCCTTCATGTTGTTGTTGAAATAGTTGGTGAAGGTGCGCACAATTGCCTTGCAGAGTTATTCTGATTAGTATAGCTGGTAATAAAAGAGCGGCATATGAAGGGAAAACATACCTTTTTCCATGCAGGCAATGGCTCCTCTGGCGTCGCAATATCTTTGAATAAATCAGAAGCCAGAATTGACAGAGCTGTTTCAGTTTTCCATGTGGAGAGCTCATTATTATACTTCTCCAGCCCAGGATTGATGCGGTGAACCACTTTTTCGAATGCAGGCAGGTAGCTATTCAGAACCTTCTGCTGTGCATCAGAGAATATGAAACGCGTGGCTTTCGCACCCCGACCTGGCATAGTAAATTGAAGTGTCGTTAGAAGGAGATGAAAAAATGTTAGGGCGTACCATAGAGTTTACTTGAAGGCTTTTTATGACGCGCCAAAGGATGCCACTTCGACGTTTCAACGACTATGTTTGCTTTGGCCCCACGGCATAGTGGCTGGCATGGCCCTTCAAAGCCAGCATGTCCAAGTCAAAGACCGTCGGTTGGATACATGGTAAACAGGGATGGGGCCATGGGCCATTGAATTGACCGCTTTTCTGCTTCAATAGGCTGTGCCAGTAAGCGCGTGGTTGACCATTTCTAGCAAATACATGACGTCACAAGTGATTCAGCTTTGAGCGCTTTTGAGTGCCTGTAAATAGTAAGCGCCTAGGTGCGCACACACAAGCGAACCGACATGCGCTTTATGGGGACTAAAATTTATATATAAGTCGCATTTTTAGTGACGAGAACGCAACACCTTCCGGTTTCCCAGCATCCTTCCACACCGAACTCTCCAACATGGTATTTCAATCCCCAAGTGAACGCGCAGCCTACCTTAATGATCGAGTTCCTCCGATGAGCAACGAGGACCTTAAATGTCCCAATGGTTACCCCCATTATGAAGGTCTTTGTATGGGAAAGACGGATCGGACTTATGATGACATTGGGCGCCGCTCAACATTTGTATGTATATTTAATTTCTGCATCCTGTAGGTCGCCAAGTTCTTCATCTCTAACTCAACTATTGCAGTGCGGCGGACCCAGGAGCTCCCGCTGTGGGCGCTTTAAGACTCCACGACATTCCCTTCAGGTTATCAAGGACCTTCACGAAGCCATGAAGATTTATGATGACCAGCAAAGGGAGAAACGTGCTGCTCAAAAGTCGAGTTCAGCTCCCACCACTCCCACCAAGACACCCGACAAGAGAAGCAAGCCCATTGTGCATAGGCATGATCTCATTAGTATTTCAGTCTTCTATTCTTAATATGTCTTTAACTGACAGCACTTTTGCAGGTCGTATTGAACTTTCTGAAGAGGATTCGGTTAAGATCTATGTCTACTTGACGGTAAGCCAACTACATAGTCTATTAGTAACCTAGGGATTTTAACTATAATTGCTGACATGGCATTTTACTTTCGGATAGTCCAATGGCGAGAATTTTGAGCATACAGGCAAGCTCTCCAATGGTACCTACGCCTACCTTGAGGATGCTGTGCTTCGTGAAATGTCAAAATTTCCCATTACTTCCTGGACCGTGTACGACATCATTCAGCGCGTTTTTGTCCCGATTCCTACCTTCAGCCGTCAAGACGTGCGGCCCAATGAGTTTTTGATCCTCCGATCCTCTGCTGTTCCACTCGAAAAATGTGATGGATTGGAGGATTTGATTGACGAGCTTCACATGCATTTCACGTCATTGATCAAGACCATTCAAAAGGATAAGGGCACAGGTGCTCGCCATAAACGCAAAGTGTCGGAAGGCTCCCTGGAAGCTGGCCCCTCGCAGAGCCGCCAAAAGAAGGCAAAAATTGTTATTGATTTGACGGTTTGACAAGTTGAACTTTAGTTTATTTCCCCCTCTTTCAAATGTACTGTCATATGGAGTAACTAGCTTGATATTAGATATGCTGTTCCAAGAATATATGTATGTTTCAAATTAGGATAGCATGTGTACATAGCAAGGCATTGAGTCCATTTAGAAACACTAACTACCACCCTCATCCACCCACCGATGTGCGACACCTATGCCTGCAGCTCTTCAATGGTGCTGAGCATCTCCAAGCCACGAATCCAGCGAGTGGATTGGTCATGCATTCGCTGCGCCTTCTCCTCCTCGCTCGCATTCGCCTCCCAATCAGCCTGCTTCTGACATCCATTGTCGACCCAACGGAAGAGCCCTCCGGCGCTGTATTGTGCAAAGGAATACCTGGTTTCGTTGTTGGCTATTGGAGTGTTCGAGTGCCGGATCATGGCGGAGGGGATGAGGATGGTCGATCCAGGAGGAAACCGGATGATGTACTTCAGATCCCAGAGCACGAGATGCCCTCCACGGTCCGGGTTGAAGGAGCCCAAGGCCGTGATGGCACACCATCCCCAGGTGAGGTTTGCGTAATCACGGTGGGGGAATGAAACAGTGCGAGGGCCAAAGTTAATGGTGGCAGAGGCGAAGGCGGACTTAGGGAAGGTGCGACAGATGGTGTCAGGTGACCAGCGCACAAGTTCGTCTATTGTGTCTTGGTAGTAATTGTAGAGCCGGGGGGCGACTGTCTCGAAGGCGGCTGGATGAATGTTGTTAATGAGGGCTGTAGCGGGGTAATAATTTTACTTACAGTTGGTGAATCCGACGATGCGTTTGAACGCCGGTTGCTGCAAAAGCTCGTTCAGGATTGGGGTGCATGCTGGCGAATTCAATCGCATGCGTGGAGATGCCTGCCCGCCACCATGGGAGAGCCCAATTTGATAGGCTGGGAATGCGCCGCGACGGTGGATAGTGTGCTCGGGTGGAGCAAGCTGCTGCCGAGCAAAGTGGATGGCGCGTGATGCATCAAGGTTCACTTTGCCCCAGTCGATGCACTTGGGAGTGCCGGCAAGAAGACCAATCACGCGGTTATTTGAGACAATGATGCGCGAGTCCCTGAGGAATGGATTGTCAGCTGCGTGGTCCATCGAGGCAGAATGGGGCGGTGCTTACCTGCCGGTCCACTCGACTTCGTTCATGCTGAACTTATGCTTAAGTTCATCCGTACTCCAGTCCCTCCACTCCTCCTTTCCATCTCGGAGACCCACCCATGCCGGCTTCGTCGTTTTGAAGTCCTTCTCCATGTCAATGGCAGGGTGAAGCGGGTTTGCCGAGGCAATAGGCCTGTACTTTGCAGTACAGGCTTTGAGGCGACTGCCAGACAACTCCTGGATTGCCGCCCGCTTCTTCCTGCGCTCTTCTCGTTGGCGGACATTCTTCCAAGCACGATCTTTCATGCCAGGAGGTCGAATGGGCGCAGCGATGGTTGAGGGGGTGGGGGCAGGTGCTTGGGGTGCGGTCAAAGGCAACGAGGGGGGTGGGTCGTCCTCATCGAGGTCAGAAAGGTCAGAAATGTCAGAAAGGGTGAGGTCTGCATCCATGTGCTGGACAAGGTGGTCCTCGAGTTTAAAGAATGATGGCGCATGCAAGGGGGATCCCATATGAATGTCGCCGGGCAAAGCACCACGCGCCGCTGGTGAGCCGGTATCTGCACAGCATATGGAGAATTTAATGAGCTTAATAAAAATATTAAAGAGATGTAGCGCCCTTCAGTCGCGCACACGACCAAAGCAGGGCGAGGGCTTCACACAGCAGTTCCAAGGTCGGATCCGCCAAGTGAAGTCCTCGACCAGCTCAGATAGTGCACTCGATGGGAGGGCGACATATGGTACCAAAATGACCCACTTTGCATCTGTTGAGGTGTTCGCAGCATTTGCAGGCAGAGGGATATTTGAATTTCAGACAACTTATTGAACTTCGAGAATCGACGCGACCGTTGATTGTATCACGTGCCCAGTGGCACGGTCTAATCCGTTGGACGCTGGTAATATATAGCATTGTCCTTATTCTCAATTGCTGACTTGACATACCGGTCTTTTCTTGACCTAGACCTGCTGCTCACTCTCGGAGTCGCTCAAGCACTTGCACCTCGAGCTCACACTGATACCCCTCCTCTCTCGGCATTCGAGGGCTCGTCGATCTCGGAAGGGTCTCAGTCCAGCATCGACCTCTCCCAGCTCAATGTCGCCCTCTCCAACGCCACGCACTCAATTCCATGAACAGGGCTCGTGCTCGTGCTCGCGGCACAGGTCGTCGTCAGCGATATTCCAAGGCACACATCTCTCGCCCTTCCATGTACGAGACCATCGAGCAAGGGCACAGCCAGAGGAACCACTTGGGATTGCGATCCAATGTATGTATTTTGACTATCTGCTGTCGTGTCTTTTTCTTATTGACGATTTCTTTAGACTTTCAAGCCCCAGCAGAACCAGCGGGCATGCAAGCACTTCTCGAACGCTCGGTGCAAAGCTACGGCCCACTTCCATCTGATCTCCGTCCACGTCAAATGCGCCCTCGAACCTCGTCGCGGCCACCGCCCTAACCCCAAGCACGGATCTCGAAAGGGACCCTCTTGCCAGAGCGGACCCGGATCTTGACTGCTATCCTCGACGACTCAAATTCCAGCAATCGCCCACCGAGACCAACTGCAGCTCGCACGACACCCTTGTTGCTTTGCTGGGCGTCCTCTTACCATCTTCGCAAGCCACATACGTGGGATCTAACGCGGCATGGGTGCTACCAGCGACCAAGACCCTTTCGCTCTCTTCCACACTCCGCCGCCCAACGAAACTCCCGGAGAACGAGCAGCTCGCCAGGCAATCAGATCGACGAACAGCTGAAGGCAGAGCGTTGGGCGTTGAAAAAGCAGAACTATACGGTTCGCGTGCTCTTGCTCGGTCAACCTGAGAGCGGTAAGTGCTCATCTAGCGCTCACTGTCAATTCTTATTACTATAACTAACTGGATCCTACGTTAGGTTCTCGCGAGTTGCCTCGATGATATGAAGATACTCTGGTCAGATGAAGTTGTAAAGGTCGTTTTGAAGAAACGAAGAATACGGCTGGAAGATTCGGCTGGATTGTGAGTCTTTCGTGGTGTCGTCTTCAGCCTGCTACTTATGACATGCCGTTGTTTCTTAGATGACCTCGACCGCATCGCAAGGCGGGAGTGGTACCTACCATTTATATGATAAATCTTAAACAAATGCCAGCACAGTCATCTGTATCCTCCCAAGTGTAGTTATGAAATGAAATGCCTAGACAAATAAAATGAAATATGTTTCATTTCTTACCAGAGAATATATCATAACTGGTATGGAGATATTTCATAACTGTCTAGCTACTTATTTTATATCTATGTGGTGACTTTTTCATAACTTTTTCTTGCAATATTTCATAACTTCCTGGTTATTTCATTTCATATCTATAGGACAACTTTTTCATAATTCCCTATGTCTATTTTATTATTTCCAGACAACTGATTACATTATTAATTAAGTAAAATAAGCATGTTTTAATGGCTAAATTAATGCAATATTGTCTGCACTTGTCTGCAGGGGGTGCTGGACTAATTTTTAAATAACTTTCAATTTGAGGCCATAATCTGATAAGAGTATGGGTGGAGGAGCAAGAAAAAGGCAATTTCTAAGTTTTCCCATCAATTACATAATGCAGTCACATGATCTATAAAGTATTTAATTATCTATGATAAATAAAATAGACTGATAGGGAATTATGAAAAAGTTGTCCTATAGATATGAAATGAAATAACCAGGAAGTTATGAAATATTGCAAGAAAAAGTTATGAAAAAGTCACCACATAGAGATAAAATAAGTAGCTAGACAGTTATGAAATATCTTCCTACCAGTTATGATATATTCTCTGGAAAGAAATGAAATATATTTCATTTCATTTGTCTAGGGCATTTCATTTCATAACTACACTTGGGAGGATACAGATGACTGTGCTGGCATTTGTTTAAGGTATATCATAAAGGGTGGTAGGTACTAGTGAAGGCGGGATTACAAACCTTCTGATGACGATGTTTTTCTGATGACGATGTTTCGGGCTCGTTTAAGGACGTTGGGTGTGCAAGAATATCGAATAAAGTTCGAAGCCAACTCCAGTGTGTTCGCTGGTGCGTTTTAGCTACTACTACTTCCCTACGACATAGCTATTTACCTCAGCCATTCCAGGCGGTATCGGAGGAGATGCTGGCAGGGACTGGCTCTTGTATGGCGTTGGCGGATCTCGGACGATGGTACGTATGCATGTTGATCGAATGAAACCCCAGCTCATTCCACTCAATCTAGCACCATGCTTGGGTACCGTATTTCGATTTCCTCAAAAGCGCAGATTTCGTGTAACTCCTAAACGGTGCTATGATTTGTGCGCTCTTTCTATTTTTCTACTTATATCTTTCGGAAAGTCAATTTTATCATATCCCCATGGACCTTTATATTGTTGCTTCTCCATGTATATATTTCCAAGCAATAAACGCCGCATTGACACCTAGTGACTTGCAGCACTATCTTGGCACTATCCGTCATCTTTTCCAACTTCGAGCCAACATCTTCTCCAGGAAGTCCCTTCAAGCCGAACTGGGGCAGGTTGAAGCAACGCGATTAATAGTTGTTCCTGCAAGTCTGTGGGTTGATTGATCACAGGGATGTTCTGTAAGTGCCAGCGGCAGCGCTTGCCAAGGTACACACTTCTCTGCTTGTGGCCACTCCGCTTTGAACTTCGATTGGGCCTTGATATTTCGCGTGCATTGTTCTAAGGGCCACTATGGCTTGTAAACACGGAGTTGATATGTGAGTGGCCTTATTCAAGCGATATTCTTAAGACTTTATACGCATTACCGTTCAGAAATCCCTCACCCCTTTTCTCCTCCCTTAGGACCCACTTTCCGATATGTCGACACTGAAGCTACGAGAAAAGAAGATGGCGCAGCTGAGGGAAAAATATGCGAGTCGCATCCACGAGGACGATCAGACGGCCTACTCTGAATATACAGTCATTGCTGGTATGGCACATTCATACCATCCCCTGCCTTTCCCATCGCAAATTCTCCTTACCTTAGGATCAACTGTGACAACTTCGTTGTCAGCTTTGCCACTCCCGCCACAGCCACTTGAACAAATGGATCTCCCGAAACCTTCTTCTACTGAGACTCCAAAATCGGAGAAAACAAAGGTGGCGCGTACACAGGTTCGTCGCCTTCCATGATCCATCCCCTCTAGCAGTTCATTCTCAAGTTTATTACAGAGATCTGAGCAACTCGGAGAATTCGAAGATAATTTTTCTTGGATCTTGGACTGTATGTTCAAGCTTCAAGCCGACAGATCGATTGGCGAGGACTGTCCGTGCGGTACTCCAGGAGCAACAAGAACAACGAGGTGTTCCGACTGCATGTTTGGCAGCCAACCAACCTGCTCCGAATGTTTTATTGCCGCTCATCACGCCAAACCTACGCATTGGGCCGAGAAGTGGGACTCGGACAAGGGATTTTTCATTCGACATGACATTTCAACTCTTCGTCCACAGGGGTACTCCATCCAATTCGGGCATCTTGGCGTAGTTTGTCCCTATACTACAGAGGAGAATGAGGTCTTCTTTCACATCATAGACTGTAACGGCATCCACAATACCAAGGTTCGCTTTTGCGGCTGTCCAGGTTCCTTGGATCGCGCAAAGCAGCTTCTAGCACATGGCCTATTTCCTGCAACGTTGGCGCGGCCCCAAATGGCATTCACATTCCAACTTCTTGAGACATTCCACATCCTTCACCTCAAATCGAAAATCGCAAAGTATGATTTTGTTGGTGCTCTTCGACGACTAACTGACAATGCGTTTGTGCATAACGTATCTGTAAGCACATTTAGTTTGCTTTTGTAATTGAATGTTAATTGTTCAAATATTAGGACCCCTATCCCCAATTTCGGGTCGTGACCCAGGTCTGGACCGTGCTTAAGGCAATGATGCGTCTTGGACAGTGTCACGGCATTGACCAGATTCTACCAAACCGTCGTCCTGGAAACCTTATTGTTTTCTGTCCGGCATGCCCAGAGCCTGGCGTGAATATGGAACCAGGTTGGGAGCGTACTCCTAATCACCTCCGGTGAGTTTCAAAATTGTAGAATATCCGGCCTACTCTTCTCAAACTTGCAACATCCCTAGTCACCTCAATCAGACAAGGTTTACAGCAGATGGAAATTTTCATTTGAACCACTTCATTAAGAATAACGATCCAGAAGAAATCTCTCTGTTTCGAGGCAATGCATACTTTCCGAAAGATGAGAAGTTTAAACCCTACATAGCGAGAGTCTCTAGCGATATTCCTGAGGTACGAGGAACATGGTTCACATTCAGCACAATGCCTAATCGTGACATTTGTCTAGAAATCGCACCCCTGCAGCCATCTGAGCGTCTTGAAGAATCGAAAGGAAAAGAAGTTTGACTACATGGATGTATCGGGTGCTTCCCAAGTTGCATGCAGCCATGTTATCATCAAATCAACAGTTGATCTTCAGCTTGGAGAGCGGTATGTTGTTTTATTCTGCCATTTTTAACTCTTGGTAACGAAATACATTAGGTTTGCGAACACCGACTACGCCCTAGCGCACGCAATACAGCAACATCGACCAGTTGAGAGGGGCACAAAGATGAACTGCGACCATCTCATGTCATACGATATTGCATGTGCCTACCACATCAACATCGTTGACCGGTTTAAGAAGAATTTTCCCGAGCTCGTTGCCGACGTGGAGGCAATTAGGTGGCTTATACCCTTGGTTCACATTCAAAACCACAAGGATAACTGCACCTATCTGCACTCATCAGCATACACACCAAGCGCTGGGCATTTCCACGGAGAGACAGCCGAAATGCCTTGGTCGGAGTCAAATCAACTTGGGCCTCAAACAAGGCAGATGAACAATGGACAGCGAAAGGATGTTCTGATCGACAATGCTGGGGATTGGAACTGGAAGAAGACCGCAAACATGAGTAAGTGGCTTTACGTCTGCAGCGAAATCTCAACTAAATGGGCTATTCAAATTTTAGTGACGACTCTTTATAATGAAATCATTCGAGCGAAAGTTCTAGCAGATGAAAAGCGGGAGGCATTCAAGGCCTTGTGTGAGCTGTATCCTGGCCGCATAGAAACTTGGAATAACCTTGATCGCGAACGTCGGGTAGTCTCGAAGGGAAAAGAGGTTGAGTGTGTTTATCGACACAGCCAGAAAAAAGGTAAGAAATTCTGCTCCGACATGGTTGGCTATTATTAGCATATTAACAGCTTTATATCTTCGACAGAACCTTCACATACCAGAATTTACAACCTCCTCATTGACGAACTTCAAGCGAAGATATCAATCGGAACAATAGCACCAGAGATGGGTTTAATCCCTTCATTTCTGAAGGATGGATTGAGTATCTTGGAGACTAAGTATGTTTTTCAGATGGGACCTTAGTATTTGAAATTAAAATTTATCTACTTTGTAGGCGCCGCATAACTTCTAAGCTGTCGACACAGCAGCATGGTGTGGCAGATCCCAAGTTGAATGATGAGATCTCTAAGCAGCGAAGTAAACTCCGTAACCAGATCAACAAGTGGAGACGCGTACAGAGGAAAATTGCGCCTCAGGTGGGCGATCATGTGGCCAAACAAGCCTTATCATTCAAGACACTCGACTCCACTGAAGACGAAAACCTCTTCCTTCCTTCCGACTTCTCCCTCAGTGATCGCCTCTCACTCAATTTAATCCAACTTTCCGAACTTCAGCGACGATATTTTCAAGGATATGCACACAATTACAAGGATCAGGTCCGCTTGATTTCAAAATCGCTCTCAGCGCTGCGTGTAGAGAAGAAGAAAAATGCCTACGGTCAGGACCGACATACTCGGGCCGCGGCGAGGATCTCGGATGTCGAACATCGCTTGGACCTCGCAATTGAAGACTACAATGCTACACGTAGTGCCTTGGTTTCATTGGGCATGAGCGAGGATGATCCGGAATTCCCTCCTTTGACATTGAAGGATACATTTCGAAAGAGGACGAACACTAAGCGCGCGGTTGGTGATACCTATCGTATGGATGGGCTCATCTGGACAAATACGGGCGCAACAGGTGGCGCTCGCGCATCTCAAGCCGCATCTAGTGGTGAATGTGCCGTTTCCATTGCAACTCAAGGTTCCAGGGCAAAAAAGCGTGCGTATCAGTATCACAGTATTCTTTGCCAGTTTTTTTTATCTCAATTACCTTTCAGGGCAATATGTTGCAGGGAAGGCAGGCCATCGTAAGGGAAAACGTCGCCGCCTCAATGGTGACGAGCCTGGTGAAGCTGGCAGTGCAAAAGACCAGAAGAAAAATCGAACAGGTATGAATCTCAGTGCTTTTTTTTTACTTTCTTCATAGATTCATTTATTCTAATACAGACGGTTGGATCTGGCGTCCCACTCCAGGCACTGATCTTACGGAGAAGGAGCTCGCAGAGTGGATCGAGGAAGGTAAAGCTATTTTTACTTACATGCATCTAACGCTTACATTTTCTGCTAGGTGACCGCGTTCAATGGTTTCGTGCAGAAGCCGAGATGCAGCGCTGGCAGGAGGAGCTTGAAACTCTTCAAGCAGATTTCATGCGCTGCATCCGCACCTTTCAGAAAATGTCTGAGGTCTGGAAAGATCTTGCAAAGTCAAATTCCGGTGAACCTGGAAAAACCGCATATGCTAGAAAAAAGTCCTCGATGTTCACCGAAATGGCGATCCGTGGTCAGCAGCAGTTCGAAAACGCCGGGTACAGCAATCGCGTCCTCGAGGAAGGCAAAATCCTCGCTGATTACCTTGAAATTGACCGCAGTGACTTGGAAAAGAGCCTTCAACATCTTCTTGTAGGCGTATCTTTCTCTGTCATTTTGATCTGCTCCTAAAAATCATCCTGTTTAGCAACCATTGCAGTCAGGCACGGAAAATATGAATGGTAGCCATGATGGGCTCTCTCTTCATCCAAACGACGAGTCGTCTATGGATACTGACATGACCTCTGAAGGGATGTCGGGCACGGAGTCAGAGGTGCGTCCATTTTTGGCCAGAATACATCCACTCTACTGATATTAGCTCCTAGGAGGATTAAACTGTCCAAGGTTAGGTGTTCAAGTGGCAACAAGTTTTAATCTCCTCCGTCTTTAATCAATGTTTTAATCTCATGTGATGTTTAATCACCTACGTGTTTAATCAGAGCCATGTTTTGCACCTGTCATTATTTACCGGCTGTAATCAGTATTTAAATCTATGTTTAATCACTGATATAAGTAGATTTTTTGCTGTTTAAACACTTTTATGCACCGTCTGTACTACCTCTAATGGTATCACTACTTTAACATATGTTTTAAACGTAATTTAAACTGTTTAATCACACTGCCTTACTTAAGGTCTGATGTTTAATTAATATCCATATGGTTACGGCTGCAGCTGGCCGGATTGTTCGAAAGAAGCGTCTGACATGGAAGCTTCTTCAACGCCTACCGGAGGCCGCAGCAACGCTCCCAGAAATCGTTCCCAACTCACAGCCAGCGCCTGAACCTGACTCAGATGCAACTCCTCAGTATGTATGGAAAGCCGTCCATACCCTCAAGAATTCCTTTGGAATGTATCGCGAATATCCCTCGGTCCCTACCCACAACCCAGACGACCTTCTTACCCTCGAAAACATGTCCGACATTACGCCTCCTCAGGTCGCAACCGATGCACCTGTCGCTACCAACTCACGCCTGTCTGTGATCCTGGAGGACAACAGCATCACATCTGGATCTGCGGAAACAACTCCTAGCTACTTTCCATTTGCCAACTCAACCATATTTGGACTGATGAATTGGATGTGGTCTGGCTCGGCAATGAAGTCAATCGGCGAGATGGTCAAGCTCCTGAATTTCCTTAAATCTGACGACTTCAAAAAGGAAGATTTAATCAACTTCGACATTCGAAAAGAAACTGCCAAGTTTGACGCTAGCCTCGAAGATTCTTCCAGTTTATCAGGACCAAGGAATTTATCGAAGGAAGGACCTGCCATTATCAAGGACGGCTGGCGTGAAGTCGAGGTTGACATTCAAGTCCCTACTGGTCGAGGATGTGTCTCAGACAATGACATTCCTACGTTTTCGGTGCCTGGTCTACATTTTCGGTCACTCATAGCAGTTATCAAGGCAGCTTTCGAAGATTCCGCATCCCGTTGTTTCCACTATACACCGTTCAAGCAATTTTGGAAGCCTACCGCTGACAGCGAGGCCCAGCGCGTTTACGATGAAATATACTCTTCAGACGCCATGGTAGAGGCCCACGAAGCAGTCCAAAACCTTCCAGCAGAGCCCGGATGCGAGCTTGAACGTGTAGTTGCTGCCCTCATGTTTTGGTCAGACTCGACGCATCTTGCAAGCTTTGGGAATGCATCTCTGTGGCCCATCTACTTATTCCTCGGAAATCAATCGAAATGGCTGCGCGGTAAACCTCGGACAGGCTCTTGCCACCATCTCGCATACATACCGAAGGTGGGTCTATGCGATATCCTTTTCGCACAATGAGCTCAACATGTTTTTTGTTCTAGTTACCTGACGACTTTCACGATTACTATACCAATTTGACTGGGGAAGGACCCTCAGAAGAAACTCTCACCCATTTATGGCGAGAACTAGTTCACGCCATTTGGAAACTCCTTCTTGATGGCGAATTCATGCACGCGTATGAACATGGAATCGTCATTATGTGCCCAGATGGTGTCTTGCGCCGCTTTTACCCTCGAATATTCACTTATTCAGCTGACTATCCTGAGAAGTGTGTACTCCTGTTTTCACGGTGTTTCACATTTCTTGACAATTTCTTTCAGAGTCCTTCTGGCTACTATCCGGAATCTTGGTGCATGTCCCTGTCCACGATGTCTTATCCCAAAGGAACACATCCCAGAATTGGGTACGATAAATGACCAAAAGCGGAGAGAGGCTACCCAGCGAATTGTCAATGGCGAGTTGGAGTTTGACATTTTTCTGGCGCGAGAGCAGATCTACAAGAAGGGAAAAGGGGTCAAGTCTGCCGCTGTTGAGAGAATTCTTGCACCCAAGTCGTTAGTGCCCACACAGGTGCGTTTAAATTATCATGTGCTCAAATTTAATCGTCTGCTTACCAGGTCTCTTTCAGAACGCCTTCGCCTCTCTCTCAAAATTTGGATTAAATTTATATAAAATGCTGGTCGTCGATTTCATGCATGAATGGGAATTGGGCGTATGGAAAGCCACCTTCATACATCTTATCCGAATTCTAGTTGCCCATGGCGAGACGGCTGTACAAGAACTGAATCGCAGGTACCGCGCTGTTCCAACCTTTGGTCGCTCAACAATTAGGAGGTTCGGGGAAAATGCGTCGAGTATGAAGAAGTTGGCAGCACGGAACTACGAGGATCTCCTCCAGGTGATGATTTTCGCTGGTCTCATATGTGTTTCATATACTTATGGTTAATTTATCAATATAGTGTGCTATCCCTGTGTTTGAAGGCCTTCTCCCGGAGCCACATAACGATGCCATCCTATCACTTCTCTTTACAATGGCTGAATGGCATACTTTGGCGAAGCTACGCATGCACACAGAGACGTCACTCAACTGGCTTGAACAGTGTACAACGAATCTAGGGCGTCAGCTGAGGAGGTTCAAAACTCGAACCTGCAGTGCCTTTCAGACCAAGGAGCTTCCCAAGGAAGAAGCGGCTCGTGGACGACGCTGGGCCAAGAAGAAAGCAGGTGCTCAAACAACACCCACGCCGACCAGTACTCGCTCACAGACCACGGGCCCCAAACTCAAGATATTCAATATGATTACCTACAAACTACACTCTCTCGGTGATTATGTGAAGATGATTCGTTGGTTTGGAACTTCAGACTCATACTCGACTCAGCCGGTATGTCCAATAAGCTTCCTCATTCTTCTTATGAAATTTAATCGATGCGGAACCATACAGGGTGAGCTAGAACACCGCAGGGTAAAACGCTTCTATGCTAGGACGAATAAAAACAAAGCTGTTCGCCAGATGACCCGCCTTGAGCGCCGCGAACAGGCTCTTCAACGTCTTGTTCGTAAACAAGGCCAAGAGGAGGCCAGGAGAAATCCTTCAAAGTTCAATCCTAACCACGGAAAAGGTTCATCCACCACAACAAAAAAGACGATGACACCACGTCTTGATTTTACGGAGTCTGAAGCTCTTCCTTTTACCGCGCCAGAACTTCACCATCACATCTCACATTCTCGTAACTTTCCCTTCAATATCTCAAGTTTTCTTGCTTCAAGCCAAGGTGATCCAGCCATTGAGGTGAGGCAAAGAATCGTACTATATTTCAATTTTGTTAATATTAATTCGGGGTGACAGGACTTTTATCCGAAGCTTCAAGAACATCTGCTTGCTCGTTATCATCATCCAACTTGGACTGGAGATGGAAATGAGTTCTCAGATGAAGAGCGGTCCAAGTTGGTCATTCTCAACAACCGCCTTTTCCGACACAAGGTGATGCGAATAAACTACACGACATACGACGTACGACGTGGCCAAGACTCTATCAACTCAAGAAACCATGCTGATGTCATGATCCTGGCTCGCAATGAGGAATCAGGCCACCCATTCGAGTACGCAAGAGTCATCGGGATCTTTCACCTCGACGCTGTGTATAACAAGGCTGGTGCGAGTGACGTTCCAGAAACATATGACGTGCTCTGGGTACGCTGGTACCGGCGGGATACAAGCTACCGAGCAGGTTTTGAAAAGAAACGCCTGCATAGAATTGAATTTCTTCCGTCAGACGACCCGGGCGCATTTGGATTCTTGAACCCTGATGAAGTAATTCGGGCTGCTCACCTCATTCCGGCATTCTATCATGGGGGTACAGAGACCCTCTTGAAAGGCTTATCTGTGGCACGAGGCGAGGGTGAGATTGATGACTGGCGGTACTTCTACGTCAATCTGTGAGTTCCTGCTTATTGTATCACATAGCTTAGAATGACTTACTATGTTCTCCTCAGATTCGTAGACCGTGACATGTACATGCGCTATGCAGGCAACGGTATTGGCCACTACAAGGTTGATCTTGCAGATGACGCAAAAGCGGCGGTCTCGTCAGCAAACCCTGATGATGCTGAAGACGGAGTTGCTGTCGAAGGAGCCGCAGACGAAGAGTTCACACCGGGCGAGACTGCGGACAAGGGTACCCCATTGGAGAACACCCGCGGTGATGGCGAAGAAGCCGAAGACGATGATGCAGAGGAAGGCGAAGGACAAGAGGGCGAGGGCGAGGATGAGGATGAGGAAGAGGAAGAGGGTGAAGGCGAGGGCGAGGGCGATGATGATGAGGACGACGATGACAATTTGGGAGCTGAAGATGGCGAAGGCGGGTTTATGGACCTTGAAGATGAAGAAGGCTATGCTCCATTGTAAGAATAGCTCTTGGTAGGCAACATATCGACATTACTCACTTGTTTATGTTCGCAACACATTCTGTGACCCTTCCAGAGCGACATTGCCCTTGACGCGGTCAGAAGACTGCGAAGCAGTTCTACATGAACTTGAATGGCAGAAAACCTGTATTAAACAATAGTCAGCAACGAATTTTGATCAGATGCGACTGGCTGGCCCCCCGCAGGTGGTGCACTCCCAGCTCATCCAAGACGGGGCGCAAAGAAAGGCAGGGCAGTGAGCTGGCAAGTACTTATACAAACGTGAATGAGATCAATCAACAAAGTTGACGTCTTGACAGGGATCCCGGAGCCGGCCGTCCATGATTCCCAACTTGAAATTGGTAATCCTCCTGCAAGAACATGGCAATAATCCAAATCGTTGGCACGAATATCCATTAAGACATCCAAAACAAATGAAATTTGGGCCTCAGACTACTCATATCAAAGTGGGATTTCCGCACCCTCGACTAATTTCTTCCCCACAGACCCCATGAATTCCCTCACCATACGTAACTGCCCGGCTATCTTGTCGCGCTCCTCGGTCATACGACGGAGCTTCGAGAGAGAGGCACCATGGCGATCTTGCACACGCGCAAGCTCAGCAAACGCTTCTCTGCAACCTGGACAGCGCTGGTGGACCCGTCCCTCTTCGTTCCAGCTTGCGAGGCTTGAGATAACCTCCCCGGGTGGGCTAGGATGATGATCCGAGTCTCCTACAAGATGGTTCAACCATCCCTGAGAGTCTACCTGGGAATCGAGAATTCCGAGCGGTGCGAAATCCCTGTCGAAGTATTCACAACTAAATCGGACTTCGATTGGATTGAATTTACTCACTGATGGGTTTTACGTGTCGCCTTTTCTGCATTGGTACGCTGGGAAGGCTTTCGGGGGGTTGCTGGTCCCTGAACAATAGGTGATATGGGCTTGGGGCTGCGATTTTTGAGTTTGCCGAGTGAGCGACGCTTGAAGGTGGATTGCCTCTTCAGAAGAGGCTGGGAGCGAGGTTCAGACTTTAGGTGACGCGGTGAGCGTGTGGGTGATTGTGGTGCACAGGACTGGCCAGGCAGAGAGAGGATTGTGTCGGTGCGGTGATGGCGAGATAGTCGAGGACTCGGAGTTGGTTGATAACTCGAGTCAGACCGTGACATACTTGAACGTTTGACAGTTGCTGACAGGAAAAAAGAAAAGCGGTCCGGTGCCCAAGGCCCGACCTTGCGTTTTGCGACACGTGACTTTGTGGCAAAACGCATGGTCGGGGTCCGGCTGGCCGGCCCATGATTCCCAATCGGTAATCCTCCCAGTGAGAACATGACAATTACCTGGCCCGCGCGATGACAATTGGAAATGGCTTCATCAAGCTTGTCAGAAGATTGACAAAGGTAATATAAGCATTGTTAAAATATGCCAATGTTTAACATGGCAGGTGAATGGCTGGCAAGGTCATGTCACCCTGAAGACAAGGCTGGTAGATATTCAAAAAGATGGTGACGACTTGACAACCTTCTCACAATGTTTACTTAAAGATTGGCAAAGACGATAATTGCTGGCATGAATTGGCAAGCCTGTGATATGGTGGGTGACGATCTGGCAAGACTATATGAGGGCGGGTTTGGCTTTGTGGAGCTTGCCATTTGCTACATTTCGGGCGGAGTTTCACCCAGGCCCACCTGCTTTTCCCTCTTTTGCTGATGTTGTAACTATACGGCTGTACAATTGATTGTGGTTCGCAAACTGCTAAAAATTGCCCCACTGATGTCGGCCTCTAATCTTTGACATTCGCCCATCCTTCGCAGCCCTTGGGCGACGTTCCGTGGCTAATGGGTGGGTCAGTAAGAGCGCCTGCTGTTGAATGACGAAATTGCTCGCACCACAAGCAATGGACGGC